>CM052709.1:32519727-32631323 GCA_028551405.1 Uromys caudimaculatus
CAGCAGCAGCAACAACCAAACTGCATAAAGACAACAACAAAAACACTGAGGAAAGCAGTCAAATAGTATTTATTTATAGAATAAAATTAATGGAGATGTATTGGCTACAGTAGAATAAAAATAATTGTAGTGCTTGCATCTGAATGCACACAAGTCCAGATTCCCACCTTTCCACACTGTTCAGAGTGCATGCATGGCTTTTCTTGTAATAATTTTTTCTGTCATTGCCACCCTGTTTTCTTGCAAAGTAACATGTTTTAGAAAACTGCAGAAACGGGTTGAGTGGGCAGTGAAGAATCAGAGGGACTTTCCAAGCAGTTGTTTATCTGTACCTGAGGCTTTGCAGCTGACCCTTTGGCCATTTCTTAAAAGCAGTCATATAGTGAGGGAGATGGGGCCTGTCTAGATTACAGTCATGTGGGAATAACTCAGGCAATGTCTTTCTTCTCTTCCAATTTCAGTGGGTGAAATGTGCCCCCCCCAGCAGCTCCACCCCAGTTTTAGTCTTCCTGTCTATCTTGTCGATCCTCTTGCCCCCTCATCATCTTCAAAGATTCTTCTGTAGAAGGACTTTAATAAGTCAGACATCTCTTTTCATTTTCTTCCTACCATTTTTGTTAGAAGACAAATCACTTCTCATATTGTGCCTTTTCCCATATTCCAACAAGTATGTTGTCTTGAGTTTACTTTTGCAAAGGCCACAGCTGTGTTCCGTGTTATAAAATCAGGTTTTTATTTTATTTTATTTTATTTTATTTTATTATTTTTTATTGAGACAGGGTCTCTCAGTCTGTAGTCTAGGCTGTCCTTAAATGTTACGACAATATTCCTGCCTCTGGAATTGCAGTTGTGTGCTACTACATCCAGTCCTTTCTTCTTCTTTTTTTTTTTTTTTTTTTCAGTACTGAAGATTAACTTGGGCACCTGTACCTACTATGCTCTATAAATACTCTATACCCATACCCTAAATCAATTCCTTTATAAATGCCTTATCTCTGCTATGCAACTGACTGAAACAAAGCAAATTAATTAACCCTTGGATGTCTGCACTATAAAATGGGCTGATAATAGCTTTTATTATAAAGATCAAATGGTATTAAGTATTTAATAAGAGCTGGAGGATGGATGGCTGCTGCTGTTGCACTCCCTCCTACCGGGCCTGCTTCTGCTTTGATTTTGCAGGCTTGCAGGCCTTTCCCTCCTCTGTTCCTTGGTTTCCCTACTTGTGCCTTGTAGGGTAGTCTGCTTTTAGTCTGGGGCCCACCCTGATTTCTCTTGCCTATTTTCCTACATTTCCTTTTCTTTGGGTCAGTTATCCCTCCATTGCCCATTTTTCTTATTATTTTACGTCCACACTCATGGTTTTAAGTATCCTGGAATGCTTATTCATCCTAAGTTTCTCTTTTACCTGCTGACGTCATCACTGGGATGCTCGTATTGCTAAATACTGCTTTGTGTCAGCTCACTGTTGTCTCAGTCTCATAATTATTCTTCCCTTCTCCCCCACCCCAGCCGGTCTCTTCCCTTATTTCCTGTCTACCCAAGTCCCCCAAGCCCTTCTTTTTTATTCCTTAAAATTTAGCCACTCCATAGTCAGGATATTTTCTATAAAAAGTGAATTATATTATTCCCATAAACCCTTTAGCTCTTCTACCAGGTCTGACCCCTGGCCCAGTGCCTGCCTCTGCAGCTCTGGCCACAGCTCCTTTCTGTGATGGTCAACCCCCTTTGACCCCACTTCTGGCTCTTGACTACTCAGCACTTTGATGCTCTTCTTGTGCCATACTGTGTGCTCTGGAAATAACCAACACTAGTAGATCACCAAATGGCACACTGTCTGCACTGTCTGCCTCTGTCTCCACACGAACACCTTCCCGCCCTGCCCTTCTCATCCCAGGTTGCCTCCCCTCGGCCCAGCCAGCCTCTTAGGAAGGCCCTCTTTGAAGTCTGGATGTTTACAGCCCCTCATTTTTTCTCACACAGACATGTGACCCATATTTTACAATGTTAAAATGAGTAGAATGGACTAGAAAAGAGTACTATTTTTTCATGCTTGTGTGTGGATGTATACAAAGTTGTTGGATAAACTATTTTATCCTGGCTGTCAAAAACATTCTGTACTGAAATGATCTATGTGTGCTTACTGTGGACTCTAAATTCCTTAAAAGCAGGGCCATTCTTAACACTTGGCTTAGTCACGTCGAGTCAATGAAGAGCTTGTGGAAGGGAATCTGCCCATCCTTGAAGAATTGCAGGTGAAGGGAAATGCTGCAGTGTATGAGCCACAAGCTGTTGCTGTGAGCATTATTCCTGTAGTTGAATACTGAAAAAGAAATCCTTGGAAGAATCAGCCAAGAAGAACACCTTGTTCCCTCATGCCCCAGTGTCCGGGTGCATGCCCTACAGTTACAGGTCCTGCCAGTGTTTGAGGCAGCAGCTCCCTTTTATTCCAAGACTGCGCTTTGCCCACATCAGCCTGTATAAGTGACCTTCAGAGCCAGGGGAGGCTACAGTGAAGGTGTGGGAGGGCAAGGTTCCTGCTGATTCTATTTTCCTGCTGAAGGCCCAGAAGCAACCTGGAAGGAGAGTGTTTTCTTTCTTCCTGTTCTCACTGATGCTCTTAGAGCTGAAGCCAGACGAGGCAGTCAGGGCACCTCACCGTGATCCTCAAGTTCCTTGTTGCCTTCCATGTCTTCGCAGGGAGCCGGACGTCACCCAGCCGACTTTCCCAGTCTTCTGAGTTGTTCTATTTTCTTTTTCAAACTCAGTATTTGTTCTCAGAATCATATTGCCTTTGCTTATCTTTACCATCTTTGTATATTTTTTCCTTCCATCTTATCACCTAGCTCATTTCCCTAAAAAGTGAAGAATGAAGCACCTTTAGTGAGACCTTGAGCAGGAATAAGCTGTTAAGTGACTTCTCTTTTTGACTACCTCCACTTAATGGAAGGAAGAGAATTGAGTCATGGTGCTTCAGACCACAAACTAAAAATGATAGCAGCCTTCAAGGGACTGTGCATGTCTCCATCCTTACAGACTGTGACCTGGAGCAGTGAACTCAGTTTCCCGACCAGCGAGTTGAGTCAGTCAGGACCAAGTGTGGTGCTGTGACTCCCTTTTAGTTGTCTCACTCTTACACATCTTCTTCTGCTTTCCTTTTCATGACGTCTGTCCTGCTGCCTCGTGTTTTCAAGCATTATTACTAGTGCTTTATTTTATAATACTGATATTATAAAAGATTTATTTATTTTATGTGTATGGGTGCTTTGCCTGCATGTGTATCTATGTATGCTATGTGTTCCTGATGTCTGTGGGTGACAGAAGAGGATGTCAGATCCCATGGAACTGGAGTTACAGATGGCTGAGAGCTGCCGTGTGGGTTCCTGGAATGCAATCCAAGCCCTCAGAAGAAGCAAGTGCTCCTAATTACTGAGCCATTTCTCCACTCCTCTGTAACTCTGGCACTTTGATACAAATGGCATTCTTGAAAGGTGTGCTACTATTAAAAACGCCAGCTGTATGATATCCTTGCATTTCTTGAGGTCAGACACCTCATCTGTGAAAAGCTGATTCTATCTTAACTTTCCCAAGTTATTAACTGTCAGAAGCTATTCTCTGAACCAGCTTTAATAACCCAGGATTGACAACGACATTGTGAGGTGATCTGGGGTCCGGTCCCTGCCATTTGCAAGTGCCTAAAAAGAGGTTTTAAATGCCAGCCAAACCTAGAAGCCCTGAACATTAGAGGAGTTTGAAAAAAATTACAAAGAGATTAGATTTTAAAAATATGGCTTGGAAAAAGCATTATTTTTTAGATTTTGTGAATGTTATGTTTTAGCTATCCTTTGTATACATATGTAGACATTTATATTAATATAGTATATATTTATATATTACATATTTATAACATATGTTATATATAATTTTAACAGAATATTCTAAAATTTTATTATGTGCTTTAAAAGCAGTCTTAACAGATATATATGCACATAGTAACTGTGACTACACACCAGTGCTTTAATAGCTTTATAGTGTTTTATAAGGATATTCCACAATTTTCTAACAAATGACACATAGATATCTCTGTTATTTTAGTATTATAAAAATAACTTTCTAATTAAGATCTATTCCTGAGAGCTCTAAATAAATATTGGGTTTCATACTCAGGGTGGGTTTTGATTATGACTGTGCTTTCCTGCCTGCAGCTTCTGGCTTTCTCTGGAAGCCATGCAGTCAGTTATGGGCTTGACTGCTGGAATCAGAATAGTCTAGTTGACATTCTTTTTATTACAGTTAATTGCCCGTGTGACCTTGGACAAGTTGTAAAACCTCGTCAGTCTGGGGCTTCCTGATCTCTAGATGGAGATGACAGTTTTGACCTTTTATGATGTTGTATGGGTCGTATGGAGTTACCTCCATAAGGCACCTAACAATAGGTCTCACTCATAATGAACACTGGTGAGAAAATAAATTACTGCTGCTTAGGTCACCTTGTCTACTTCTTACCACAGCCTGCACAAGCCACTTCTTTTCCTCTTCTGCGGTCTGTCAAACCCATTAGTAAGGGCTGTCAGCGTCCTTTCAGGATATATCCACATCTGACTACAGCTTACCACCTTTCACTTCTGTCACATGTCCAGACCAGCACCATCTCCACTTTATTTTACTGATGTGGCATAAGTCAGATGATGTAACTCTTTTGCTCAATTCAGCCATGGCAAACAAAAGATGAAATTTCAGGCTGTGGCCCACGAGTCATCACATGATCTGGCATCTGTTACCTTCATCCTTCTCTCATACTAGTCCCTCCATCTCAGTGTGCTCAGCCACTATGCTTCTTGACGTCCCTATTTCAGGCATTAGTTGGGAATAAATAAGAAAGGAAAGGTTATAGTTTAATAGTTGTGTGACAAGAGGTCAGTTGTGTTGTTAGGGGTTCTGTTGTTAATTAGGAACAAGTTATCCTCTTTGAAGTGTGAACCTCAATTGAGAAAATGCCTCTGTCACAACCTGTGGGTTGCTCCCCCTTTGGGGAATTCAAACGAGCCTTTCACAGGGGTTGCCTAATAGCATCCAAAACCACAGACGTTTACATTACAGTTCATTACAGAAGCAGAATTACAGTAATGAAGTGCAAAGAAAATACTTTTATGGTTGGGGGTCACCACAGCATGAGGTAGTGCATTAAAGGCTGCAGCATGTGGAAGGTTGGAGTCACTGCTCTGTCACACTGGCCTGGAGCAGGCCTAGGGAGACATTTTCTTGATTAATAATTGATCTGGGAGGGCACAGACCAGTTTGGGCAGCGCCCAAACTTGAACAGGTGGTCCTAGATTGTATAAGAAAGCATAGTGAGCAAGTCGTGGGGAGCAAGCCAGTAAGCAACACTTTCCAGGATTTGTGTTTCAGTTCCTGCCTCTGGGTGTCTGGCTTGTCTTCCTGCCCTTCCTGTTTTGATGATGGACTGTGTTTTGTTGATGATGAGTTATAAAGAAACTCTTTCCTCCCCAAGTTGCTTTTGGCCATGGTGTTTATCATAGCAACAAAAAGCAAAAAGACAGATTAGTCGCGTATACACGCACACACACACACACACACACACACACACACACCAACACTTGTCTGCCCATCTCATTTTACTTTTCACCACAATACTTTTATCACCTTACATGCCACACAGCGTATCAGTATTGTGTGTGTGTGTGTGTGTGTGCGCGCGCGCGTGTGCGTGCGCGCTTTCAACTAGTTGTGAGTTTTATTTCCTTCTTTTCTTACACTTTCAGTGAACCCCTCTGTTAACTACATTAATTAGCGAGTGTAGTGAGTGTAAAGGTTTGCCACAAGTGTTTATTCAGTAATTGGCAAGAATTTAATTATTTTCTCCTTGCTTTTCCTCAGAAAGCCTTTTGACTCTTTCCTCTTAAGAAATTCAAATCAAAGCTTAGTTGCTTACTATGAATAGTTTTGTAGTTATAAAAATTTATTTCTTGGTCTGGAGAGATGGCCCAGAGATTCATGAGCATTCCTTGCTGTTTCAGAGGACCTTAGTTCGACTTCCATCGCCTACATAGTGGTTCACAACCATTTGTAACTTTAGTTTCAGGGGATCTGATGCTCACTTCTGACCTTCATGGGTGCCAAGCATGTATGTAGTACACATACATGCAGAATGAACTTGTACAAATAAAATGAAATGAATAAATCTAATGAAAATTTTTAAGTAAAAATTAATTTCTTAAAACCTGTTGGGAGAAAACTAATTTGGAGGTTAACTATGGCTAATAAGCTATCAATAGTAGAATCCTTTTATCACTTTCACAGAATGTCTCATGAGTCAGTGAGGAGCACTTGATGGAGAGGAACAAAGGAAACACTTATTCTTTTCTAGTTTAAGTCCTGAATGTGTATAAAGATTTTTCACATTTTCTACAATGGTTAACAGTCCATAGTTTTTCCTCTTTGAACTTGGTGATATATTAGTTGCCTTCATAGATTTTCTCATGTAAAATCAGTTATAATGTAGAATAAATTGTGCTGTGCTTGATACATTGATTGGCCAGTATTTTATTTCAACCTCTTTAAATATTAGTTCCCAAGTGCAGGTGATTGATGGTTTCTTTTGTTATTTTGTCATTGTTTGGCTTATATATCAGGGTTATGATAAACCATGAATACCAGACAGTGTCTTTTCTACCCACAAATAATGACTTCTGTCTAGACTGTAGGGAGTGCTATTTGAGAAACTATGCTAGACTCATAAAAGAAGCTGGGTGCTTTTCTACTTTTTGTATGTTCCTATATTATTTATACAGAATAGAAGTTACATAGTTTTGGAAAATTTGGCATAATTATCCTAAGATGCCCTTACCCATGTGCCTTTAAAAAGGTAGGTATTTCAGAATTACTTAAATGATTTTTCTGGGCTGTCTATCAAATGGTATTATTATCGAACTAAGTTTGATAATTTTTTATTAAAAGGTATTTGTGATTTTTAAAATGGATTTCATCACAATTTTTGTTGTGTATGTGTGTGTGTGTGCATGCGCATGCCTGCTGCAGATCAGAAGACAACTTGATGTTGGTTCTTTCCTTCCACTGAGTCAGTCTGGGTATTGAACTCCGGTCTTCAGCTTGGTAGCAAATGCCTCTATCCAATGACACATTTTACCATCACTGATAATTACATTTTCCTGGAAAAGAATCTTATTTTGTTTTTCAAAATTTCAGAATAATACTATTGTATATTTTCTGAATTTTAGAAGTAATAATTCTGTTAGTTCTCTTTTAAAAAGTAATTTTTCCAAACATGATTTTCTAGTTTGTTTATTTATCCTCTCAGATTACCAGGCTCTAGTTTTATTCATCAGCTCTGCTATTATCAATTGCCTGTAATATTTGGATATGTCCATGGGACCCTTTTAGCTAACGCTTCTGTAAAATGTAACCCATTTCTGGCACTGGGGGTTTTATTTGGCAACATAACATATCTAGTGGGAGCATTGTCTCCCCCATTCTATGCTGGCTTCATTTCAATTTTTTTCATATATGTGTACATTTAGGTGGCCTCTATAGTAGAGTTAGGCTTCATGTGGCTTTTAGGGAATTCACTTGAACTCATTGGCACAGGAAAGAACTATCTGAACACCATACTGGTAGAACAGGCATGAAAACTAACAATAATTTGACCTTAGGAAGCTGAAAAGCTTCTGTGCAGCAAGGACGCCATTATGCAGGTAAAGAGGTAGCTCACAGAATGGAAAAAGATCCTTACCAATTATTCATCTGACAGAGCGTATCAAGAATGTACAAATAACTAAAAAATCTAAACAACAAAAAAAACAAGTAACCCAGTTTAAAAACACATATAAAATTGAACAGAGAGTTCTCCAGGGATGAGACTGAAATAACTGAGAAACACTTTAAAAATATTCAGCATCCTTAGTCATCAGGAAAATGTGGATTAAAACTACTTTAGATTTAACCTTGCACAAATCAGAATGGCCAAGATCAATAAAACAAGTGAGGACTCATGGTGGTGAGGGTGCAGGGGAAGGGGAGCACTTACTCATTGCTGGCAGGAAGTAAGCTGGGGTAGTCACTGTGGAAATCAGTGAGGTAATCAGAGTTCCTCAAAAAGCTGAAAATAGATCAACCTCAAGATGAAGCTGTACCACTCTTGGGCATAGACCCAAAGGACTCTAGACCTTACAACAAAGAAACTTGCTCATGCACAGCCATTGCTGCTGTGTGCATCCCAGCCAGGAACTGGAAACAGCTTCGATTTCCATCAGCTGCCTAAATGGATAATGACAGTGTGGTTCATTTATACAACGGAATATTATTTAGCTGTTAAGAAGCAAAATTATGGAATTTGCTGGTAACTGGATAGAGGTGGAAATCACTATCTTCAGTGAAGTAACTCAGACCCCAAACGGCAAATACTGTATATTTTCTCTTACATGTAGTAGTTAGCTTTTAAGCTTTAGATAGGTCTGCTTCAGTCCAAATAACCACAGAGCTTAGGTTGCTAATAATGGTCATAAGGGTCCCGGGGAAGAGGAGCAGGGATCTTCCAAGCAGGGATCTTCCAAGGGAGGAGAAATAAGGGAGGGAGAAAAGAAACTCATGATTTTTAATTAATGAACCCTTCCCAACCACTTTTAGGAATATGACTCAAGAAAATGCAAACACAATCAGTGATGCTTTTCTGCTTTATATTTTTAAGATTTCATTATCTTTTTAAATTAATTTTTTAAATTTATTTTTACCTTATATATGTCCACCCTTTGCATGTAGTGCTTGCAGATACCAGAAAAGAACATAAGATCCCTTGGAATTGGGTTATAGATGGTTGTTAACCACTAAGCGGTTGCTGGGAATTGAAGCCATGTTTTCTGGAAGAGCAGGCAATGCTATAAACCACTGAGCCATCTCTCTAGTCATGCATCATCATCATCATCATCATCACCATCACCACCATCATCATCACCATCACCCCCATCACCATCACCACCACCACCACCACCACCACCACCACCACCACCACCACCACCACCACCACCATCATTTCTTGTATACATGTGTCTGATGTGTGTGTAGTGGGGAGAGCTGCTCATTGCCATGGTGTGTGCGCTTAAGTCAGGAGAGTTGTGTGGAGTTGATTCATTTCTGTGGGTTGCAAGGATTGAACTCAAGTAATCAGGCAAGTGGTTCAGTATCCACTGAGCCATCTTGGCCTCTCTGCATTATATGCCGTAATGAAAGAGTAGACACATGTAAATAACACGTTAAGTAAAAGATATCATTTAAAATTTTCTTTTTCACAGGTATAAAACATTGACAACACTTTAATCAGTGTTGTTATAGGATAGTAATTTGCTAGAAGCCAAATATTTGGCACTAAGTACTTCCTGATGTCAACAAACTAGTGTTAATTTCACTGAACTTTATCTGAAAAATGATGCATAACTTGTCTAAGAAAATTAAAATTAGGAAAACTAGCAAATTCTGGGGGAAATTGATAGGATTTAAACAATTGTATTTTTTATAGAAGACATAGAAATAGGTTTTAGAAAAATTTTTTAATTATAATAGGTTATACATATCATATGACCACAAATACTGAAGAGTTTTCATTTTCATATAATGTACTGGTTATACATTAATATGTGTTACTACACACAGAAGCTATTATTTTCACTCAGTAGGATTTATATGGCTGAACTTTTCTGTTATCCTTCCTATAAAATTTTTAGTTACCATAAAACACTAAGAGCCAAGCTAAGCGAAGGATGTGCAACAGAGCATTAATTACACATAATTACAAGGCTTTTTTTGTTTTGGTTTGTTTTGTTTTTTTTGGTTTTTTGGGACAGGATTTCTCTGTATAGCCCTGGCTGTCCTGGAACTCACTCTGTAGACCAGGCTGGCCTTGAACTCAGAAATCCGCCTGCCTCTGCCTCCCGAGTGCTGGGATTAAAGGCGTGCGCCACCACTGCCCGGCCACAAGGCTTGTTTTTTAAAAAAAACAATGTTTGTAGAAATGTCACATCAATTCAAATTATATGCTAAGTGTTCTCATGTTTCTGTATTTTGTTTCTGATATCTGAAAATGTACTTTGTGTACGGTAAACATGGGCAACACTTATAACAAAGCTATAATAAAGCAAATTAAAAGTAGAAACAAAAACTAAGTCCTTCAATTTATTCCTCCAAACTTAGCAAATAAGTTAAAGCCATTGATCTCTTTCTCTCTCTCCCCCCCTGCTCCCCCCCCCCACACTCACACTGAATGTAAAGTGTAGCCCCTGGTGAGAAGTAGGTCATCCCCTCACTTTCCTAGAACCCAACACCTGTCCTTGACATGACTTTACAGCCTGTCCTTCAGAGTACTATAAATGTGGGCAACATTTATAACAAGACTATAACAAAGCAAATTAAAAGTAGAAACAAAAACAAGTCTTTCAATTTATTCCCTCAACTTAGCAAATAAGATAAAGCCATTGTTCTTTGTCTGTCTCTGTCTCCCCCACCCCTCTCTGTTTTTTTGAGACAGGGTTTCTCTGTGTAGCCCTGGCTGTCCTGAAACTCTCTCTGTAGACCAGGCTGGCCTCGAACTCATAGAGATCCATCTACCTCTGCCCCTTGAGTGCACCACCACTAGATCACTGCCACATAATTAAAGTGAGCACCCGTTTTGAATTCTTGATACACAGATCAGGGAGGGTAAGGGGAAGAGGAGGAGGAAAAGTAGAAGCCTATAATAGCTGTCAAACTCTTCTATATAAAAAACAAAGGTACTCTGAGGAAGTATTAGATTTTTCCTTTTAATCATTGGGAAACTCATGATTACTTGTGTCTTCCTCAGTTCTGTGCCTCTCAGATCAAAGCTGATACTTGTTTTCTGTACATAGTTGTGTAATTGCACACCTGTGTCAGGAGTGATGCAAGCCAGGTTTTTGGAAGTGCCAGCTGAGGTTACTGTTTGTTAGCTTTGGCCTTCCCTTTAGTTCTGTAGATACTATGGCTGTTGCAGACCTGATCCCTGCTTCTCCCCCATCTTTACTAGGAATAGAAATCTCTGCTCCAATGGGAGCAGAGGTTCTTGATCCTGTGAAGGCTTTAATGGATGCCCCAGTGTAGGGGGATTCCAGGGTTGGGAGGCAGGAGTAGGTGGGTGGGTGGGGGAACACCCTCATAGAAGCAGAGGCTGGGGGTTAGGATAGGGGGATTTTGGGGGAACCAGGAAAGGGGATAATATTTGAAATGTAAATAAAGAAAAAAGAAATCTCTGTTCTCTTTTCAACAACCAGTGGCAGCCAGTACCTTTCTTCTGCTTCAACACCTCTAACCATCTTCAGTGGCTTCACCTTACCTTTCAGGTTTCCTACAAGAGGCAGAGAAAAGCTGCACCAACTCTGCCCTAGTGATAGTCTTTCCCTTATTTCCGATGGTGTCACCCTAGCCCCCGGGTCTTTGGTCACTCTCTCTGAATTCCAACTTTTCATCTTAATATTTTGTGCCTTCTGGCTCTTACTCTGTACTCTAAAGCAGCTCTTTACGCTTTACTGCTTCTATTCAACTTTGTGTTACAAAATTCAGAGACCTCTTACTTAGTATTTCCTGCCAGATTTGGCTTTTCTGGGACACTGATGTTGACCATGGTCTCTGTGAGATGCTTTTCCTTATGTTATCCATACAGTTCTTCATGACATATTTTCCAGTTTGCTCTCTGGTTCCTTTCCCTGTACTGTTGACATTATATGAGTGTTCCTCATAGATCTGCTCCACTGTTGGGTTCACCTTTATCATGACTGTCAACACCATGTCCCACCTGGGGACAAGAACTTTTCAAATGCCCCATTGCAATGTTTATTCTAGTTGAAGGACCTGGGATCTTTGAGTAAAGGAAAACCATCCTCTCTGTGACACTAGTCTATCAGATTTCTTTACCTCAGCAAGTCACTATCATTTTCTACTTACTATGACTGTCAGCCACACTAGTGACTTAAGCAACAGTCTAGATGTCTCCTGTAAATCAACTCACATGCTCCCCTTGATGAAGTCATGTACTGACTTAGATCACCTCTCCCAGCACCAGGCCGTTACCCAGTCCTTCTCACTTTGCCTGGGCTTCTGACTCTGACTCCTCTTCTCTTAGTTCCTCCTGGTCCTTGCTCTCTCATGATACTTCCTGAATATCACTGTACTTAGCCTTCTTTCCTTGGGCATTGGTTTCAGCTCCTAGACCTATCAGGTACCTCAAAAGATTGCCTTTTCTTTCCCCATTCACTTCCTTACTGTTCCCCACTCACCTCTGCTTGACTATATCATCTCTTTAAGCCTTAGTTTTAGAGGCCCTCCTAATTGGGATTGCCTGTGTCACCTATGGTAAATCCTGAACAGCTTTGAGTACCAGAAAAGTCTCTCTGAATTAATGACACATACTCTGTACTTCAGTAGATTATCTCTCATGTGTGGATGAATAACTAACACATAAAATTCATCTTTACTGAAGCCTTTTCATTTTCTGCTATTCTTCAAATACATTGTAGTTTTATTTTTATCTGTACTTTAGGCTTTTTGAGTATAAAAGTGTATCTCATGTCCTTGAGGACAGTGGACCAAATTCCCATAGGTACTGAGTGGTTTTTTATTTTAGTCTTTCCCACTTTGAACACCTAACAAGTTGAGGAAATTTGAGATGGGAGGTTTCAACCTGTAATTATCCATTTCAACAAAGCGGTAGATACTTGTGTAGATAGTATGTACCAGGGCCTGGCATTCGGGGAATCAAGACAGAAGGAAGCAGTTTCTAAAAGAAAACTTTACTATGGAAGAACATGCCACCTTGTTTCAGTGGAGACAGAAAGCCAGCTAGTTACCCAAGATAGCCTTCTACCACCTACTACCTCAGAGTATCTCATGCCATAGTGTAGTGGAGTCTGAACACTCACGCCAGAGGGCCTTAGAAAGAGCCCTGCGTGTTCTCCACTCAGAGCTGATGATAGTTGAGAGTGAGGGACTGGTTGTACCACCAGCAAATGCAGTGTCTTGTTTCTCTTGGTGCAGAGCCCTTCCCAGTGCACAGGCATTCCCTCCTATTCCATCCCTTATACAAGGATCACTGTCTCAGTTCTTTCATTCATGTTTGAGTTAGTGCTGCCATACTTCTCCAGTAGTAGTAAGTCAGAGGCAATTGTTTTTAATAACCTAAGTATAAACCATTAGAGGAGAAAACGAAAGGAATAAGTATACTCATTATTTCCATAATTCTTCCTCTGTCCTGTGGCATTGTATGCTACTGGTAAAACTTGATATTGTAAATATTTTATACCATGACATTGAAATGTGAATGAAGCCAAAGCAGGTAAAACTGCTTGGAAAAAAAAAAACTAGAAGCAACTGACACATACAGAAATGACTGACTCTGTTGCTGTGATAAAAGCCCATGACCAAGGCAACTTTTAATAGAGTCCTTGGGCTTACAGCTCCAGAAGGATAAGAGTCCATCACCATCCCAGAGGGGAGGAATGGCAGTGGGCAGCTATGGTAGCTGGAGCAGGCAGGCAAGACTTGAAATCTTGAATTGCAAACATGAAACAGCAAATTGGGAATTTCAAAGCCTGCCTCTGGTAACATACTTTTCTCCAGCAAAGCAAGACCTCTAAACCTCCCAGGATCACCACCATTCAGACCAAGTGTTCATGTGCCCAGGACTATGCGGACATTCTCACCCAACCATCACACTTGACATCACCACCAAAGGGAGGAAATGAGCCAACCATAGAGACGCTGGTGGCTGTGATGCTCTTGGGAATGAGGTCATATACAAAACTCATTAGTTTTCTTGCCGTAGAGCTCTGGCATGCCCAGGTGCCAGAGGACATTGTGTCCATGCAACAGACCCAGAACCCTGGCAACAGACTGAAGTGGTGCAGGCTTACTGCAATGACTCTGTTCACATTAAGAAGTTTTGTTGCTAGTGAGAAAACATAGCTTTCTCTGCCAAGGAATAGAAAGACTCATGTGAGACTTTTTAGTCAGTTCTTCTTTTAGAACAGTGGTTCTCGACCTTCCTAATGCTGTCACCCTTTAATACAGTTCCTCATGTGTAGTGACCCCAATCATAAAATGGTTTTTGTTGCTACTTCATAACCTAATTTTGCTACTGTTATGTATTGTAATGTAAATGTCTGATCTGTGACTCCTGTGACAGGGTTGCTCAAACGGAAAGGGGTCATGACCCACAGGTTAAGAACTGCTTATCACTTTGCAAAGGAAAGTGATTTTCAGAAAAATTAGTAATTCCAGGACATGATGAACTTTTGCTTTGGAATATTTACTTAAGTACACAGCACCAGTAATTTGTTTAATTATTATTCATGTCTTAGTGACTTTGGGATGATCAGCCTTTGGGCGATTATAAGCCCAGAATTTGACTGACACTCCAGAGTCAGCTGCTGCTGTGATATATGTACAATAGGTCACATTTATTTTCTGATTAAAAGCCTCATAAGGGCTGACAAGATGATTCTGCAGGTTCTTGTCTTAAAAGCCCGGTGACCTGAATTCTACCCCCAGGACCTCCATAAAGATGGAAGGAGAGAACTGACCCTACAGAGTTGGTCTCTGACCTCTACATGTGTGCTGTGGCCCATGTACCCATACACCACCCACAATAATAATACATAAAACAAAATTTAGAAACCCCTCAGTTAAGTCTATGGAATGAAATCTTGTTTCTTTGAGTCCTCATGTCTCTCAGAATATTTTGTACATGTGAACTGTTTGGAGTCTGATTTAATTTGAAAAGAAATCCTGTTAAATCACTGGATTATAGTTGCCATAATTTATATTTATTGGAAACTGGCTCATTTAAGATTATAATACTAAAATATATTGATCAAATAGCAAAAATGAAAAAGCATATTTTCTGTAGTTTATTATTCATTTAATTCATGGTAATTTTATATCAGTTAGTCATTTGTTCCTTTCTTAATTTTTGGTGTGCTTTAAAAATTTATATTGGAAATAAGAGCCAGCCATAACATCTTGACTAAAAGTGAGACTTCCCCTCCACTCTCAGCACTAGGAGGAGTTAGTAACTTTAATGGTAGCAAAGCAGTAAATGTAATTAAGAGTAGGAGGGTCTGTGAGTGCGACTCCTTCACTTAGCTGTGATTTCATTTATTTACAGGGGCATTTCCAAGTGGTTATGTTTTGTTTTTAATATGGGCTAAGATTGTGCTGAAGAGTTAATTACTTTCATATCTTCCATTTCCAAAGAAAGGTATTGCCACTAATTTTAATTTCTAGTGACCTATACAAGAGCCATTTGATAAGTTACATCATGATGTTTGATAAGGACTTGTGTGTGCTGCACTCTTCTGGACAGTTAAAATCTTGAGGCCCTGTTCTCTGCCATTGTGGCCATGTTGTTAAGAAGACTTCAGCATGTAACAGTAGCAGTTTATTCCTTTTAGGAATGTAGTGTTTTATTTCAAAGCTCCTTTGACTATTATGTTTTCTTCATCTTCAAGTATGGTCTATGACTCTGTACCCATGAGTCACATCAGATTCCTTTTGAATAGGCGGAGGATACATTTACAAAAATGTGTTTTCTGGTTAATAGTTTCATCTTTAGGGAGTGGTGCAAGCAAAGAGGGATATCTGAAGCAGAGAATACATGTACTTTGTGTCCAGAATCCAAGGCCATTAGAAAAGCAGTTTGTAAATAGCTCCCAGTGCCAGTGCATGCACCACATAGAACTCTCCCCCAAGCTATAAGCACTGTTGCTCTCCAAGTGCAGTTTGCTTCGTTCAGCGTGTACATTTTCTGATTTTCCTTTTGCAAGCTCTTGCACGCTTTTAGGAACTGTGCTGTATCTGCTAAGAATTCTACAAGAGCTCCCGAGCTCTGGGTCCTTTTCACCTATGGTAGAGTGCTATGTGCTTTGTGGGTGGGATGGTGTCTGTTATTAGTACAGCAACATACGTGACCAAGAATGCTACCCACAGCCCAGGCAGAAAGGAACATCTCCCAGGAAAGGATTGTTAACCAAGAAGCAATGTGTCAGAGACACAGCTAGGGACATTTTTGTTCCTGAGCCATTCTGGTTTAATTTAGCATTTAGTATCTAGCCATTGTGTCCTTCCTTTTTCCTGTTCTTGAGAGCCTGCTGACTTTAGTGGAGTGTGACTTCTTAAGGGCAGTGACAGTTCTTTCTCTATTGCTAAGTTTTCTCTTACCTCCCCTGCTTCTCCCTCTGTTTACTCAAAGGACAGAAGCTATTCTACTTCTGTGTGTTTTCTTATTTATAAGTAGTATAAGCCTGTAATCCCAGCACTTGGGAAGTGAGAGCAGGAGTTCAGGGCTAGCTGTGACTACACAGTGAAGTCACAGACCACGTGGCCTACATGAAATGTTACCAAACACCAGGGCATGGATGGGATAAGGAGAGCTTGGAGAACACAGACAGATGATTTTACAAAGAAAAGAAATAGAATTATATTTTTGGAAAATTCTATCTATATAACTCTGGCTTAATCATTTCTTCTTGTATGGTGATTTATTTTTCCTAGATGGAAAACTTAAATCATAATGTCCTGCTGGCAGGTATTAATACCCTACTGGAAAGTACTAATATTTGCTTTTGGTTGAAATGAATCACTATGTAATTGGTTTTAGATATTCCAATAGGTTTTAAAGAAGAAATATGAGCAGGATAATTCTAAGAATAAAAATAACTTCTTCCATTTTATGGGAATACGAATGCATTAATTTACAGTTAGTGAGTACTTTTGTTTCAGATCATGTTTTCCATATTAGAAGTATATTTCTATCTAAATTTTCCTGTATTGAGAATGATACATATATATCAAAGAACACTGTGGATGTCCCCTCCAGTATGACCCTCTTACTCAGATAAACATATTCTAGCTGTAAAGAGCAGGCTTTCTTTGTCAGGATTCGTGCAGTCTCTAACCCACATTCCTTTGAGTTTATAAATGACTGAGTTGGGAAGTCTGTAATTTGTGGCTATAGCTCAAAGAAGAGCTAAGTAGACTGAGATAAAGTTGGCAATGTGGGTTGAGAGTCAGTGTCTCTAGAACACTGCTTCAGACAAATGCCTAGCCAGATGTTCACCACAAGATCAAGAGAACCACGATGGCCTGATTAAACTCAGAGGACTTGGATAGTGGCAGAAAAATTACACTGGGGAGGTATACACTACCTAGAAAAGTATCCTCAGACATTCCTGGGGTGTCTGTCGTTAGAGCAGATTCCTGTTCTTGAATTAATGTTGAAGATGCACTAATGTGGTCTGTGCCTAACTAAGGCTTGGGTTTCATTTCACAGTCACATTTCAGATGCAATGATTCTGTGACTCAGTGGGCATTAGCCACAGCATTTTTCTGTGTATGGTAAAGACTGTTAGAATATGGAAGCTGCTTAGTTTTAGGTAAATTGTTCTTTAAGATTATCCTGTTGTTTTATTGGAAGTCATCTTATGGTCTTTGGTTTTTGAATATATGGAAGAAGATATTTCATTCCTAAGATGCAAACCTTAAGTAGTAAACCTCTGCTGGCAGATATTAACTCTTGCTTTTCGTAAAGATAGGGAAAATTGATAGGTATATTAGTTTTAAAAGTCTGATATATTTAAGGAAGAAATACATTTTTAATCATCCTAAGAATAAAAACAATAGCCGCTAGCGGTTTTCACATTTCTTTTCTATTTCACATAATGATTCTGCTTAGTAGACTTGTAACTGGTTATAAGTTCTGGAATTTAGGGAAAATGGGGTTTTATTAAATAATGAATCACCTCCCTTGGTTGTAGGATCTACAGCACGAGCGGAGGTGATTTTATTTCTGTGTGATCTTCTAAGTTTACTTTGTAAGATTATCTATTTGGCTCTGGTTCTTGAGTAATGTGTGAGGAAATATAGAAGCCTAAGGTTATATGGTACCGTGTGGCTCTGGCTCGCTCTCTCTCTCTCTCTCTCTCTCTCTCTCTCTCTCTCTCTCTCTCTCTCTCTCTCTGTGACATCTTACCTCCTGCTGAGGTTGAAACACACATAGGCCTCTAGGAGGTCCAGGCCATCATGAATGCCAAAGCTGGTCTGAGTTCTCACTGACTTTAGGGCTACAAGCATCTGACAGAGCAAAATACTTAATGTTTACAAAGTAAGTGAAAATCTCAAGGTACAAAACTGATTATTTCAGCAAGTGGCAGATTGTCAGCCATATGAAATTTGTCATCTTTACAACTTTATTGAATTGCTGAAAAATGTGACATTTATTAATAAGAACTCCTCTCTGGTGGCTATGTGGCAGCTTAAAGATCTGTGTTTAGAATTGAGCAATATGTAAAAATCAGACATGAAACTCAAAATATGTCAGCAGTTTCAAAAATTAGAATAAGGAGACAAATGCTGTCTCCAGAGAGAAGTAATCAGATTATAAACTGAAAAATACCCTTTAAAAGCAATGAAAATTGACCCACATATATTCACTTATTTTTCTCCAAAGTTTAAATGCTTGACTGTTACCATTATGGAGATTTTAAAAATCACTATTTATCTTCATGAAAAGGACAGTTTTTATTCAGATTGAAAATAAAACAAATGTAGTTTAACTTAAATTTCTGTTCTTAGCCTAGTAAATGACAGCTGTGTGTGTCATAAAGACTTTTGATGATAAAATCTGACCCAAGTAACCAGACACTGGTGATTTGTTAGCAGTCACACCCATGGATTTGTCATGGGATCTTATGGAAGTTCTACTAGGTTGAATAAATAAAATTTTAGTTAAATGAAAGTATCAGGGAATGTCATTTCTTACATGGGATAGAATTTTCTCATTTCTTGCATGTTGACCCTTAGCCCCGTTAGTAGACAGGGATCATTTCTATAACTCACCTGATTACTGTATTAGTTTTTAAATCCCCCCTAAGTGCTGTATTTTAGAATACCTTAAGTTTCTTATATAATACCAAACATAAGCAGCCATCTGAGTAGCTTTGAGCAGTTCTTTCTGGTCTTTTCTTATGATCTGAGATTGGTTTATGATCAAAGATCTCAAGTCTCTTTGTTGCTCTGTTGCTGCTCTGTTGTGTATTCTCTCTGTATGTGTGTCTGTCTCTGACTGTCTCTGTGTCTATCTATGTCTGTCTCTGTTCTCCTCCCCATCCCCCTCTCTCCCCTTCACTTTGTGCTTTCTCTGTGCTCCGTGTGTGACTTTTGGAGTAATTTGAGATAATAGTAGAATTTTTAAAAATAATGATTTTTTTTTTTTATTTTAAGCAATTTTAAAAACTATTCGTGACTTCAAGTTGTAAGACTCAGAGAAGTGTTATTTCTTTGAAAAACCATAGGCTGGCCCCACTGACCCTTATAAACTATAGTTTTTCTTTCAGCTAGTTACTCCTAAAACCTTGGAGCATTTGCTGGGTGCTTCCTTTAGGCGAAGCATCATACTGGAAACATCAAGGGGAGATTTGCAATTTAGGTAGAACATTCCTGCCCTTGAGAAGCCTGTCATGCTGACTTGACCTACCTGGCATGGTAGCTATGGGCTCCCTGAGTTTGCTGAACAGTGACAGGAGCTTAGTCCATAAGGAGAAAATTAAGATGTGCTATAAATATAAACAGTGACAGATTTCAGAGGCTTAATATAAAACAAGAAAGCAGCCGGGCAGTGGTGGCGCATGCCTTTAATCCCAGCACTTGGGAGGCAGAGGCAGGCAGATTTCTGAGTTCGAGGCCAGCTTGGTCTACAGAGCGAGTTCCAGGACAGCCAGAGCTACACAGAGAAACCCTGTCTCCAAAAACCAAAAAAAAAAAAAAAACAAAAACAAAAAAAAAAAAGCAGATTATCTCCACTATTTTTATGTTGATTACATATTGAAATGATGATGTTTTGGATAATTGGGTATAGATAAATTACTAAAATTTATTTCATTTGTTTCTTTTTAAATTAAAAATCTTCATAAAAGTATATATTATACTTTTTATAATTTTTAAAAATATGACAATTATTTGGGGTATAGTTGATCTACAGGATATTCTTACGCCCTTCCATCACCATCTGTAAGAGAAAGTGTCCATATACTAAGAGATAATTCAAGTTTTCCCCATAAGTACATGTGTTTCTAACTACAACAAAATAATAGCAACCAACATGTAAGATAGGAAATCAATGCATAAGATTTAAGATTTATAAGTCCTTTAACCCTTTGCTATGTAGAATCATGAACAAATAGCTCCTTTTTTCAGCATGATAAAATTAATGCTGGCACTAAGGGCTCCAGGTGCTGGAGTCAGACTACAAATAACAAAGAAGAAAGGAGATACCGTGTCAGGGGTTGGCGTGGGGAGCATCCTGTGTGATGGCGATTGTTTGGCATAAGAATGTGAGACTCGCTCTGCCGAAAGTGGTATGGATAAAAGAAAGAGCTCTGATCAGGCTCCGACAAGACACATTACAGATAGGATGAGGAGGAGGGAGACGTAAACCATGGTGATCACACTTAACATACATTCAGAGCATCAAGATTTAAATTGTAGATGGCCTAGACAACAGTACCATTACTTCATTTTGTGCTCAGGGATGGCCACACTGCTGATAGCAAACCTGAAGTCAGAGGCAGCCAGCAGCCATTGTCACTAAGGTATTCTGGAAAGGAATGATGAGTTCCCTCGGCACAGCTTCTGCTGTAAGGGTCAGACTTGGAGACTGTTGACAACCAAACTTCCTTTGTA
The DNA here is from genome assembly GCA_028551405.1 of Uromys caudimaculatus. Taxonomy (NCBI): domain Eukaryota; kingdom Metazoa; phylum Chordata; class Mammalia; order Rodentia; family Muridae; genus Uromys; species Uromys caudimaculatus. Next base: position 32,540,497 of record CM052709.1, read on the forward strand.
AAAAAGTCAAGTGTTAGTAAATAAAGCGTGAAGCTTGACCAGTAATTCTGGCATTAATACCCATGAGATTAGCTTGAATGCTGATTTCAAGTAAACTACATTTTCACTGTATAGCTAATTCTGGTGGATGTGTCTTGAGAACTTTACATCTGTGCTGGTTAGTTCTTTGTCAACTTGATACAATCTAGAGTCATCTGGGAAGATGGAGCCGAAATTGAGAAAATGCCTCCATCTGATTGCACTCTAAGCAGCCTGTGGGGCATTATCTTGATGAAGTATTACTACAGGTAGGAAGTGTAGTGTGATCTTATGGTGTCATCCATGTATGGGTTGCCTTGAGTTGAATAAGAAAGAAGGCTGAGGAAACTTGTAAGTAGCACTTCTACATGAGCTTTGCTTCAGTTCCTGCTTCTAAGTTCCTGGGCAGACTTCCCTCCATGGTGAACTATACACTGTAAGCCGAAATAAAGCCTTTCCTTCCCAAGTAGCTCTTGGTCATGACCTTTACCATAGCAATAGAAAGAAAGTCAGGGCCAGGTCTTAGTGCAGTCAGACTTCTCCTGTGTCTTCACCTTTATCATCGCCTCCCTGCCTCCCTAAGACTCACAATGCAGTTACTTTCCTCCTTTATGAGACTGGTAGTTAATGTTTTGAGACAGGTTCTCCTAAGACCACATGGCCAGTAAGAGGGTACATGGCAGAACTGAAGTCAGAATGGCAGTGTGAATGGAGACCTGTGTAGAGGGCAGAGAAACCAGCTTCAGAATCTGACTGCACCTGGCAGCTAGAGCTTTGAACACTTGGCCATTGCTGGGACCCAACTAGAAAAATGGTATTAAAAACACAGAGTATGTCATCATGAGAAATGTACAGTTGTGGAAGAACCAAGAGGTTATATGGATCCTGAAGCCACCAGAGCTTGTAAACTGTAGAAGATTCCCCCACACCATCCCATGATAGGGTCATAAAGAGCAGATGGTATTAGAGGTCAGGAGCCATAGGAACCCAGAGGAGCATGCAGCCTCTACTGGTGACCCTCTCCTACCTTCTTGCAGGGAGAGGAGCAAGAAACCCACTCCACTTTGCCCATCTTCCTGCCTGGCAAGCATCTGTTGCTAGTGCCAGATGGGTATCTCCTAGAAGGTCATCAGCAGACATGGGGACTACAGGAAAACCAGTCATCTGCCACATGGAGCTCATCGGGGATCTGGATAACCATATCTGCCAGGGTTAACCTCCAAAATGTAGGTGACAGCTCCTATTTCCTGGAGTTGAGACATTTATAAGGAAGGGAGTGCTTATGAAGGCCTGAATGTATAAGTGGTCTAACCTCAACCATCCCTGAAAAAGGGAGATGGGCTGAGCTTCCTAAGCCACTATGTGGCTTGGAAAATCTACATGTAAGCTATATCCTGCTGAGCTCTTAAGTATTGTGAGCAATTGTAGATTTTTCTCAATCATGATTTTACTCTCCACACTTCATTTTCTCAGGAACTTTCCTTTCTTAATTTATAAAGTCAAATTAATTTTAAAGAAAGTCCATTACGATTCCTAGATCAAAGAACCTTCTAGTTTTGTCAGGCCATAATGGGTTGCAAGAGCTGGTACAATACAGAGGACTGACTGATTTTTCTCAAACTCTTAGTCCTAGCTTATTCTTAAGTTATAATCTTATTAAATTAAAAACTATTCTACAGCAATGCTTTCAAAAAGCATAACTAAATTAATTTTTAGAATTTATAATTGGAATAAAATGTGATTCAGCTAAAACTTCAGCTTTTTCCAGAGACAAAATGTGATTTCTGTTTTGCCATTACAGCTTCCAGTAAACCTGAGTGAATTTTACATTATGTTTGGGTTTTGAGAGGGGAGAAAATGCATGAAATTAGATTAAAGGAAAACCTTTTTGCTAATTTAATTTTTGATGCATATCTGTAATGTCATAAGCACAGACTAACCTTGCAAAGGATTTCTGAACTTGGAAAATTAATTTTGGGATGATTGCAGGATGTAGGAGAGACCTGGGTTGTCAGTGATAGCACTATGTAATGATGTCATTTGTATGTAATACATTTATATTTGACTTAAAATAGAAGTACATACACTTGCTTATGAAAAGGGCAGGGACATGTGGGGGCCAGGAGTACCAACTGGTGATCTATTAGAAAGTCATCTGGGTCAGCCCACCCACCAGTTTCTTCAGCTTCTGTGTCACCTCATTTTCTTGTTTTATATCCATGAACTCATACACGGTTTCCAACATCCCCCTTCTAACAACTGGTCCATTTGTGAAGGGGTGTCACCACTGCCTGCCCTTCTGGTGCTCATGAGTGCCTCCATTATCACATCAGGGGTGATATCTCTCCTTTATGTCACCCTGGCTCACCTGTGGGCAGTGCAAGCAAAATTCCCTGAGATATCTAGGAGAGCCAGCCTGTGTCATAGCTGAGAAGGAAGGATCTTAAGAGTGCAGTACCTCACAGGAGTCATAGGAGAGCGGGACTTTGTATAGTCAAGAAGTAGTGCCTCTTGGTGCTCCCCACAGGTTCTGTGCCAACCAAAGACAACTCTATCCAGCAGCTGGAGTCAGTCTCCATTCTAGTCAAGTGGGCTAGGATTTAGTTAAGGGCCCATACTCACAGATGAGCAAGGGAAGGAGGGACTGTAGCACCCTCACAGGATAAACACGAAGCCATCCTACCTGGCCAGTTTACACACAGCCTGCCCACTTGGTTACAGTGATACTAACCCAGACCTGGTGAGCAGCTGTAGATGGATTCCAGGCCTGGAAGGGACAAGTTGGACCAGGTACTACCTTCATGAAGAAGTGTTCAGCCAGACTGACAATGTCAGCCTGCCTGTTTGCCAGTCAGAGGATGGACTGCACAGGGCTTAGACTTGATTGTACCTGAATTTCCAGTGTCTGGCACTGCAGAAGTACCCTATGTTTCAGTTTTTACTGTTGCAGCATATTTATTAATATCTACTTTTCAGACATCAATGTCGCCTTTAGGTGTTACTATCTAAAAGTATATATCTACTATCCATAATTATATATCACTATATGCCAGAGACCTTTTGTACTCCCTGCTTCTTCAAGGAGCCTTCTGCCTCGCACTGGTTCTTTCCCTATTTGCTTTCTCTTAATAAACCCCAGCTTTAACAAGCCAGTGTGGAGGTGTAGGAAGGTCGGCTTTCAATCTCAGATCACAGTTCTGCTTAGAAGTGGGTGTTAGTCATAGCATCCTGATTCACAAATAAAGATGGCATCATGTTTATTAAGAGGTTGTGGTGGTTAGTTTGCAAGTAGACTCAGAATTTAGTCCTTTGTTTTCTGAAATGTTTTAATGAAATAAAATACGTTAGAATTAAATGTGACATTTAAAAATTACATTATAATACTTGTATATAAAACCTATACATGCTTTGTAAATGCCTGTATCTCATTCTCACACCAGTTTCTGAAGTATAATAATACAAAACCTTTTTAGTTTTAGGTCCCAGAATTAAAGTTTGTAGCAAGCTTCTTCATTTTGTAGTTGGAACAAAATGGTGTGTAGACCATCAACAGAACTATGATATTTAAAGCATGGAACAGGCTTAGGAAGCTATATTTAGAATGAATTGCATGTGTCCCATGAATTAATTGTGTATTTGTTACCAATAATTTTCTCTTAAAAGCTGGGACTTAGAGCACTGGGGCTGGAAATGTGATCTCACTGACGCATTTAAACTGTTTTAGTCACTGGTAGCATGTACCATTTAAAATACATGAATGAAGAGACTTGATCTTTGTAAAATTGCTTTTAATTTTAGTTTGGTGAGCTGATTAATTTGGAAGAGCCTTGTGGCTTTGAAAAGGTATCCCACAGCTCGGGAAAATGATAGAACTGGACCTTTTGCAGTCCAAATTGACTTCACTCTACCTTGCAAATGCTCTGCACTGGTCTCTTGGGTCTTCTGGGTTTCTGCCATGCAGGCATTGACATTTTTATTGATTTCTTAACTCAAGTATAGCTTTTAATTTAACAAAACAGGAGACTTGCCATGGATATGATATAAAGCTAGAGTGTTTTGATGTTCCATGCCAAGTGGATACAAAAACAGTGAAAGTGTATCTCTACTATGTCAGCAGACACACTGGGTTTGTTATGTCATTTACAAATAGAAAAACAGACACATTGAATTTAATATAATTTTAAAGCTCTTTTAAATAATTAAAACATTTTGAGCTGTAGTAATTTAAACACTTTGAAATAGGCATAGCCATTTAAAGCCTGACTTCTCTGTAGTCTCAGTTGGTCATTCTTGAAGTGGTAGTCTTTGTTCCCATGCAGTTGTCCAGGCAGGCTGAGAAACTAACATTTAGGTATTGTTTATCGTTTAGTTCAAATTTATGAGAGTAGCAAGGCAGAAACAAGACAAGTACCTACACAAATGGGCTGATGATTCTTCAAGTTGTAAAGCAAACATGGCCTTTTCTCCTAGTTGACCTTTAAAAACAGGCGCTGAGTTGTATTCTCACACATGAGGAAATGTGGCTGATTGTCAGTTTCACACCCGTTTGTTTCTTATCATGTTTGGTACAGGAGCATGTGTGTACTCCAGGCTGTGGAGACCTTCTCCCCAGAGGCACGCCCTCCTCTGGCACAGAGATTGGCCTGCCCACCGCTCACAGCCCACCTTTCTCATCAGCTTCAGGTGCCCTCCATTTTGTCCCACAATTGGTCTCGGTCTCTCTCCACTGCATACCTTTGTGTTTGCTGCCTGCTCTGTTACCCTTACTTTCCCTCCTCTTTTCCTGAGGATCTAACTCCAAAGTTACCTTTGGGAAGAACTAGTGGAGGCCAGTGTCCATTGTATCCCCAGTGACTTTGTAGGGCTACAGTTACCCTCTCCTGCATGTTAATTTCCCCTTCTTTGTTGAATAAATCCCTTCAGGAAACATTTCTCCACAATTTCTTATATAAACAGAGACCTCTCCTTTTTAGCTACCAATTCATCTCATTTTTTCTTCACAGGGCTTCCTGTTCTGTCTCTACCTTTACATCTTTATGTCTAGGCCTAAGACTTAGTTGCCAAGGTCACAAAGAATTCTGAGCTGTTAGACTGCAGACATACTTCAAATGAAGAATAAAAAGAAAGATATGGTGCATATAGAAAAGGTAAAATGGCAGGTATGAATCCAGCTGCCCAATACTATGGTAAAATATGAAGGAATGGAACAGTCTAATCAAAGTCAGAGAAAATGATGGGTGTACATGAAAATGTTACTATTCTTTGCTAAAATTTAGCTTCAGAAGGACAAAGAGTTTAAATGTAAAAGGATAGGAAAAGATATACCATACAAACAGCAATTATAAGAATATTTTAATTATTTTCTTATTTTGAGATGATATAATCACATCATTTCACCCTTGTCTTTCCTCTTCCAAACACTCCTATGTGCCCCTACTTGCTCTCTTTTAACTTCATGCATATATTATTGTTAAATGCATATGTGCATGTGTATACACATTATATTCCTAAATATTTTATTTTATTTATTTACATTTCAAATGTTATCCCCTTTCCTGGTTTCCCCTCTGCAAACCCCCTATCCCATCCCACCTTACCCTGCTTCTATGAGGGTGCTCCCCCACCCACCTACCCATTCCCACCTCACTGCCCTAGCATTCTTCTACATTTGGCCATCAAGCCTTCACAGGACCAAGAGCCTCCCGTCCCATTGATGCCAGATAAGGCCCCTTCGGCTTCTTCAGTCCTTTCCCTAACTCCTCCATTGGGGTCGCTGTGCTCAGTCCGATGGTTGGCCGCAAGCCGCCACATCTGTATTGGTCAGGATATGGCAGAGTCTCTCAGGAGTCAGCTGAAACTTCTTGGTATCCATAATAGTGTCTGAGTTTGGTGTCTGCATGTGGGATGGATCCCCAGGTGGGGCAGTCTCTGGATGGCCTGTCCTTCAGTCTCTGCTCCACTCTGTCCCTGCATTTCCTTTAGACAGGAGCAATTCTGGGTTAATATTTTTGAGATGGGTGCATGGCCCCATCCCTCAACCGGGGGCCACGCCTAACCTCTGGATGTGGTCTCAACAGGTTCTCCCTCCCCTTTTTGGGGTATTTCAGCTAATGTCATCCCAGTGGGGTCCTTGGAGGCTATTGCTTTCCTGGCATCTGGGAATTTCTGGTTGCTACCCCCAGCTCCCCATCCCCCATCGCTACCCACCTCTGTTCAATTTCCTGACCCTTTGTACATCTCCTCCATCTCCTCCCATACCTGATTCTTCCCCTTTTTCCTCTTCTCTTCCTCCCAAGTCCCTCCTACCCTTTACTTCCCTTGATTATTTTGTTCCCCCTTCTAAGCAGGACTGAAGCATCCACTCTTTGGTCTTCCTTCCTCTTGAGCTTCAAGTGGTCTGTGAGTTGTATCATGGGTATTCCACGCTCTTTGCCTAATACTCACTTATCAGTGAGTACATACCATGTGTGGTCTTTTGTGACTGAGTTACCTCACGCAGGATGATATTTTCTAGATCCATCCATTTGCCTTCAAATTTCATGAAGACATTGTTTTTAATAGCTGAGTAGTACTCCATTGTGTAAATGTACCACATTTTCTGTATCCATTCCTCTGCTGAGGGACATCTAGGTTGTTTCCAGCTTCTGGCTATTATAAATATGGCTGCTATAAATATAGTGGAGCATATTTAAATATTACATGTTGGAGCATATTCTGGGAATATGCCCAGGAGTGGTATAGCTGGGTCCTCAGGTAATACTATGTCTAATTTTCTGAGGAACTGCCAGACTGATTTTCAGAGTGGTTGTACCAGCTTGCAATCCCACTAGCAATGGAGGAGTGTTCCTCTTTCTCCACATCCTCGCCAGCATCTGCTGTCACCTGAGTTTTTGATCTTAGCCATTCTGACTGGTGTGAGGTGGAATCTTAGGGTTGTTTTGATTTGCATTTCCCTGATGACTAAGGATGTTGAACATTTCTTTAAGTGCTTTTCAGCCCTTTGAGTTTCCTCAGTTGAGAATTCTCTCTTTAGCTCTGTTCCCCATTTTTAAATAGGGTTATTTGGTTCTCTGGAGTCTAACTTCTTGAGTTCTTTGTATATATTGGATATTAGCCCTCTATCAGATGTAGGATTAGGAAAAATCTTTTCCCAATCTGTTGGTTGCCCTTCTGTTCTTTTGACAGTGTCCTTTGCCTTACAGAGCCTTTGCAATTTTATGAGGTTCCTTTTGTCAAATCTTTTTTTTTTTTTTTTATATATATTGCAAGAAAAAATTTCTTTTCTTTTTCCATCTGTACTGGCTAGGTTTGTGTGTCAACTTGACACAAGCTGGAGTTATCACAGAGAAAGGAGCTTCAGTTGAGAAAATGCCTCTGTGAAGCCCAGGTGTAAGGCATTTCTCAATTAGTGATCAAGGGCAGAAGGCCCCTTGTGGATGGTACCATCTGTGGGCTGGTAGTCTTGGGTTCTATAAGAAAACAGGCTGAGTAAGCCAAGACAAGCAAGCAAGCCAGTAAGCAGCATTCCTCCATGGCCTCTGCATCAGCTCCTGCTTCTTGACTGGCTTGAGTTCCAGTCCTGACTTCCTTTCATGATGAACAGCAATTGGAAGTGTAAGCCAAATAAACCCTTTCCTCCCCAACTTGCTTCTTGGTCATGATGTTTGTGCAGGAATGGAAATCCTGACTAAGACAAATTGGTATCAGTGTAGTGGGGTATTCCTGTGACAACCTGACCATGTTTTGGGGAGGACTGTGGAAGGACTTTGGAACTTTGGGCTGCTCTGTGGGATGTTGTGTAGGAGCTTGTAAGATAATGTTGAGAACAGTGCAGAAGATGGAGGCCTGGCTTGTGACATTTCAGAGGGAAGATTAAAGACTCTTATCAGGGCCATTGCTATTTTGACTATGCAGATTCTGTGATTTTGGTTAGCTGGAGCTAAAGAAATTAACTGTGATTAACAAGATACCAGAACTACTAAAGCAAAACCATTGCATTGCTGGAACTATTGATGCTGGTTAGCTGGAGCTAAGATATTAGTGGTGATTAAGAAGAGACCAGCATCTTCTTAATCTTCTGAGGGTGAAATCTTCTGAGAAGTGTTTTCTGAGAGCACAGAGGCTAAGTTCCAGAGATAGCCAGGGTTGTACCTTGAGCTGTGGCTGGACTTGGTAATGTGTAAGAGTCACCCAGGTGGTACTGGTTTTGAAGGCATGAAGGAGTTGTGAAGAGCAGCTCAGGCCTGGGCACTGTGAGAGACTGTGGAAGGCCATTGGTGAAGGTGCAGCCTCAGTTGCAGTTGATGGCCCAGGACTGAAGGGGTCATGCAGGGGAGTTGAGGCTTGGCACCATGGGGAGAGCCTATGGGAGGCTGTTGGCAAAGCCTAGTTGCAGTGGAAGACAAGTGTTTTGGAGATGCCAGTACCATGAGATGACCACCAAGAACAGCAGCAGCAGTGGAGTACAGGCATCTGGAGCCTAGAAGACAAGGTGTGTGCTACAAAGGGCAGAGCTGGAGAAGTGACTCAAGCCCTTGGAGGAATCCAGAAGATCGTGAGTGGATCCCAGACATTGAATGTTTGGAGTTTGATTTTGCTTTTGATTGTGACTGTGACCTGATATTTTTCCCTCTTGAAGAAAGAAGATATTTTAGTGGAGCCCACAGTTAAGAGACTTCGAATTTTTAAAGGAGTTTGAATTTTAAGAGATTGGATGTTTAAAAGGGACTGAAAACTATGTAAGAATTTGCAAAGACTGTGGGACTTTTAAAATTATTTAGATCTTGGGGATGAATAAGAAAGTAAGGGTTGAGGCTTAATGGTGATGTGTTTGTGTGTCAAGTTGACAAGGGGTCAATTGTACTGGCTGGTTTTGTGTGTAACTTGACACAGCTGGAGTTATCACAGAGAAAGGTGTTTCAGTTGAGAAAATGCCTCCCTGAGATCCAGCAGTAAGGCATTTTCTCAATTAGTGATCTAGGGGGGAGGGCCCCTTGTGGGTGGTACCATCTGTGGGCTGGTAGTCTTGGGCTCTATAAGAAAGCCAGCTGAGCAAGCCAGGAGAAACAAGCAAGCCAGTAAGGAACATCCCTCCATGGACTCTGCATCAGCTCCTGTTTCCTGACCTGCTTGAGTTCCAGTCCTGACTTCCTTTGATGATGAACAGCAGCATGGAAGTGCAAGCTGAATAAACCCTTTCCTCCCCAACTTGCATCTTGGTCATGATGTTTGTGCAGGAATAGAAACCCTGACTAAGACACCATCTATCTATCAATTTTTTACACTTCAGATTTTATTCCCCCACCCTGTCCACCCTCCAACTATTCCACATCCCATACCTCCTCCCCATGCCCCTGTCTCCACAAGGATGTCCCCACACCTTACCCCCATCCAACCAGACCCTAAGCTCCCTGGGGCCTCCAGTCTCTTGAGGTTTAGGTGCATCTTCTCTGACTGAACCCAGGCCCAGCAGTCCTCTGCTGTGTATGTGTTCAACTTTCAGCACCTGCATGGCCTCCTTAGCTTTATACATGGTGCATATGAAACACCCTTATGCATAAAGTAAATTTTTACAAAAACTAGTTAAGCGTATAAATTTTATATTATATATTGTAATTCTTAAAATTTTCCCATATAATACATTAAACTACAATTTTAGAAGGTTTTTTTCCTTTTTCAATACATTCTAATTAAAATATAATTTTATCACTTTCTTCCTTCTTTTTCTCCTTGAGCTCCCCACAAGTCCCTCCCTCCACCTCCCTCTGTGCCTCCTTCCTTCACACTACCCTTGGTAGGCTTGCTGGATGTAGGCTTACCCCTTTAATCCTTATACTTGAGAAGTAGACACAGGTGGATTTCTAGGAGTTTGAGGCCAGCTTTGTTCCAGAATGTCTAGGGCTAAAACAAAGATGCTGTCTCAAATTTGTAAAAAACCAAATTGGTATCTTCTTTTAATTTGATTATTATTACATAGCATATATGTGTGTTTCTGTGTCTAAGTATACAAGATATATAAATACTACCTGCTGAGTTTTTTTTTGTTGTTGTTGTTGTTGTTTGTGTGTATATTTTATGGCTGACCATTTTGTATTGGATAACCCGTTAGGGAGAGAGGAGAATCCTTCCTCTCTCAGCACCTATCAGTTGTCTGTAATTTTTTTTGTCTAGGACTGTGATCCTGAGATTTTCCCCTTTCTGAGGCATTGTATTTTAATCTGCTTTGTTTTTAGCTAATGTCTTTGAAAAGGAGATCATATTACTAAAATTTGATTCTCTTTTTCTTAATTTACAAGTATAATTTTACTCTTTACATGATGTATTGAAGATCTCTAGGTATAGTATATCACTAGGTTCATGGAAGATTCTATATGTTTTAAAATGTGAAATAAACTTTTTAAATGTATGCTTCAGCTAGGGAAGGACAGTTCATAGATTTTATAAATAATTTTTGTTTGTATAAAGCTACTCTAAGTAGAAAAACATTTAGAAGGGAGAGAATAGTCCACTCTCAATTGCACATTTTCCAGAATGCATGGGGGTGACAGCTAGATTTCTAGGCTGGAGCAAATTATGCTAGATTAAGGTATATGAGGGTGTAACAAAGAATGATAAAGGTAGGTAAGTAGGCCCGGTAGCTAATTAACCTTAATATTTTATTGCAGGAAGTAGCTTGTGTTTCAGGAGAGATGGAATATTCAGGAGTACAAACCACTGATAAGCATTTAGGAAGCCTGTCAGAGCTGAGTACAGGATGTAGCAGTAGGTCCTTGACAGGCAGTGTTGTATCTCCAGCTCTGATTTCCAGGTTCGGGTAGCCTAGAGAGCAACAGTGCTGTAAGTGATGGAGGGCTGTAGTGTCACACAGACCTGGTGAGGGTTTGTATTAATTTCTCTGCCTTACAGGCCTTTAACCCTCTTACTTGTTACATCAAGGAAAGCATACGTGCCCTGGAGTTGTTCTGAGGATTAGAAAGAAGCAAAATGTTTAGTTCAGTGTCAGCACATGGATACTATTGAAGACTTGGTAGAAAGAGCAGTTTCTATATTGACATTTTTAATGAAGGAATGAAGTAGTATAGGGCTAGAGGTGCTAAACAGTATTTGCATGCCATAGGTGTCGCTGCTGAAGCCTTCTGGAAGGCAAGTCTCTTATCACATGCTACTTGGATCTGCTCTCCTGGTTAGCTTTGTTCTTCCATGTCAGGCTTACCAGGTCTTACTGTATACCTGTGGGCAGGGTCACTCCTGTATCAACAGATCTCAAGCTCCTACTCCTGCAATAGGATCATTGAGAGCATAGTACCTGGGTAGTTTGTTAGTTAGTGACTGAAAAGTCAAATAAGGCCGTGACTGCTCCTAGGTATTGGCTAATGAGAAGGTTTAGTATCGATATGAGGGAGAGCATAGCCAGAGGCTAGACAGAAGCCAAAATGAGTTTGTTTTTACAAGAACTGAAAAAGAGTCTAGAGATGTAACTTATACATCCAATTTACAAAGTAGAAGATGCTATTATTGAAAAATAAATTAGCAGATTTCATTGTGGCTCGTTGTAACCAGCGTTGTTTGAATATTGCCAATATTGTTATAGCACCATGATTTATTTGTTTATTTTGATACCTGTTATAAAAAATAGGGGCTGGAGGGATGACTTATCAGGTAAGGATGCTTGACACCAAGCTGGACAATGTCACTTTCACAGATTGTTCTCTATTTTATGTGTGTGTATCACACACAGAGAGAGACAGAGAGAGAGAGAGAGAGAGAGAGAGAGAGAGAGAGAGAGAGAGAGAGAGAGAGAGAGAATGAATATATATCCAAGCCTGGGATAGGCTTTATTGAAATTGCCAGTTCCGTAGAAGGAGCTCTTGTCTGACTGCCAACCTTGATCTAGCTAGGACAGTCTAAAATGTAAAACTAAGCATGTTTGCTTGTTGGTTTGTTTTAAATACCTTCTATGTAAGATTAGACTAACCCACATAAAACAATCAGAGCACTAAATCAGGCTATCATTAAATGTTGAATTACAAAGTAGAAATGATAAATACTGTACAATCTAGAGAAGAGATAATAGTACTGAGACTCGGCTAGTGTGGACTCATGAATGCTTTGGAACTTAAAAGAATAGTTTACAGAGAGCTGAGTTTTTCTTTGATATGATTCATTATTTTGTCTTTTTTTTATGATCTGTTACCTTTACACATACAGAGATTTCTTATGAATGTTAACCATTGGATTTTAAAAGGCCTCCCAAAAAGGTTTTTTTTTTTCTATAAGATTGAAAACTTAAATAATTATGAGTTTATAAATAATTATGGGGCAGTATCTTAGTAATCAAGGCAACTTACAAAAAAAAAAAAAAAAAACATTTAATTGAGGGCTTGCTTAGTTTCAGAGGGTGAGTTCATGACCATCATGGCAGGGAGCATGGCAGCAGGCAGGCAGGTGTGGTGCTGAAGGGGTATCTGAGTGTTTACCCTTGAACCACAAGCAGGAGACAGAAAGTGACAGTGGGCCTGGTTTGGGCTCTTGAAACCTCGGAGCCCACCCCCAATGACACACCTCCTCCAACAAAGACATGCCTTCTAATCCTTCTAAAGCAGTTACATCAATTGGACACCAAGCATTCAAATATATGAGCCTGTGGGTGCTGTTCTCATTCAAATCATCATAGGCAGCTTTCCTTAAAATTTAATTTTAAAAACTTTTGTAGATGTATTAAAATTTCTGGTGAAAAGAGTTGCTGTCCTGCCGGGCTGTGGTGGCGCACGCCTTTAATCCCAGCACTTGGGAGGCAGAGGCAGGTGGATTTCTGAGTTCGAGGCCAGCCTGGTCTACAGAGTGAGCTCCAGGACAGCCAGAGCTACACAGAGAAACCCTGTCTCGAAAAACAAAAAAACAAAACAAAACAAAACAAAAAAAGAGTTGCTGTCCTTCACTCACTGTGTTTGATCTGACCCATGGCATGAGCTTTCCTTCTGACTGCTAACTACTGCTTTGCTATTCCATTATCCTCAACCCTGAGCAGTGCCGTATTCAGGATGTAAAAAGAGAAGAAGACTAAATCATTCTTCTAAATTATCTTTGAAATAATAGAGAACCACCACAGTTTAGGGGAGAAAATTTAGTGACAGTACTCTTAGAACTGTTCATGCATGGAACTAAGCAGTCACATTATGTGAATGGCTTGTGTGCCCCTTCAAACTGAATACAATTTACTAGACTGTTTTCGCTGTTAGTTATATGATTACATCTTTCAACATCTCTGTGGTATACAGGTCATCAGGCACTGTAATAATATACTGTATGTGAGATTACCTACCGGGCATAGTGGCACACCCCAGCACTTAGGAGGCAGAGGCAGGTACATCTCTGTGAGCTTAAGGCCAGACTGGTCTGCATAGTGAATTCCAGCACATCCAGGGCTATGTAGAGACCCTGTGTCAAAAACAAAACGAACAGAAAACAAAATGAATTACTAGTGACGTGGAACACTGCTAATATTTCCACATCAGCTTTGGAGGCACTTAAGCACCATTATTATAGGTCATACACTAAGTGCCTTAGCATCAATATTTTTCCCTGAAATTAAAGTCTAATTTATAGAAGCCCTGAGCTTTTACTATTAAGTTTTTCATTACTGTAGAAAAATCAATGAACTTTATTGCAATTTATGGTAGACACACATATATAAGTCATAGTTTTATAAATTTACTTTGAATAAATATCTCAGCAAATGGTGAAATGTGTCACAAAAACACTATTGACATGAAAGTGCCATTCATTCATTACAGCCTTTGATTTCATAGTTTTAAGGGAGTGTAGTCCATCACAGCAAATGATTTGGGTGCTTTCAGAAGCCTGGCCTTGAAAGCATCATTTCACAGAAATGGCAATTTTCTTTCTGTCCTTAGAGTTGAACACTGTAGCATCTACACTAGAATTGACACGAATGTGAAATAGAAGCAGTCATCTGAAGAAGTCTGGTCACAGACTGCTTTGCGTGAGGTCATTGGGATTTTATGATCTTTGCTTCACATTTGCATTTTAGTATGTTGTCATTTATATGGAATTAAAGTGTTGAAAATAAATACGTGCACTAGCATGGACTCAATAATTAAATGGATGAAATTAACCTAAGGCTCTAGGAGATGGCTTCTGTATTTGTCCCCTGGAGGGAGATGTGGAAATGCTGCCCTGGGAAGCATTGTATTGAGAGGGCCTCTGGAGACCATGGACACTCAGTGCATCTTGGCCTTACACCCCTAGTTGTGCCCAAAAGCTGTGTAGCTGTGTGGTTGCCTTCATTCTGCACAGAGAAAGTCATGTACTGACTGTTCCTTCTGAGACAGTAAGTTTCAACAGACTTAGGTGATTAGACCATTACAGTTACAGCTACATATTTACAGTGGCATTTTGCTTTGCTTTTCTCCTATGAAGAACTCACCTCAGCCTAGAATAAATTTCACAGTACTAATAGTGTAGGCTATGTAAAATCCCAAGCAGCATTTAAAGTTCCTCTCAAGTGTGAACTAATTCTATTCTAGGGGTTCTGTGCAGTAGCTGTATTACATAACTCATGAGGGATTGCTTTGAGGCCTGTTGTAGGAAAACTGAGGCACAACTAATGTAGTATTTGCTCACAACAGAGCTAGTATTTCTGTGGGCAATTGTTAAAATGTAAACTATTAAGTTAGTGAACTAATTGTTCTACCTTGGAACAAAGAAAAACAGTCTGCAGCTGTCAAGAGTTTTTTTCTGATTGATTTTGTTATTTTTATTACTAAAATGCTGTTTATATCACTGATTTATGTCCTTTGGTTTTCTTCAACCTTTTTTCTCCCTCCTTTTCTTTTTGATACTATTAAAATTTCTTTACAATTCTATAAAACATCCTTTTCCTTCACTCTAATGTTTAATAAGGTTGACATGCTCTCCTAGGGAGTGATAATCTTTTTATTCACCCTGTAAATCATATGCTAGTAGGTTCTAACCCTCCTGTATGAAGTTGGAGATGGGCTTACCTCGCACCTTGTGAATGGGGTCAGTCTATTTGAACTAGTGAAGTGAACTGGGAATACTGACACCTGCTCAGGAACACCTTTGTTTTTGAAAAACTCAGAGTGCTTAGAGACTACAGTCCTTGAAAAGAAGTAATTGTTCCCATCAAACCGCCATGCATTTGCAAGCTCTCTTTAAGCAGACCGTGTAGGACTCATTATAGGGATTGCCTCTAATCTGTATGGACTGTAATTATTTATGCTTCTCTGAGTGGAAATTTTTACTCTTGTTGCTCTATCCTATTAGATTTTAAGTTGTTTGGCTCTCATATATCTAGTTCTTTGTGTTTGACTCTGCTTGATCTAATTTTTAAAAATTCCAGGACATTGGTGAATGAAAAATAAGAAAGAAAAAGGAAAGGTTATGATTGTTCCTAGGTATGGTGGAGGAGAAAGTTTATTGTAGATAAAAGAGAGAGCATAGCCAGAGGCAGGACTCTGAGAGACTCCAGGGTAGACATGGCCCTACAGCATGGGAGGCAGAGGAGAGGGGCAGCCTGGACCAAGAGACAGTCCAAGAGACTAGATGAAGAAAGGTCAGGTAACCAAAATGGTTGGATTATATAGGGTAGGACAGTTGGGGAAAAGGTAGCCCAGACCCTGGGCTGGGAAGTTCAGGGTAGGGGTGGGGTATGCCAGCCAGGAGGACACAGTAACCGGTGGGAACTGCAGGGTGCTGCGAGTACCTGGCAGACAGGTCTGCTTGGATATGTTAGATATGCCCTTTGTCCTGTGTTTCAGCCTAACAATCTGATTAGAGGGCCCTGTTTCCTTGCTGTCCTCCAACCCCTCTGGCTTTTGCACTTTCTGCCTCCTCTTCTGCAGGGCACCTTGTGCTCTTGAAGGGAGGGATTTGATGAAGACATCCAAGGTCTCTAACTCTCTGAGCCATGTAACTGTCTTATACTGGGAATTAAGAATCCTGACTCATGAACCACAATCAGCTTTTGACTACCTGGCCTTTGCTCAAATTGTCCTGTATTTCTGCACTTCGCTTGATTGGTAAAATGACCTTTGGACTGACTGGTTTGCCCCAGATCTTCTTCCCTCACCTATCTTATCAACTACATCAAAAATTTAAAGATATGTGAGAAACACTACAAGGTAATCTGCCAGTCTGGCATGACCAATTCAGAATTGTTATTGAACTGTGCTTGTTTTATAGACCCGAGTTCTTTCCTGTTTTTGTTGTTGTTGGTTTTGTTTGTTTGTTTTTTAAGACAGAAATTTCTTTTTAGTATAGTGTTTCTCAACTAATCTGAACTTCCCTGGATAAATGAACAGATTCCACTTCTTTGTTCCATGTTCTTTGTAATCCAGATGGATTCTCTTCAATCATGACAAACCACCAACATAAAGCACTAGTTGCCTTTCATGCTTTGCCCTCTTCTCATTCTGAGATTCCCTCCCTGCATACCTGCTCCACTGCTTAGACTTGGTCGATTTGCAAGGATATCGATCCTGGATATTGATAATATAATTTTTGCATGATATCTATCAAGGAAAACCAACCTTCTATTGTGTAACAAATCACTTGGACAGGTAGGGGAAATGTAACAGGTAGTGGTGTGCTGTCTGTGGATAAACTGATCCACACAGGTCAGGCTCTTTACCAGGAGCGACTGCATCAGTGCCTACACTTGGTTCCTAGCAGGAGAAATGAGGCCCACCTGTCTGCTCCTTCCTCTTCTCAGGGGAGGACTTATGAACTCTTGCGCATAATGAAATTGCTACTGCTTAAATATCACAGATGACCTAATTTTGGTGACAACTTTCTACTAACTAAAGTAGGCAGGTTTTTTGTTCGTTTGTTTTTGGTTTTTAATGGAAATACATGTTTTTCCACTCTACACAATGTGGCTCTTTCCACTTTAACACTTGATGTGAATCCTATAGAGAGTGCTATTTTAACTGAGTGTTTCTGTGGCGCAGGAATTTTTTTTAGCCTCTTCATTGCTTTTTCTGAGATCATTCTTGGTACAAATTGCTATTCTGTAAATAAGTTTTAATTTGTGTCTAACGGAATCTTTAAGCATTTTCATGGCTCTTTATAAAGAAATACTAATTCTCAAGGTTGTTAAGGAAGTAAACTCTTTAGGAAACCATTTCTCTCCTAGTCCAGGCCATTTCCTATGCTCTTTCTCTTGTTGTTAGTAAGTACCCTGGAGCAGTAGAGATGTATCAATAGACCAAGTTTTCATATTTGTCGTTTTCTCCATTCTGAAGTGTTAGGTGATGAGTGTGTGTATCAGCCAGCTCTGAGAAAGTGAAAAAAAAAAAAAAAAAAAACAAAAAACTATTTGAGACATTTCTAATTCAGCAGAAGGTTCTGTTCTTTTTCTTTAGTTTTAGATGATGCATGTCAGATCCACTTAGTTTTCTTTGTAATTAAAATAATAATAATAAAAACTATGTGTATGGCACATATAGTTTGAATCCTTTCTAGTATTCAGTCTAACCCGACTTGTAGTAAAAAATACGTACATACAGATTTTATTCCAACTCTGCTAGTGGCCTGCCTTTTAGCCTAGGTGGGGCTAAATCACAGGTGGATTAAAAAGTGAAGGCTAAGTTGAAATGAACAGGGGAGGGTAGAATCCAGGAGTCCAGTGGTTTGGGGAGTGGTCTTCTGCCATCTCATCTGAGCTCTCTTTCTCTCCTGTTCAGGTGCTTCTGTCTTTCCTTTTGTCTTGGCTATAGGGAACCCAGCAGTATACTTGTCTTGGCATCATGTCCACTTGCTTCTGCCAGCCAGGAAATCTGGTCCACCTAACTATGTATAAATCAAGTTCATACACATGTTCTTCTCACTGACTAAACAATCTTAGTAAAACAACTTTAAAAAGAATGCATTTATTTTGACTAATGATTTAAGAGGCTTCAGTCCACAGCTACTTGTCTTCATTTTTTTCTGAGCCTGTTGTAAAGTGGAATAACATGATTGGGAACACGTAGAGATGCTATACACCTCAAGGCAGCCAGAAAACAAAAAGTAAAGAGGAGGCCCTTCAAGGGCAGGCTTTCGGTGGCTTGCTGTAAGGATGCTCCACCTCAGATATCCCAAGTGCTCACGAATCAATACATCATAGCGTCGGAACCCTCATGGTCCAGTCACCTCCTCAAGCTCAACCTCTGAATATTGCTGAACAGGGATCAACCTTTCAACACATGAGCTTTGGGGAAGGAGGTGTAACAGTTTATAAGCAAGGTTGTCTCCTTGTGGTTTCTAATGGCTTTGTCTGCTAGTAGAAAGGAGAAATAGAATGTTTTCAATCATGTCTGGTTATGGAGAAGGCAAGATGGCTTTAGCAGTTAGGGGAAGAGACTAGCTATGGAGTTTAGTAAAGAGTGTTCTTGCTGCCATTATTTCAGGCTGCATTTAGGTGACCATATGAGTGTGCGTCAGGATATTCAGTGAGCAGCGGTTGCCAGTCGGAACCTAGCCTGGTTTGTAAAACGAACGGAAAGTAGTACTTGTAAAGCCACAGTACGGTGTTTAAGCTATACTGCCTGTCCCACAGACACTGGTGTGAATGCCTGTGTGTGCTGTGTGCATCAGTCAAGGGACTTTGCTTTTTAGTCCTCTCCTTGATAACATAGAAAACCATGAATGTGAAATGCATCTTTTGTAGCAAATTAGAAGGTAGCAGTAAATTATTACCCAGTGTAAACATGGGGATGCTGAGAAAGTCCTTTGTATTTCCATGGATCAGTGGATAAACACCTCCATATATCTTTGTGACTTCATTTTACCAGTAGCACTTTGAGGTGTAATTTATAGATTATGAATTTCCTCTACTAAATTAGCATGTTGCCCTTATTAAAGGAAAATGTGTCTTTTTAGAGGCAAAGCCGCATTTCGTTCTGACAAATAGGAAATTTATACATTTGTCTTAGGCCCTTATGCATGTCTGATTACGAATTTGATTTTATGCCATCCCACTTAAAAAAATAGAATACAGCCTCTGCTTTAGGGATTTGGGACAACTATGATACAATACATCTTACAGATTGGGTTACTACAGCCTCTTTTTGTACTTCATCATTCTGACAATATAGTTACAAAGAAACACTGCTTGGTAGCTTTATGTCTTGCCTTGTATCTCAGATCACAGAAGCCTCCTGGGTTCATCTTAAAACTTTGAGGAAAATGGTACCCATATGATTTAAAAATTAAGTTTAATTACCTTCTGCAAATTGCTTTTGAAAGTAGAGATAATCAAAGAGTGAGAATGGTTTTAAATTTCAGATATAGGTAGGATAATGTTAGCTTTTTTAAATGTAGAGGTTTTATTTAAATAAATTCTATGCAGAGGGGGTAAAGCAGAATTGCTTTTGGATATGTTTACGTGGTTACACTTTTTTCATGAAAGTTATACAGCCCCAGCCCCCTTTCTATTCAGTTCTTTAATTGTGGCTATAGTAAATTGCTGAAAATTGGTCACAGATTTCATATATTTCCTGAAAAGCAATGCTGTCTTTTAAGCTTAGATATCCAAACATATTTGCAGTCATTAGACTTCTTTTCAAATAAAGGTATCTGACTGTATAGGAAAGGTTTGAAATATACAAGTGAATATGAGTACCAGCTCTTAAGTGTGAATTTGTTGAATTTTGCAGGAAATCAGAAAATGCAAACTTCTTTTAAAAAGGTGCACCCCTAGGGTTGGGGATATAGCTCAGTGACAGAGTGCTTGCCTGGCATACACAGAGCCCTGAGTTCATTTCCCATCCCTGCAGAGACAGAGACTCTCGAAGCATAGGTGCTCCCTGAAGCTTTCCACCTGGATAGCACTATAACCCACGCTGTTATCAGAGGGCCCTGGGCAACAGCATCTACATACAGAGCAGCAGCTTTTAGTCACTCTAACTCTATAATTGTAGATACACCCCAGCTATAATCTAAAAGTCCTCTCATGTCCAGCATAACTATAATAGTAATCCACATCTACTCAAAGTGTGCAGGACCTTATTGTGATACTGTAAAGAGCCAGGAATTTGAGTGTCTATTTAATATATTTTATATATATGTCTTTGTGGGTTCATACTTAATCATTTGTATCCTAGTCATATATAGAGTTCAGAAATAAAATAGTCAAAACATACTAGTGAACCCAAGAGGCTAGAAAAAGTCTTTCAGACTTTAGTCTATGTACCCAGCATGTGGGGTGCTACCTGAGTACAGATTCCTGCCACCATCCCTAGAGATCTGATTCTATAGGCTCAGAAGCCTGCAATTGAACCAAGTAGCTAGGTGATTTTGAGGCATGTAGTGCTGAGCCTGTAGGAAACACTGGTGTAGGAGATCAGTGCCTGCACACAGGTACATGAGTGCAGTGGTTGCAAAGGCCCCACCTGAAAATGGGTACTGCAGCTGGCTTAATGTTCTTCTCTTGAATGCCTTGGAACTCTTGGTAGTTTGTAAGCCAAGGAGTCTTGTATTTTCTGAAAATTATGCAGCCAGTGTAAAAAATTAGATTCCTTGACAAATATGAATTGTGGTTATAAGCAATAATTTCTTGCTTATAACCTTGCTTATAATCTTATTGGCATTAGATTGCTTGCACTCTAAGGCCTCTTCTAAACTTTAAAGGTAAACAGCTGTCATTCCTCACAAGATCCACAATAGAAAATCACAGTATCCAGTTTTTCAGGGAATTAAAGTTTAATTCTTAGTCTGAACATGAACAGCTATGTTTGTGTTATCCTAACACACTTTTCTTCCCTCCAGGATGGCACGAAGCAGAAAAGAGAGCGGAAGAAAACTGTGTCATTCAGCAGCATGCCAACGGAGAAGAAGATCAGCAGCGCAAGTGACTGTATCAACTCAATGGTTGAGGGCTCCGAACTCAAAAAGGTTCGTTCAAACTCCAGAATTTATCATCGGTATTTTCTGCTGGACGCCGACATGCAAAGCCTGAGGTGGGAGCCATCTAAGAAGGATTCTGAGAAAGCCAAGATTGATATCAAATCTATCAAGGAAGTGAGAACAGGGAAAAACACAGACATATTCCGCAGCAATGGCATTTCTGAGCAAATATCTGAAGATTGTGCATTTTCAGTCATATATGGAGAAAATTATGAATCACTTGATTTGGTTGCCAATTCTGCAGATGTTGCAAACATCTGGGTGACAGGACTCCGGTACCTAATTTCTTATGGGAAACATACACTTGATATGTTAGAAAGTAGCCAAGACAACATGAGGACTTCTTGGGTTTCACAACTGTTTAGTGAAGTTGATGTAGATGGTCTTGGACACATAACTCTGTGTAATGCTGTTCAGTGTATCAGAAACCTCAATCCTGGTCTAAAAACCAGCAAAATTGAGCTTAAGTTCAAAGAATTGCATAAATCAAAGGACAAAGCTGGTACTGAAATCACAAAGGAAGAATTTATTGAGGTTTTTCATGAACTTTGTACTAGACCTGAAATTTACTTCCTTTTAGTTCAGTTTTCAAGCAATAAAGAATTCCTTGATACCAAGGACCTTATGATGTTTCTTGAGGCAGAACAGGGTGTAGCACATATAAATGAGGAAATAAGCCTGGAAATCATTCACAAATATGAGCCATCCAAAGAAGGCCAGGATAAGGGCTGGCTCTCCATAGATGGGTTCACTAATTACCTGATGTCACCTGATTGTTACATCTTTGATCCAGAACATAAGAAGGTCTGTCAGGATATGAAGCAACCTCTGTCTCATTACTTTATAAACTCATCTCATAATACATACTTAATAGAGGATCAGTTCCGGGGTCCCTCTGACATCACAGGATATATCCGCGCTCTTAAAATGGGTTGCAGGAGTGTTGAATTAGATGTGTGGGATGGGGCAGATAATGAGCCTGTGATTTACACAGGCCACACCATGACCTCTCAGATAGTCTTCCGCAGTGTCATCGATATCATTAACAAGTACGCATTCTTTGCTTCTGAGTATCCTCTCATCTTATGTTTAGAAAATCACTGTTCTATTAAACAACAAAAAGTGATGGTTCAACACATGAAGAAAATTTTAGGAGACAAGCTGTATACTACATCACCCAACATGGAGGAATCTTATCTACCATCCCCAGATGTCCTGAAAGGGAAAATACTAATCAAAGCAAAGAAGCTGTCTTCAAATTGCTCTGGCGTGGAAGGGGATGTTACTGATGAAGATGAAGGAGCAGAGATGTCTCAGAGGATGGGGAAAGAGAATGTGGAACAGCCGAACCATGTGCCTGTGAAGCGATTTCAGCTTTGCAAAGAACTGTCTGAACTGGTCAGCATCTGTAAGTCAGTCCAGTTCAAGGAATTTCAGGTGTCGTTTCAGGTACAGAAGTACTGGGAAGTGTGCTCATTTAATGAAGTGCTTGCTAGTAAATACGCCAATGAAAACCCTGGGGATTTTGTAAATTACAATAAGCGCTTTCTTGCCAGGGTCTTTCCTAGTCCAATGAGAATTGACTCTAGTAACATGAACCCTCAAGATTTTTGGAAATGTGGATGTCAAATTGTAGCCATGAACTTTCAAACTCCAGGACTTATGATGGACCTGAACATTGGCTGGTTTAGGCAGAATGGAAACTGTGGCTATGTTCTTCGACCAGCCATCATGAGGGAAGAAGTCTCCTTCTTCAGTGCCAACACAAAGGACTCTGTCCCTGGAGTTTCACCTCAGTTGCTTCACATCAAAATCATCAGTGGCCAGAACTTTCCTAAGCCCAAAGGGTCAGGTGCCAAAGGTGACGTGGTGGATCCTTATGTCTACGTGGAAATCCATGGAATTCCTGCTGACTGCGCAGAGCAAAGGACAAAAACCGTCAACCAGAATGGAGATGCTCCTATTTTTGATGAAAGCTTTGAATTTCAAATCAACCTCCCTGAACTAGCCATGGTGCGCTTTGTAGTGCTGGATGATGACTACATTGGGGATGAATTTATTGGCCAGTACACGATTCCCTTTGAATGTTTACAGACGGGCTACCGCCATGTGCCTCTGCAGTCCTTGACTGGAGAGGTCCTTGCCCATGCTTCTTTGTTTGTCCATGTGGCTATTACTAACAGAAGAGGAGGAGGGAAGCCTCATAAACGTGGCCTTTCTGTGAGGAAAGGGAAAAAGTCCCGGGAATACGCATCTCTGAGAACACTGTGGATTAAAACTGTAGATGAGGTGTTCAAGAATGCCCAGCCCCCCATACGGGATGCCACCGACCTGAGAGAGAACATGCAGGTGTGTGTTCATGTTTAGGTTTCTGCTTTGTGCATGCCTATGATTTGTGGATATGTATTTTTTACAATCATATGTTTAACTTTAAATACTTCCATAAATTTCAACAGATTATTAGAATGCATATTACCAGTTTCATTTCTCAACATCTAAACTTCAACAACAGTAGTTGTTGAAATACCGATTGCATGCTAGAGTAAACCGGTCTTGTTGCTGACTCATAAGCTGCTTACCCGTGTTCCTCTTATGACCAGTTAGCAGCTATGTTTTTTAACATGGTATACATGGGAATCTCCGATATTGTTGAATATTATTATTTTTTAGATGGAATACAAATTAATGACCTGTCAAAGGGAAATTGGTTAAAGTAAAAGGAATGCGTTCCAGATCTTTCTTATTGGAGCTCTGGTGCTTAGAAACATTTAAATAAGCCAGTGTTCTCTTGATTTTAGAGGGTAATTATTTACATAAAATATTTATGGTAAATATATTTATGAAAGACTTAAGATGGTAATTTTTTCTTAAATAACATGTCTCAGAGCAGTCAGTTAGGAGCTGTATACCTATTAAGGAAGGGCCACACATCTAGCGCTGTACTAGGATTGGTGAGTCAAGTCGGTCTAGACTCCTAAGTTCTTCCTTACAGAGAGCTCATAGCAGTGTGTGAAACATGCTCCATGTGGTAGGTACTCTGAGGTGTTTCTTTAAAAAAAGTTTTATTATTCTTATTTTTTGTATATGGGTGTTTTGTCTGCATGTGTATTTGTGCACCACATTCATGCCTGGTGCCCACAGAGACCAGAAGAGAATATTGGATCCTCTGGAACTGGAGTTAAAAGATGGGTGTAAGCTGCCATGTGAGTGCTGGGAATCAAACTCAGGTCATCGGGAATACCAGCCAGTGCCCTTAACCACTGAGTCATTTCTCCATCCTATTTGTTTTCTCATAAAACACTATTATAAAAATGACATTAACATTCCTCTAACCAAGGAAACACTTTCAATATATGTTTCCTTCCTAATTCTGTAGCCATTTCATGAATAAGGACAGTTGCCGGCAGTAAGGACATTTATTGCCTTCCTCTCAAGGTCAAAGCATAACCAAAATTGGAAAGGTTTCTCCATTGTTGAGGGTCCATGCATTTTGGCAAACCCTCAGTTCCAAAGAAACCACATTGTATGGAACATAATAGCCTTTGGAACCTGTTAGGGCTCAGCCACCCTGCCTTTAGGACCTGTCTGTACTGGACCCCCCAGAGCTGCTGTAGTGGTGCTGAGTAGCACCTGCTCTGTAGTCTGACTGGCTGTGAGAGTGTGCTGGGAACCAATAGACAGCAGCCTGCCCTCCAGAGACTTTGCTATGGTTGAGGGTGGGTGTGAAAAAGCAAAATAAGGTTGAGGGGACAGATGAAGGATATGTTGTGAAGAAAACAGTTATCACAGACTGATTGGGGGAACATACTTTAGATATCACAAGAATTTATTACTATACATGGTCACAAAATGATTTTAAACAAAATGATCCAGAGCTTGACAGTCATGTTTAAAGCAATATTAATAAAAATGAAATGTTTAAATTCAAAACTTAGTTCCAGAACATGGTTTACTTAGGAATCTAGATCTGCACCTTCTAGCCACATGCTCTGTCCAGACAGTGCACAAGCATGTCTAGGGTCACACACCTGACTCATACTCTGACTAAAATGTGTGTGTATATTATATTATATTTTAGATTTTTGGGGGACTGGCTTACAGGCTGTGGCCCTACTAGTCCAACAATGGTTATTTACCAATGGAAGGTTCAAGAAACCAGTAATTGTTCAGTTTAACAGGCCACATGTCTCACTGTTCTTCAGTATGCACTGGAATCCTAATGAAGGAGGCTCTAATGCCAGTGGAGGAATGGACTTGCTAGTGAGAGAAAGAAGTCATAGAAAGAGATGGCTTTCTTCTTCTATGCCCTTTAGATTTCTGGCAGAAGGTATGGCCCAGATTAAAGGTCGATTTTTCCCATCCCGAAAGATCTGGATTAAAGATAATATCTTTCCACCTCAGAGATCTGATCCAGATTAGAAATGGATCTTAACACCTGAAACTATTTAATTAAGAAAAACTGCCTCACAGGTATGCCCAGCCATTTGGGTTTTGTTTTAGTTCGTTCCAGATGTTGTCAAATTAACAACCAAGAATAGCCATTACAATGACAAGGGTCTCCTTTCTATTTGCAGAATGCAGTGGTATCATTCAAGGAGTTATGTGGCCTCTCCTCCGTGGCCAACCTCATGCAGTGCATGCTGGCTGTGTCTCCTCGATTCCTGGGGCCTGACAATACCCCCCTGGTGGTCTTGAATCTTAGTGAGCCCTATCCCACCATGGAGCTGCAGGCCATAGTGCCTGAGGTTCTGAAGAAGATTGTAACAACGTATGACATGGTGAGTCCTGATTGTTCTCTTCCTGGGGAGAGGTGTATCTTAGGACACCTTATCAGATGTGCACAGCAGCTTTAGCTTCCTGTCTCCTGCTTCATGTTCTTATATTGGAAAAGTGTCCCCCCTGACTTTCTGGTGTTTGAAAGCATTTTGTGTTGTATCATGTGTTAGAAGGCAGGATTCAGAGATACTTTCCTCAGGTAGATTAAACATTAGCTTCCTAAGAACTGAATCTGAATCTGCTTGTAATGAATGTTTTGCATCTTCTATTTATGTGGTTTAGAAACAAAACAAAACCAAAAACTTTGAATCCCATTTTGGAACTAGTCATTGATTTATTCTGTTTCCACTTTCCCCCTCAACCAAGTATAGTAATAAATTAGATTTTTTTTTCAAGATGTGTCTGAAATACCATCAAGGGCCAATGTTCCCATCATACAAAACTGCTGTGTGGTAATTTCCTTTCTGGGGCAGCTGCTCTGAGGCACCTTCATTTGTAATCAGCTTAGTGTTAATGACTTACCTTCAGGACACATAGAATATTACATTTTTACCTTTAAGATTTATCTTGCATTTTTCTTAATTGCATGCTGCTCTTTTATTGTGCTTTCATAATTTTTCAAAACTCTGAGGGAGAGTTTTTCATACTGTGTTTATGTGTGAGTTGGATGGAGGGCCACTTCGTGTGCCATATCATGCATATCTGAGTCAGAGGACAACTTTCAGGACTACTTTCTCCCCTGTTGCGGAATCCAGTGATTGATCTCATGTCTTCAGGCTTACAAATCAAGTACTTTTCACTATTGAGCAATTTCAGTGGCCTGCTAAGGAAGAATTCAATTTATGAATGGCACTCATTTCAAATTTCTAATATAGATGAGGCTGTTAGAACTGGCTGTGTATCAGCAGTGACTCCTTTAGTTGGTGGTGCTAGACATTCTTCTCTCAAGTAGGCCAGGCTGTTATCTTTTACCATTGAGTATATTTAGGGATGAGTATCTTGCTACCACCTCCACCATTCTAAAAATGCTAGCTAAGGCTAGGTGGTAGTGGTGGTGGCGATGGTGCATGCTTTCAATCCTAGCACTTAGGAGGCAGGGGAGGGAGTGAGGCAGAGGCAGGGGTATTGCTATGAGTTCAAGGCCAGCGTGGTCTACAGAGCAAGTTCCAGGGTAGCCAGGGCTACACACAGAAAAACCCTGTCTTGAAAAACCAAAGCCAACTAACCAACCAAACACCAGTCAAGGCCAGCTGTGTTCAAGGAGAATATAGGGTTGGCATCATTCATCTTATCTAAAACACTTTTGACTGTTTTATAAGTTAGTCTGAAAGCTGTAATTTTAAGGGGGTTAGGTGATTCAAAGGGATATACAAATATCACAGGGCTAGCATTTCCCACACTGCTATGAGGAATCCTGCTTTCTTAGGATATTGATCAACATCACCTGGGGAAAAGGTGGCATAGAGGGGAAATTCTTCTTTGAACAAAATTAATCAGAGGTAATTACTACCTTCTCCTTTTCATTCATTCCAGAACACCAACCCATAGGATGGAGCCACCCACGGTCAGGGTGGCTCTTCCCTCCCTTTTCAACTTCCTTATAGACAAACTTGGGAGTGTGCTTCCATGGTGACTGTAAACCCCACCAAACTGAGAGTGAAGATCAGCCATCACCGTAGTCACACACTGTGTCTGGTGTTTACCCTCCTTCCCTTTTCAGCTTAGATTTCAAGGAAACCCAAGAGATACAAAGACTAAGCATTTCCTGCTGGGAACAAGCTGCAGAGAGTATCATCCACTGGAGGGAACTCTTAGTTCTGAAGGGAACTTTAAACACACCCAAGAGAGCGAGAGAATAACCAATTTCAGAACATGTAATCAAAAAAGGTATAATAAAATACCATGAAAGCAACAAAACAAAAGGAATGAATACAAGTTGTTCAATAATAACTCTTATTATTAATGATCTCAATCCCTCAATTAACAGACACATGCTAACAGACTGGATTGGAAAATATCCAATGAAATACAAGAAGTAATTAATTTTTCTTGGGGAAAAAAGCCTAGGGCCAGATGTGTTCTGTGCACAATTCTACCAGACTTTAAAAGAAGAACTAACACCAATTTTTCTAAAAGTATTCCATAAAATAAAAAGGAAGAAATGTCTCCAAATGATTTTTTTAATCACAGGCTTTTTTTTTTTTTTTTGAAAATTTTATTAGCTATGCATATGACAGACGGTTAGTATCTAGAATATACAAAGACTTTTTAAAAATCTAAACATCAAGAGAACAATTAAATCAGTTTAAAAATGGGTCTTGGAACTAAACAGAGGTTCTCAAAATATAAAACATAATAGCTAAGTAATTGTTTTTAAATTGCTCAACATTTTTAACCAAAAGTAAAATGCAAATTAAATTAAAACTGTTTTGAGATTTTATGTTACCCAGTCAAAATGGCTAAAATCCAAAAATCAAATGCTGGGATGGATGTAAGGAAAGGAGAACACCTATTTGTTGCTGGTGGAGGTGCAAACTGGCACAACTACTGTTGAAAGCACTACACACTTGAGTCATAGAATATGGAGAAATCAAGTTTCAGCCTTATCTAGCTTTCACAGTGCTGGAAGATGGCAGAGGAGAAAACAGTCATAGATGTCACTAGCTGTAAGCTCTGCAAGCTACAGCAATGGCTGGTTTGACAAGATACGCTCCCTGGCACAATAATGGCATGAATGTTATAGCAGTAACCAAGCACTTTCTGACGTGAAGAATGGAACCCGCACCTCATACCATATTCAGGGCCAAGAACCTGTGGCTAGACATACCTTTGAGGAAAACCTACTGCTATTATTATGCTAAATGGACATTGAATTAAACAACTCCTAATGAATTGTTGCTGTACCTACAGATTAGTGTTTCTCTCAACTCCTGTCAGAAAAGCTTCTTTTTGTAGAGATGGTAAGTATAGCATAGATTCACAACTGGTTAAGGTGCAGAGAATAAGAGACTGTGGAGTACTTAGCCTTGAGTGGGACATCTATAACAGACCTCCTCCTCTTCCCCCTCCCCCCTCCCTCCTCCTCCTCCTCCTCCTCCTCCTCCTCCTCCTCTTCCTCCTCCTCCTCCTCCTCCTCCACTTCCACCTCCATCTCTACCTCCTACTTCTTCTCAAGAATATTGCTGAAAAGGAAGTAGGAAGAGTGTAAGAGATATGATGACAGAGCAGTGTTTATCAGACAGAACAGGGTAATTGCACATATGAGCTCAGAGTAGTTGTGACATTATGCCCAAGACCTTTGCAAGTTCAAGACAGACAAAATCCCAGCATAGAGCAGGGAGGTGGTCATGAATTCTCACCATCTGCTGAGGAGCTATTGGGAATTGACAGTTCCTGGGATAAGGAGAGTTAGTTTTCTTCAAGAGCGTGGTCCTGATTGGTGGGACATGCTCCAGTGGATGAACACTCTCAAGAGTGTAGAGCCAGCAGTGATTCTGTCAGGTGTGTTTCAAACACATACAGACACAAAATGGAGTGTTATGGAATGAGTGGCAGATCTGGAAGGAGTTGTGAGGGGCTGTATGTAATCAGATCTAAATCAAATAAAGTATAAAGGTTAGGGTCACGTGTATCTGAGACCACTGGGAACATAGTATTCTAGTACTGAGGGTCTACATTAGCCATCATGAATATATTCTGTCTTTGGGGATCCATGTAGTCCCTAAAAGCTAAGAGGTATGACAAAAATCAACTCAGAAGCCTATGCTAGGATTCCTTTTGAATGCTCTAGAAAAAGAAAAGAATGAAGTAAAAGTGGAAATGTTTGAGGCACTTTTCCATGTCTAGTTATTTCCTAACTCTAAGTTATATTGGAAGATGATCAAATGAATAGTTGGTATTTGTAGATGTTTCTTAATCTTAAACCACAAATAAACTCACAGATCTTCTTTTTTACTTTTACTTTCTTTATTGGTTTTTCGAGACAGGGTTTCTCTGTGTAGCCCTGGCTGTCCTGGAACTCACTCTGTAGACCAGGCTGGCCTCGAACTCAGAAATCCGCCTGCCTCTGCCTCCCGAGTGCTGGGATTAAAGGCGTGCGCCACCACTGCCCGGCCTCACAGACCTTCTTCATTGATCAAAACCTGACATGAACTTTTTCTTCCTATTGGTCTTCTACTGTTTGTCTTCATTTATTTTCTTTTTGTGAGTTCTTTTTGTTTGTTTGTTTTCTTTTTTGAAACAAAGTGAGGAGAAATCATAAAGTTGGGTGAGTAGGAGTGTGGGGGTCTGGGAGGGGTTGGAGGGAGAACATGATTAAATGCATTACATGAAAAATTGTTCTTTAAATCTGACGTGAAAACCTTTCTTCACACAGAAGTGTTGATAGTTGGCACAGAGATCAGGAACCTTCTGTCTATGTCACAGACATGGCTTTGTGTGCCTTCTCTGCCACTGCTCTATGCAGTGCTCTGCTCAGTGAGGAAGAAATCCCATCTCAGGGTTAGTGCAGCCTGCTGTCTGGATCAAGTCAGAGGTGACCTGCAGTAAGGTTGCTGTTGATCTCCGTCTCCTTCACGCCTCTTTTCTTCATGACTCCTTTTGTCACTCTCATCTTGAAATTCAGAGCTCCTTTCAATTAGAGGAGTCACCTGTATGGACAGATTGAAAATGTCCACATAAAAGACAGCTAGAAGGTTATGCTTTTAGAACACGACTGGCCTGAAGAGGGGGCGAGGAGAGCGCTGGGGACTGGAGGAGTGGTAATTATGGATGTGAGTGCATCTTGCCAAAAGGTAAGAAACTCATGGTTTGTCGGTTCATTTGGTGGCCAGAGAGGCTCTGCAAGTAATGCTTCCAAAAGCACAGAAGCAACCTGCTCCAACGTGTTCTCAGTTGCCAGTGGGAGAGAAATGGTTACAAGATGCTATGATGACAGTGTCGTGTGTCATCAGGAGCAAGGAGACTGGGAATTTCTACATCACAGTGCTTCAAGGCTCACACACACTGCTGATTATATACATGTTTCTGACCTAGTTTAATGCCTTTATATGTCTTCACAGAAACCATTGTATGAGAGCTACATGTTCTCCCTCTTACACAAAATCTTGCCAATAATATATGTACACATGTAAACAAATATATGTATGGATACAGGGTAACATAAAAAAGAGAACAAGATGTTAGGGATGAGGGAGGGAGGGCTGCCTGGAGGCAATGAAAGTAACCCATGAGGGAGGAGAAAAGGCTAATTGTTTCTCTAGTTTAACTCTGTCATGGATTTTTCATTTGTGGTGGCAGATAAGTACATTAAATATATTTGATATTGAAAGAATAAAATCTGTGAAGCTTCATAGTTTACATTTTTGAATGGCTTCTGTAATTGTATAGATGTTCAGTGAGTTGTATAGTCTTTGGGTCTGGGTTATTTTTTTTTTTTTTTACTTCACTCCCTTCTTAATAATAAAGTTTAGAATAAAAATTTTAAAAGAAACCGTTAGGGAGCACACATTTAAATGAATCCCAGGAACAGGAACAGTTAGGGAAAGAGTAGTGTTTGAAAGTTCTGGCAATATCCTTGAAGTAGACTTTGCCATTGTCTCTGTTAGGGTTTCTATTGCTGTGATAAAACACCGTGATCCTAAGCAACTTGGAGAAGAGAAGGTTCACGTTACAGTTTATACTCCATCATCTCAGAAAGTCGGGGCAGGAATCTAGAGGCAAGAACTGAAGCATACACCATGGAAGGATGCTGCTTACTTTGCTCTGCCTGTTTTCTTCTAGCACGCAGGACCACCAGCCCAGGGGTGGTACCACTCCCAGTGACCTGGGCTCTTCCACACAATCAGCAATCAAGACAGTTCACTACAGGCTTTCCCACAGTAAACCGGTGGAGACATTTTCTTAATTGAAGTTCCCTTTCCCAAAATGATTCTATCTTGTGTCAAACTAGCCAGCACAGTAGACCCCTGTCAGCTTGACATACAAACACACTGTTAAACTACAACCTTTCTTTGCTTGTTGTCCCTGAGATGTTATATTAATATCAATATTGTAATATAAGATATACTCCAAACTTTAAAAGTTTCACTGCTTTAAAACTTCATCTCTTTAAAAACATTCAATATGACTGCCAACTTTCAAAGCCACTCCAAAATATCTGAGTTTCTAAAATAGCCAGTCTCT
Organism: Uromys caudimaculatus; assembly: GCA_028551405.1. Taxonomy (NCBI): domain Eukaryota; kingdom Metazoa; phylum Chordata; class Mammalia; order Rodentia; family Muridae; genus Uromys; species Uromys caudimaculatus. The sequence continues at coordinate 32,572,402 of CM052709.1, forward strand.
CCAAAATAACCAGTCTCTTTAATAAATCCCAAAGTTTCTTTAAAAGTTCAAATCTCTCAACTGTGAGCTCCTGTAAAATAGAAATAAGTGAAATACTTTCTTCAATCAACCCACAGAAAAATTGAAGTTTAAAAGTATACAAAATCCAGTGCTTGACCAAGCCTGAGACTCATTCGTGTTCCCCCAGACTTCAAAGGTTCCATTTCTCAGCTTCTGTTATTTGCAACATAGATAGCTTGTTCCTAGGTTCTAGTCAGCTCCACTTCATGGCTGCTGCTATTCTTGGTTGCATGATCTTAGATTCTCTAAAATGCTGGGGTCTCCATTGTAATTGGACTGCACCTTCACCAATGGTCTGCTGGCCTCTTCAGGGACTCTATCCTACCACAGGGTGACAAGCTTCAGTCTCTCCCCATAATCCCTGAAGTGTTCACTGCTACTCCACCTGCACCTCCGCAAGTGACCTGTCCTGACTTAGCACAGTGCCAAATCTCATCTGCTCTTCATGGCCCCTTCATGTCTTCAGAACCAATACTACCTGAGAGAATCTTATATTACCAGCACAAAGTACAACCTTGGCCCACTCTGAACCACAGCTTCTGTGTGCTGACCCCGATGAAACACTGCCCAGATTTTGCCTCGATAATACTGGTTGATTTTTAATTATAGATGATTCTTCAGCCCCAGTTGATTGTCCCAGAAATGCCAAGATTTCATTTTAGTAGCTCTTTATTCAGAGTGTTAAATGTCCCAACAGAGTCTTTAAGGGACTCTCAAAACTTCCCTCTGAAATTTCATAATCTATTGTCTACATTTCTCTCAACACTCTTCTCTTCTGAGCTCACATAAAACAGTGCACTGAGCTCCTAAAACTCAATGGCTTTTCCAGCCCTAAGTTTAAATACTACCACAATTCTCCCAAAACATGTGTTCATGTCTGTCTCAGCAATACCCCAGACCCAGTACCAATTTCTTTCTTGGGTAGGCTTGGTTTGTTTTTTTGTTTTTTTTTAATATATATTTTTTAAAGATTTAGTTTAGTTTATGTATATGCGTACATTGTCGCTATCTTCAGACACACCAGAAGAGGGCAGCAGACCCCATTACAGATGGTTGTGAGCCACCATGTAATTGCTGGGAATTGAACTCAGGACCTCTGAAAGAGCAGTCAGTGCTCTTTTTTTTTTTTTTTTTAATTTTTAGATACTTTATTTACATTTCCAATGTTTCCCCCTTTCTAGGTCTCCTCTTTGGAAACCCCCTATCCCCTCCCCCTCCCGCCTCTATGAGGGTATTCCACCTCCCACCCACCCACCCACTCACTCCCGTATTCCCACCTTGACATTCCCCTTTACTGGGGCCTCTAACACCCTCAGGCCCAAGGGCCTCTCCTCTCCCTGATGGCCAACAAGGCCCTCCTCTGCCACATATGTGGTCCGAACCGTGGGTACCTCCATGTGTATTCTTTGGTTGGTGGTGCAGTCTCCAGGAGGACCGAGGATGGGAATCAGGCCAGTTGACACTGTTGCTCCCTCCATAGGGCTGCAAGCTCCCTCAGCTCCTTCAGTCCCTTCTCCCACTCCTCCATCTGGGACTTCACTCTCAGTACAGTGGTTACTGTAAAGTGAAACTTGGGTATTCTGAACTTTTGGGCTAATATCCACTTATCAGTGAGTACATACCATGTTCGTTCTTTTGTGACTGAGTTGCCTCGCTCAGGATGATATTTTCAAGTTCCATCCATTTGCCTGTGAATTTCATGAACTCATTGTTTTTAATAGCTGAGTAGTACTCCATTGTGTAAATGTACCACATTTTCTGTATCCATTCCTCTGCTGAGGGATATCTGGGTTGTTTCCAGCTTCTGGCTATTATAAATGTGGCTGCTATGAACATAGTGGAGCATGTGTCTTTATTACATGTTGGAGCATCTTCTGGGTATCAAAACAAGTCTGAGATTCCACCTCACACCAGTCAGAATGGCTAAGATCAAAAACTCAGGTGACAGCAGATGCTGGGGAGGATATGGAGAAAGAGGAACACTCCTCCACTTTTGGTGGGATTGCAAGCTGGTACAACCATTCTGGAAATCAGTTTGGCAGGCCCTCAGAAAAATGGACATAATACTACCTGAGGACCTAGCTATACCAGTCAGTGCTCTTAACCACTGGGCCATCTTGGGTAGGTTTTTATTGCTGTGATAAAACACTATGACCACAAGCAAGTTGGGGAGGAAGCGGAGTATTTTGTCTTACAGTTGTAGCTGTATCATCCAAGGAAGTTAGGACAGGAACCTGGAGGCAGAAACTGAAGCAGAAGCCATGGAGCAGCACAGCTTACTGGCTTGTTCCTTGTGGCTGGATCAGCCAGCCTGCTTTCCTATAGCACTCACTGCCCATAATGAGCTGAGCCCTCTCACATCGGTCATCAATCAAGAAAATGAACCACAGGCTTGCCCACAAGCCAACCTGGTAGTGTTATTTCCTTAATTGAGGTTCCCTCTTTCAAAACGACTAACTTGTGTCACATTGATACAAAACCAGTCAGCGTACCATATAGCAGTTTTTATCATTTAAGTCCAATATTTGTCTCTGTTAAGGGATTCAGCCGTTCTCAGATGGTTTCATCAGACATTAGGATGTGATTAGTGCTGAGCATCCCTAATCTCGAAGTCCAGATGTGGGCTGTTACAGATTTGGGATTCTTAAATTGGGGATGCTCAACTAGTAAGTGTATGCAAGTATTTTAAAAACAGAAACACGTATGGTTCTAGGCATTAGGTGAGAGATACTCAACCTGTATGAAGCCAGCCAGTGTTGTACAACATAATGACAGCATCGTTCAAAATGTCTCAGGAAGCTAGTAATTGATAGGTGCGGTACTGCCCAGTCATCTGTGGATTGCAAACTGGATTCTTTTATGAGCACATTTATATTTCTTGGGAGTTTTCATTTGGAGCAGAACTGCCTAGGGAATTCGTGGACAGTGGTGTGAGGCTATTTAATAGGGCTTCACAGTTTTGCTTCTTTGTTTAGAACTTTGGTATTACTTTTTAAAGGGAAAAGGAAGGATTACTTATTTTTTCAAATATTTTATTTACGTGAATGTTGTTGAATACTTATCTAGGGAGACACACACACATAACTTATCAGAAACCTAAAGCTCAGGAAATAAACATGCATTTTGCAAAAGAACACTAGAGTATTATAGTCTTTTATTCTTCCTGTGCAAAAAGCAGAGAAATCAGACCCAATGCTTCCATCAAACCACATAATGAATACTGGAATTTATTCTTCCTTAATTCCTTCAAAGCTTATCTTGAATATTTTCTCTTAGAAGTGTTTTTTAAATTTTTGTAAGTGTTTTTCCTACGTGCTTATATGTGTGTGCTTTTGTATACATGCCATGTGCATAGTTGGTGCTAGTAGAAGTCAGAAGATGTTTGCAGACCCCTTACGGAGCTGTGGACAGTTTTGAACTATCGTGGAGGTGCTAGGAAATGAACCTGAGTCCTCTGCAAGAGCGACAAGTACTCTTAATCACTAAGCCATATTATCCGCCCCCTTAGAAGTGTTTTGTAATTAATATTGTTTCTGTGGGATTAAGGTGCCTTTAAAGTTGTTTACCAAGTTATTTTCTCTATCAAGGATCCCTATAGAAAATTCTCTTTAAAAGGGGACTCTTGCATCTTTATATATCACTATGCACTGGTTATTTTTGAAGCTGTGGGGATGGGTTTAGCTTGTGTATATTCTGTGAACTGTGGTCTGCACTAGATTCTGAACACACTGACTTGGGTACAGGAGAGAGAGCTGCTGTCCTTACCTCCTGTCATTTTTCTACTGAAGTCTGTGTTTTATCACCTTCTGCCAGCGAGACAGAGTCTGAGGACTTAATACTCAACCCAGGTGAAAAACAGTTTGCTGTCTTCTCTTTCTTGGGGCAGTGCGAGTTCCTAGGTTTTCAGTCTGGCTTTCTGACCTAGAGTGCTCTGTTCTACTCTTCTGCAGCGCTCTTTCTCTCCACCCCCCCCCCCCCCGGCCTCACTTCTCTTCCACCGCTCATGAGCGTGCTGCAGAGCCGGGTTGTACATGTCTTTTTTCCCCCGAATACTCAAGATGCCCATCTGAATCCTGACAGTTTCCCTCTTTACCCTCTTAGCCTGTAGAGGGAAGTGTGTGTGTGTGGGGGGGGGGGGGTTCTTCTAGCTGCCTCAAAAGTTTCTCTGACTTGACCACAGGAGATGGGAGACCACCTCTACTTCCTTTCTCTTTTATCTAGAAACTGGGAACCTCTTGCCCTGTCTTTATTAGGTGAAGGGAAATTTCCACTGTGATTGATAAAACTCTAGGACTATCACTTGCTTCTTGGTATAAGATAATTTGGAAGATGGTTTCTTCACAGATCCTGGCTTTGAAGCTTATCTTTTTGAACAGACCCTCAGTGGGTAAACATCTAGAAAACTGAGACCTTTTGGTGTTTAGTTACATAAGTTCTGTAGCTCATCCTTGGAATATGTGGAAAGCACCTACCATGCTCCACACAGTGTGCATGCATGAGAACTGACTCCTTCACACTGTTCCCTTTACCCCTCTGCAACCACCAGGCCACTGAGCCTTTGCCCCCTCCCCCCCCACTGCAGCCCACCTTTTACATCACCTAATGACTTTCTTCCTGAAATCACATAGAAAAAGGTTTGAGCATTTCAAATAGGAGCCAGCAGGAAGAGCTAGACGTAAAATATCAGGTGATGTAGGCAAGCTAAAAAGCTTGTTTTATGATTGTTGACGGGAAAAAATAGAGCTGAGTTATTCTCTGTGTGTCTTGATTGTTGTCAAATGAATAATACGTTTCTTCCAGCATCTTGGCAAAGTGGCATCTGTTTGTTATATCTGGATGAGTAATTTGTATAAAGTCAGATAATTGCCAAGAATAAAGGAGGAAGGTGATGGTGGTGATAAGCCTAAGTACATGTGCCTCGTGCGTAGGTGCTAGTCATCTAATCTCCCCAGCACCAGAACCCTGCACTGTGTATTGATGCAACCAGAAAATATTAGTGATGCACAGTCCTTTGTATGATTGTGTAGCATCTAGAATCTGCCTGATATCTTAAGCTATGCCATTGTTGTAGGGATGGCTTTGTCTCTGCAAGGTGTTTTGTGGATTGTGTAAGTTCTGTTTATGGGAATTCTTTTCAAAGAAGCAGAGAATGCAGTTGCCATTTGTCATATAGTAATTTGTGTATTTTGTGCAGTTTGCAAATTCCAAATAATTTCAAATTGACAAAACAATGGAAGTATCCTCCTGCTGCCTGGCTGCCCATGACCTTGAGCCTACAAGGAGGTCATGTCCTTTTGATCTTCTGGCCTATGTTTTTAGCTCCTGGGTGGCTGAGTCACCGTTTGCAGCAAAGGCCTATGTTAGAAACCCTGGAGATTTCCCAAGTGGAGTGCTCTGTAAAACAGGAAACACTTTCTGGGCTACTTAAGACTGCTGCTGGCCCTCACGGCTAGTGGGATTCAGAATGTACTCTGGCCGATTAATGGTGATATTTTATGCAAATGATGTTTTATCAGTGCTATCTTCAAAGTGTTGCTTGCAATTAGTATGAAATACACATGTAAATGTCTTTATAAAAATACTTTTGCCAAAGATTCATCACTTGGATGAGTTGTTTAATATGTCATTGTATTAAAGTGTATAAGTTTCATTAATAATGTAATTTTATTTATTAAGAATGTCATGTTATTCCCTGACTTTAGAAATGTAGGACCCTGTCATAAGGAAGTAACCTAATCTGTTGTCAGCTATTTCTGTGTTGTGTAGTGAAGCATATGGTACTCAGTGTAGAAATTCAGTAGCACTAGATTGAAATTATATAGAATCGTTAGTGTTAGGATGGGGAGATAGCTTAGTCATCAAAGGACTTGTTGTACAAGCCTGGCACCTGAGTTTGGATACTCAGAATGCACACACGCACACACACATTTGTTTATTTGAAGCCAGTTGTGATGGTGGTACACTTGCAATCCAGCATTGAGAGGAAACAAGTGGATTCCTAGGGCTAGCAGACCAGCCAGCCTCGACTAATAGAGATTGTGTTTCAAACCAATGGAAGGCAGTGTCTCAGAAAGCAAGGTGGAAAGATTCTGAGAAATGACATTCGAGCTTAGCCACACACATGTGTGCATATTCATATCCCCCTACCTCTACAGAACACACACAAAAGTGTTTAATTGTAATACATGTGTTTGTTTATAAATACAACAGTGGGTTCGTCTGTATTTGTGGCATTATGTTTTTTGGTTATGAAAACACATTTTAGAGGACAGCAATCTAAGGAATGGAATAATTTATGTGGAATCTACTCCATAAAAATGAGGCTTTTAAAATATACAGTTTATATGGCAAATCCTATATTTCAGAATTGTCTTTAAGCAAATGTAATTGTTGACACCTACTTGGGCCATCCTGTCTGCACACTTGGTCATGAACTCAGGCAAATGTCATTAAGTATCTTTTCACAACACTTTCAATACTGGGAGTTTGACTTTCACCACCCAAGCAGGTGCATTCTTATAAACAACAACTGACATTTTAATAAAGGTGGAAGCCCTCATTTTGCTGGGCTGTTACCTTTTGCCTTAGTTCATAAGAAAGACAAATTAAGCATTGCCTGTCAGCTCCTTATTGTGTTTTCTTTGGTTTGCATGGTAGAAGGACTTAGCCTCACCCTCATGCTCTCCAGACATCTCAGGAGTGCATGCCCTGTGCATATTGCCTGCTCCTCACTGGGAAGCGCCAGCTATTCTGCTGTTGCTGTTTTCTTTTTGTGGTTGTTTTCTCTGACTTTCTTTCCCTCTTTCTCTCCTGTTTTAAACAGGGTCTCACTGTAACCTTTTTTGGCTGTAAACCTTGGCAGTCTTCCTAATTTAGACCCAAGTGCTGGAATTACTGGTTGTTACTGGGAGGAAGGTTTGTATGTGTGTTCATGGATATGTGCACCAGGTGCATGTGCACTTGAGTGGGCATACATGTGGAAGCATGTGTAGAGGCCAACATCAGGTGTCTTCCTCAGATCCTCACTTAACTTTGTAAGACAAGAGCTCATCTGTTTGGCTGTGCCAGCTGGCCTGTGCGTTCCAGGAATCTGCCTGTCTCTGCCTAGGATTCCAGTCGTTGCTGCACTCAACCTTTTAGGTGGGTGCTGGGTAACCAAACTCAGGTCTTCATGCTTATGTGTGAGCACCTTACCCATGGAGCCCTTTGCCCAGCTCCCAGTGCTCTGCCTAACACCATTCCCCCCCCACCATGTCCCTCCAGTCAGCTGGGAGGTAACTGCTGTTCTCCCTCTAAACCACGACCCATACGAACAGTACTTTCACATCACCTCAGTGGTAGAGAGGATGATGTAGTAAGAAGAACTAAGTTCAATTATAAAGAGTTTATTACTAATTAACTTAAAAACAACAGTTGAAATTAAAGCATATATTTCTCTGCTGGATAGCTGAGTGTTACATTTTATATGGAAGTCTTATGTAGGAGGGTCTCCATCTGTTTACAGACATCTCGGTCATTTTAAGTCAACGTAGATCCTTCTGTTGTCTTTATAATTGTTACACTCCTACACTGTACAGAGGTCAGCTGGGGTTTTCCATTGTTTTTGTCATTATGAGGCTTGAAGGCTTGAAATAATTTTAGCTTTTATGTCACTTATCTTGTGCTAAAACAAAACACCACAAATGTGTCTTTGTGAATAGAAATGGTTGTTTGACCATAGTTAGATGAAACTGGGATGGCACCCACTAATTTTCAGCTAATTCCCTAAGGTCAAGGTCTACTTTTGTTGTTGTTGTTATATATTCGACTTTTCCATAACTCCATAACATAATCTAATGTCTTAACAAATGTTCTACTTAAAATAGTAATTGTATTTGATTTTTCACATTAACTTCTAAAATATGCCCATGACATATCAAATCTATATTATCTGAAATAATTTTAGTTGAATGTCATGTATTTTAGAGGAGAAATTGGAAAGCTATCTTTAAAATGTCTTGTACATTTCTAAATAACTGAAAAGAATTCATAATGTGAAAGTTCTTAAATTTTATATTTCAGAATATGTAACCACAGCCATTAAACCTTACCAGTTATGCTTTCCTACTGTAGGAGTTTAAAGTGTCTATGGCAGGAGTCACTCCTAAGGCAAGGCCTACAGTACTGACTCTCCTTTTACAGTATGCCAGTGTATGAAAGAGCTGAACAGTTTTCATACTGTGTTTTCTAAATTTATCTTTGCCAGCCTAAATCATGGTTTTAAAAGTTTTTCTCACTTAATGTACTCAATGCATTTTGACATTTTGATCTATGAGAGCATAATTTAATTGCAGACCTAGTAAGAGAAAAATGTTTTGATTTCCTGAGTCTTTCTTGCCTGGAGAAATCAAAGAACCTTAGAGGTGTGAATCAGAAGAGAGACAATGGGGACTAACTTGTGCTTTGAGGTTTTGTCTTTTGTTTGTTTGTTTGTTTTTGAGATTTTGTCTTTCGTTTGTTTGTTTTTATGATGTGTGAGACAAAATGGTGATCATCGAGGAGAGCTTTGTGTAACAGCCCAACAAAATTTGAACCAAAATACGTGTAGCTTCACGCATACTTAGTGGTGTCTCCCGTCACGGTTGGCTGCTTGATAACAAGCTGATGAGATAATTGAGTTTAAGTCATGCTCTCTCTCTCAAGCCAAATTGTGCACTTCTTGGGTAGAGAAAAGGGAGCTGATAGAGTTGTTAGGGCTCACGTCCTTTCCCCTCCCTTTAGGAAGGGAAGAGGGCTCTTCCAAATCAGTGGGCCCGAGCTTTCCTGACTGAACTCTGCAAGCTGTCTAGCAAAGGAGAGGCTTGTGAAGAGTTCTAGTGCCAGAGACCAGTCTTGGAAACCCCATTTCCTCCTGGGCAATGGAGAGGTGGTTCTGGGGTCCCACCCACCCATGCAGTGCCTATTGTGAATCCACCGCTGCTCCTGATTATGTTGGCTGGGAGAATATGTCCTCTTATTCTGTGACTTGTCTTTCTGATGGTGAGTGGATGTGCTTCCTATCTTAGTAGAGAGACACAGACTCCCTAATCACTGAGGGATATGAGGTGGTCTCAGCAGAACCACAAAGACATTTGAGGTACAGTTCAGCCCCGGATGCTAGGCAGGAGGGTGGGGTCAAAAGCAGGAAGGCTCATTAGAGAATTTATGAGAGGAAGATAGCCATGAACACCTGTGGCCCTTCCACCCCTGGGTCCATTAACCTATGTTCAGACTTAGTGATGCTACCTTTATAGTCCCATGAGCTAGTTAGTAGTCAGTGGTGTGGTATCCAGTGGTCGTAGCATGTGGACTGGGGAGAGTAGAGGGGAAGTCTGAGTGTACATGGGCTTTGCTTAGGTATACTAGCAAAGCTGTTAAAAAAAAAAAAGACAGCTACTTTCCCCAACTGTAGCACCTCCATCACCCACTGGGCCCCAGCGAGACACCATGTTGCACTGCTGTGCTTCTGCAGAACGAAGTCTTGACCCATTCCCTAATACCTGGCAGTCCCAACCCCACCTTGGGAAAATGTTGTCTTTTTCTTTTCCTGCTGTTGTGAGCTGGCTCCCTGGAGGTATTTTTGCAAAGGATAGATCTTAGTAAGTACAGTAGAGAGTTCACAAACCACCTAGGTAGGTGTACGACATATTGTACACACACACATTTTTATATAAGGATACAATGTATGACTAGAAGCAGAAGGATAAAGAAAGAAGAGGTGGTTGGATCTTGCTTTATTTGCTGGTGTGGTGCTGACAAAGAATGTCTTTGGTTACTTCTGCCATTCTGGGCAAGACCATTTTATTATCTACAAAATGGTCTTGAAGTCACCCCTCCTAGAACTGTGCAAGAGCCCAAACATAGTAAATACTCAATAAATATTAGTTATTTTCATTGGCCTTCTTAATTTTCAAAAATTAGAACTCTGTACTCCTTGAAGCTTTACAACATGTGTGTATTTACAATGCATGTGTGTATTTTAACATCACCCTAAGCTCCAGTGTAGCAGGCGTTCTTCAGTACTTTGAGTATAGAGATCAGGACCCCTGTGAAGCAGAGTAAAGTTCAAAGTTTAAAACAGAAGGTGTGTCTCCCCAGCACCTGGGTAGGCCTGTGGGCTCTGCTTACAGAGGGGAAGATGCTGCCGCACTCATGCTGTGCATTCAGCAACAGGAGGCGTATCTGGGTTTATATGTAAGTGCTCTGCACCAGTCCTAAGCATGCTCTCTTCTGTCAGTGCCAGGGATACCATAGGCTACACTGTGCGGAAAGTCTTGCTTTTCATTATGAGGAAGACTCCAGTTACTTTCCTCTCTTAGCTAACATCTATTTATGGTCACTTCAGACCTGAGAGAAACAAATGAAAATATAGTGAGACTTGATTCAGTTACTTTTAGCTAATTAGGTATTTCTTAATCACCTTACTGTCCTTGGAGAAAAGACATGATATAAATAGGCAGTAATAACAGTAGTACTATGTTTAATTGAAATGATTTTTTTGAAATGTAATTAATTTAGTAACAATAACTTTAAACAAGCATTCAGCACTCTAGACGGCCCATAGACAGGAAAGAGTGAAGTTCCTGTCACTCTCTGAAAGTGACTTGCTCTCTGAAAACAATGTCTTTAAGCAGCTCAGGTTCACCTTTGCTTTTGTAGAATAATTCAGACCAGGTCTGAGCTGTTCTCCCCACTGCTCTGGGTGTAAAGTATGACCTCTAAGTTCTCTGTCTCTTAAAACTCAGAGACTGAAGGAGACAGCAGGGTCCGACCTGTATTGCATACCCAAGGCAGAAGCCAGTAGAGACTGTATCCCACAGAACTGTTCATGGCTGCCCACAGGCCCAGTCAAAAGTTCCTCTCAGCTCCCAGGCTGCTCATCTCTTCACTTAACCACACCCCTTTGTACTGTCAGTGCCCTAGAGGATATTGCGTACACTGTGCACCTAAGCTCCGAGCTGCCTGGACTATGCTATCATTAGTTTAGAAAAGTGGAGGGTAAGAGGCTGACGTGACCAAAGGCCCAGCAAAGGATGGTGTTTGTGAGGGTTCATCTGTAAGGTCAGCAAGTTATAAGACAGTTCCTGCCATGTACTAGTTTAATGTGTGAGAATATACATTCAGTTTCCCAGAGTGATCATTTCCAAATGTCACATACCAAGCTCTTCCCCAGCAAGACACCTGAGCATAAAAGGTTGATTGTAAAATGGAGTAATAAGAGAATTGATGCAATTTATATGTACATGAATTTGCTTTCCTGGCACTCTCCACGTGGAAAATCACAACAGAAGAACTTCCTGAGCTGGTAGAAATTATGTAGCTTGGATGGGGTTAGCTTTATGGTTCTATGGAATTCCTTTTCAGCATATAAGTTCTGTTTTGCTGTTCATATTCCAACGTTTTTGTTTTCCTTGTGAATATAATATTGTGCAGAATTAGAGATAGTACAAAATCAAATCTAAAATTCTTTACATTTTCAGAAATTGTTTGAAAATAACACTTTTTTTAAAAAAGCACTTATATTTTTAATATTTTGGTTAAAACTTAAAGTTTAAAATTCAGGAATTTAAAATGTAGCAAGGAGTTTATGGTGAAATAAATATCTCAGCACATCAATTTCATAACTATTTCTTTGGGGACAGTTAGAAGCCCTGAACCTTCTGAGCCCTTCTCCGCTTCTCTTAGGCCATTCTGTATAGCAGGCTATGCCAGAGGACCATGTGCACTCAGTTTTAGATCTCCAAGCTGTCCTGTTGGGACTTTTGTGGGGTTTACTGTCTACATCCCCATCCCCGCCCAACTGATTTTCTTTGGTTTATTCTTTGAGAAGTGAATTTTTCTCCAAGTTTCCTCTTTGTGTTCTTTCCCCTTATCCCAGCTTCCTTCTCCTCACCTTCCTGCCTAGCAAGTGTGTATTACTAAGGACTTCTAGTGGCTAACTCTGGAAGTGCCTCTCAGAAAAATTCCCAAATGGAAACAGTTGGTCTATTTTCATAAGCTACCACTGCGACTGGCAAGAATCTTGCAAGAATCCTAGTTTTTAAATAATTTTGATGGCATACTATTCATTCTTATAAAAATTTTACTGAATTCAATTGATTATTTCAGTACAAAGAGCCTGTACTATACTGTGTATGATAAGCACTTGATGTTAGCTTCTGCTTGAGAGTCAGTTCAGAAACCGTATTGAAGTTTCATCTGTAAATGAGATTTCTAAGTACGTGAATGAATACAGGTGTATGTTAGAGTGATAAGTGATAGAAATCGTTACTGTGGTCAGAGAGGCATTTTATACTGTGAAATTTCAGTCCTAAAAAATGGAACATTGTGGCTGTCCGATCTGAAATCTAGCACCTAAGAGGTTCAGGACGTGCTGTGGCGCGGATGAAAGTTGGGTGCCATGCAAGCCTCCGGTCCCCGAAAACCACCGATGGATGTTATAAAAGATTAGAGCAGACTGGAAAGGTAGAGAGTTCTTGGCTTTCTGGGTTGGGACCAGGGGTCACTCACAACTCCCAATACACTGCACATTGACTTCTCCCTGGATATCGTCTCCTGCAAGGTCTAAGAACAATTGAGTGCATTATGGAAACAGGCTTGTGTGATGCCACTATTAAGCTTTGGTTGAATATGATAGAAGAAAATAGATTAAAATTACACTTCAGTAAAGCAAGCAAGCAATAAAAAAATATTTAAAAAAAAGAAATAATATTCTCCCTCTATAGTGAATACTGGGATTATACTTGATTTGAAAATGCAAATTTGTTCCCAATTGATACATTTAAGAACATTTTGCAAATAACTTAAATTTCACACTTCCTTATGCGCAGTTTTGTCTGTAAGTAATACTAGGTGAACCAGAAAACTGCTCCTGGATGAACTGAGTGTTAAATCCCTGCTAGTTCCCTGGGTTCAGTGAGTGTATTAGGAGCTGTAGGCATCCATGTGTGGTACTGTGAGCTGATTGATCTGTGAGATTTCAGGTCCTTCCTGCACTACCTCACAGCAGCTCACAGCACAAGTTGTAGCCTTCAGTGCCCACTTCTACTTCAGGGCTTTTTCAAGGTCATGGTATGTAAAACTATGGTGCTGTTTTCATCTGGGTAGCATTTATTTTTCAAGCATCTGGGTGGTATTTATTTGATTCGTGTGGTTTTAGGTTTTTCAACCTCACTCTTCTTATAAAGCCCTGTATTTTTAATTATGCAGTTTTATATAATGTAGTAATTTCCAGGGCTGCATTATTACAGAACGTTGATACGTAGTTGTATTCTCCACAATTACCAACATTTTCAAATGTCAGTGTAGAGCTCCCAGGATGATAACTCAGCTTCTGTCCAAAGACTCTCACTTCACCCCAGAACCTCTCCCAGTCCCTCTCCTTCTTTCCTTCCTTCCTTCTCTCCCTCCCTCCCTCCCTCCCTCCTTCTCCCTTCTCTCCCCTCCCTCCCTCCTCCCTCCCTCTACCTCTCTCCTTCCCTCCCTCTGTCCTTCTTACTCCCTTCTTCCCTCCTTCCCTCCTTCCTCCCTCCTCCCTCCTCCCTCTCCTGTTTTACTCAAGTACTCTTGGGTGTGGGGACAACAGTGGAGAGTAAGTCAACCTACTAGGAGACCCATAAAGAAAATTGACTATTGCTCTTGTGAAGCTATCCCATGCAGTAGCGCCTCAGGTAAGTAGTCCTCAGCTTTGTGCTCTGCCCCTTGATGCTGAGATTTTTTTCCAGCCTGAGCTTGCACACATTTTGTTCATATTTTGTTCATGCTGTCAGAACTACTGTGCATTCTATGTCTTACAGTGCTCACAGCTCACCCTCCCACAGTGCTCGCGGCTCACCCTCCCACAGTGCTCGCGGCTCACCCTCCCACAGTGCTCACTGTGCATCCTGCCTATAGTGATCAAGGGTTTATGATGAATCCCAAATTCTACTGTGTAGATTTCCACATTTCATCCAGGCTGACGCTTTTCTCCTTTCTACCCATAAACTCTGTTTTCCTCTAATGTGAATTGAGCCAAAGGATATTTTTCATTGTTTAAATCCTACTTTACCTCTTATACCTCCAAGAAACCTATACGTAATAGTACCCCAGTATATCCCTTTGTTTGAAATGGCTTGAGGAGATCTTTAGGTTCTTCTGAAAGTTTGATTTAGTTTTCCCCTTATAATTTTCTATAATTTCATTGTGAAAACTCTGGAAGAAAAGGTGAAGTATTATGAAGAAACCAGACAAGTTAGTCTGGAAACAGTTTGTTATTTAAATAGCATTTTCATAGTGGTCCTGAAAACGTTGATAACCACAACTCTTGCTGGCAATGTAGGCTCTTTAAAGATAGCTAGTTCCCTGGCTTCTCAATGTGGATAGCAAGATGACTGGAGTTTCATTGCAAACGTTTCTCACAGCAATTGTCTGTTCATAGCCCAGTTCCAGTGCATAACTTTTATTATGTCCAGTTGTTACAAGCTATGTTATGAGCTGGTATGGTGACAAACACCTTTACTCTAGCACTCAGGAGGCAAGGCCAGACAGATCTCAAAGGTTTAAGGCCAACCTTGTCTTTACCATGAGTTCCAAGATAGCAAGGGCCACATAGAGAGACCTGTCTTCAGGAAAAAAAAAAAAAAAATTTAAAAAGGCTATGTCATATTGTGTGGGGGGTAGGTGTGCTAGTTTTATCTTTAGTGTCTGTGTGCATGCGTATGTGCGTGTGTGTGTGTGTGTGTGTGTGTGTGCACATGTGAGGGTGTATCTGTGTGTGCATGTGTGTGTGTGTGTGTGTGTGTGTGCACATGTGAATGAGTTACAGGTGCCATAGAAGCCAGAGGTATTGGATCCCCCGGAGCTAGGTACGGACAGCTGTGAGCCTATATTAGAGCATATTTATTAGATGGGTTTCTGAGACTTTCCTAATGCATTAGTGTTAGAAATTTAGGAGCTACTAGTAAACAAGTCACTAATAAAAAATCCATTAGCAGTGACTATATAAAAGTATTTTATATGGAATAAATAATGTTTATACCTATATGGTTAGTTATTCCACCTGGCAGTGGGTGTCTGACTGCTATGCCAAGCCTTATACCTCCAATGAACAGAGAGAGACTGATGAAACTAATTCACTTGCAGTCTTGTAAATAATGCTTATAAAATCAGCCCTTTTCTCTGGCCTCGCGTTCTATTGACATATCAGTGTACTGTATACAGAGAAGACAGAACGACTTAAGGTAACTTACTCATTTGGCTCTGCTCTTGGTATTATCCCACACACATCTGCTTTTGTCTGTACTCTGATATGAGAGTACACTAGTGCTTTCACAGTAGGTATAAATTATTTCTTTTATAGTAATAATTTGTTTATTGCTATAATATTTTAAATGTGCGTTTTCTTGGTGTTATATTAAAACATCATTTGAAGAGATGGTTTTGATCTTGAAGCTCATCAGCAGTGTACTTACTAGCATAACAAGTTCTGTGATCTCCAGCATGGAAAAATAAACTTTATAATTTAAAAATAAAACCAACAGTGTTGAGCCAGTGTAGTAGTGGACATGATGCTTTCTTTCTGCATTCCCCTGAGGAGTAAAATAGTTCCCTCTGCTTTTGAATATCATTGAATGGAGGGCCTTTCGACCTTTACAAGTGTGGGGCGCTAGTCAGAAGATAGTGGTATGGCAAATGGAATGCCAGGCCCAGTTATCAGTTTCAGTTCCATCACCCATAGTAGCAGAGGACCCTGAGAAAGTGGCTTACCTCTCAGGTGGCTCTTTGGTGCTCACATCTGTGAGTCTAAGAACCTAGCTTCCCCACATGGATCATGTGAGCAGTCCTGTGAGACACAGCACTGAAACTTTGGAGGAGGTGAGAATGACTATGCATGGTTCACCAGCCAGCATCCATACTATAACTGCAGCTAGCTATAGAGTAGCAGACCTAGGTGGGAATTGCCTTTTACTGGATCATTCTCCTTCTGCGCCTTCAGAACCTGCAGAACCACGTTTTTCATTCAATCATAATGGCCAGTGGAATGAAAAGAAGACAGCAGCCAAGAAGGTCCACACTTAGCCCTGTCCTTCTAGCTTAAAACAGTCTTAACCATGGGGGCCTTTAGCCCAGAGGGCTTCACTGCAGGTTAGTGAATTCTATGCTCTGGCCAAGGACCAAGGACTAATATTTACCAAATATTAATTTAATTGTAAATACCCCAAAACTATAAAAAGATATGGTTCTATAAACCACTGGTTCCACCTTCCAGAGGAAATAGTGCAGACATTTACAACAGCTGTGGCAGAGTAAATGTGTAGGGTAAGGACTGTGTTCTTCCTGCTGGCTTTGCTCATTGTTTATTCTGCGCTTTGTTCTCTCTGGATGCCTCCCTCTGCAGTTCCCCCTTAACATGTTCTGTGAGTACCTGCTGCTGCTTACTTACAGACCAAATGCTCTTCTCCATCCTGAGTATTAGCCATCTTTCTTTGTACACACTGCTTAGGAGAAATGGGGGGACATGGTCACTACCATTATCAGCAAGGATCCTATGGTATAAGCTGAGCCATACATAGATCTCTATCTACACATCAGCATGGGTGTCCTTACCCACCCTACCAAAGGACTGTGCCTAATAAGGGCTGGATCACACCTGTAGCTCATGCCTAGAATAACAGTGCAGTGTAGGTGTTCATTTACATGTCTTCTTTCCCTACCTCAGTTTCAGAGTCAACAACATCTCTTAATTTTGCCTAAGCACTTAGCTTAGATTCTAGTACATAGATGATCTCAGCCTGCACACACAAAGATATAACATGCAAAAGAATGCTCACATGTGCACGTACACACACACACACACACCCCGAGTTCCAGAGCACAGGAGACAGAAGAGCTTTCCAGCCCATACCTTTGGGATTTTTCTCAAGCTTTTTCAAACTTTTCATGCGTTTTACAATTAAAAGGGGTGGAATGATTGAACCTTTGGTGGCTCTTTTCCCTAGAAGGTGCTTCTGATAATACCAGTGTGGTTTGCTGAGCTCAGCACAGCAGACTTTCCAAGTAACACTGCAATTAGCAGTGGCTGGCAGCATTGCCAGTGAACCTACGAAGTGAAGACATACCCATTAGCTAATTTTGAGCTAGCGGGAGGCCCAGGGCTAATGGAAGCTCAACCGTGACATCCACCATTTTCAATGTCTTCTTGAGCCAGTTTTTTAATCCTCAAATTATGAGGTGTGATGTCTTTAATAAGCTCCTTTTATAATAAGGGAGTTATTCTGGGAGGTTTAGTATCATCCTCATAAAAGGATACACAGGGCCAGAACTCATAAATGCAAACACACCTTTTCTGCCTCAAGAGTTTACATATGTGCATGGTCCTGTGGTGATGCTGTGGTTTTCTTCACCATCCCTCCTGCTCTTGTGCCTCAAAACTGGTGTACTGGCTGGTTTTCTGTGTCAACTTGACACAAGCTGGAGTTATCACAGAGAAAGGAGCTTCAGTTGAGAAAAATGCCTCCATGAGATCCAGGTGTAAGGCATTTTCTCAATTAGTGATCAAGGGGGAGGGCCCATAGTGGGTGGTACCATCCCTGGGCTGGTACTCTTGGTTTCTATAAGAGAGCAAGCTGAGCAAGCCAGTAAGAAACATCCCTCCATGGCCTCTGCATCAGCTCCTGCTTCCTGACCTGCTTGAGTTCCAGTCCTGACTTCCTTTTGTGATGAACTGCAATGTGGAAATGTAAGCTGAATAAACCCTTTCCTTTCCAACTTGCTTCTTGGTCATGATGTTTGTGCAGGAATAGAAACCCTGACTAAGACAACTGGGTTCACTTCATTGCTCGTATTTGCCTTTCTCCTGTTTTATTTTGGACCACCATTGGCCAGTTCTTTGATAACGAGCTGTGGCAGCCTCCACCCTTGCTTGGGAAAGTGCTTATTTCTCCATAACTCATTCAGCTAGCATCAAAGCTGAACAAAGGTCACTGATGACTGATGGCGGTTTGGACCTTTTCAATATGCAGATTTGTAATGGCACAAGTGACTTTATATCAGCACAATAGAGTTCTTAACTATTTGTTTTATCACTGCCTGCTCAATATGTTAAGCTGTAAAACAGAATATTTTAATTTACATGAATTACTCAGAGCTTGAAGAATGAATGTTAAGGTGTTAAATTCCAAAGTGCAAGCTCATCTGTTAGGCTGTGGTTCTGGGCCCTGTGTGAGCAGTAAAGCTATGTTTCCTGTGTCTTAGAGCACAGGAAATTGATCAGTGCTGACAGCTAGCTTTAAGACTTTAGTGCACTTAAGAGACATGTTGGAGTATATTTTAAATAAATGTAACAAGAATATGGTTTTCTCAGCTATATACAAATAATTCAATCTACATTTATTTAATTACTACACAATAATGATGCTGGCAGTTAGTGATAAGTAATACAAAATAAAACAAGGTAAACTTTAAAGGAATTGCTGTGTTCATGAATAGGGGTCTTGATCAAGTTAGTTTTCTCTGCCAGTTAAAAAATTAAAAGGCAAGAAAAATCTTGAGCTAGACAGGTAGCAAGGAAGAAATATTGAACACAGCAGACAAAACTGGCGGTTGAAGAAAAGGTCTTAGTGGGGTGAGAAAACACACATAGAAAGACAGAAAGACTGCTGAAAGCAGCAGGGGACACTTAGGAACCCAAAATATGCTCTCTTCTCCAGAGGTGTCTCTTTAACCTCTGACAGGTCTTTCTCTCCTAATTTAAGGTTGATTAGTTTGTAGTAAGATAGGATGGTTGGTTGGCCCAGAACTGATGTGTCAAGGTTCAGAACATGCCCTGATCTGGTCTTGAACTTGATCAACTCCATCAGCAGAGCCTCTACTGGCAAGAGAAAAAAAAAAAAAAAAATACAGGGCCTTTGACTTAATTTGCCAGACTTTGTCTCAAGTCAGGCGGGTTTAAGCCAGCCATCTTAGAAGTTTACTGTCTTTATTACCCAGCTATGGTCCCCCTCCCTGTCTACCCTACCAGGAAATCTGTCTAACCTGTAGTCCTTAGGGTGGGTGCTAAGACCATTGCTAGAGACATTTTTGAGCAAATGGGATATGTGTACTATTGTTTGTGATGCACAGTATTACATGATGCAAGTCGTTCACGTCCTTCATTATGTATATGTGCTTCTGCTACTGCTGCTTTGGGCTGAAACCCAGGCTCTTGTGTATGCTTATTGCGTGGTTTACCAATGCATTGCATCTCTAGCTCTGCTGAAGTTTTTAAACTAATTTTCACAGGAAGATATTTTTGGCTAAAGTGGATAAAAGCTTCTAAGTGTTAGGGCTGTTTATAAAATGAATTTTAACATTTTGTTAAAATGATCACCAAAGGGGGAGGGTCAAAACTCAAGTCAAAGCCAGGCATAGTGCTCACTCTTATAATCCCAGCATTTATAAGATTGAGGTGGGAATTTGTCCAATTTTAAGGCCATTTGGGCCACCTAATGAGTTCCAGGCAACGCTGGACTACAGTAGAAGACCATACCTCCCAAAACAGATAAACAAACAAACCCAAGAGTCCTTAGATAGGTTGAGCACACTTATTTATTCATTACTTTTCATTCATTATTGCCCCTAGGCAAGTTCAGTGGTTACTAGCCTAACTATACCTGGAATGCATGTCTAGTCAGTACCATCTAAACATACGGAGATGTATGTTTTATTGTTTTTTACTTACATATAAACCTGAGCCTTGGGAGCCAGAACATCCTGTCTGCCTGTTTTAAGACGTGTCTGGTGTGTTGTGGCAGGAAGCAGCCTGGTTGTCAGTGTGATCTCATGTCTGGATGTTCCTTTTACAGATGATACAGTCCCTCAAGGCACTGATTGAAAATGCAGATGCTGTGTATGAAAAGATCGTGCACTGTCAGAAGGCAGGTGAGTGAAAGTTTCTTTAAAACAAAATTAATACCATTCTGTCTTCCTTTTAATACTCTTTCAAGAGGAAAAATAAGACAATTATTTGTCCATGGCTAAAGAAAACACTAATTCAATGGTTCTCAATTCTAGTTAATGGATTTACCTGGATACATCAATATTGGTCTGAAGCATTGGCTAGAGGACTCATAACTTTTAAAAGTCTGCAGGTGATCAGAGCATGGTGGTTTACATTTGTAATTCCAGCCTTTGGGATTCCAGGGCAGGATAGTGAGTTTAAGGCCAGTCTGAGCTACAGAGTGGGGCCTTGTCTCCAAAATACAAAATCTTCAGGCATTTCTAGCATGAGGCTGTGACTGAGAGCCTGCATTAATCTCTTCCTCAGTTCTGTTTGCTGCAGACATCCTGCCACTCACTAGTGGTCTCTATCGTGAGAGGGAGTGGAGCAAAGGAATGGGTCTTAACAAGGAAGACAGCCCCTTTACAGCTTAGTGTGTGCATTTAAATATATGCAATATATTTAAATAAAAGCAATATAAAGTTTTAAAAATCGAAAGTTTTAGCCCTCATAAGTCAGGAACCATCTATAGATATTTGTAGCTATAATGATTTTGTAGACTCTTATATTGTAATAAAAAAAAATAAAGTGTTTTCAGTTTCTCAATCTTAGGTTTCAGATTGGTTCTAACATGAATATTTCAAGTTTTAAATAAGACTGACTTTGCTTCTGAGATCTCTTTAAAATAAAGAGATTTTTACAATTGCTATGCTTTTTGTTTGTTTGATTTTTGTTTTTTGAGATGGTTTCTTTGTGTAACAGCCATGGCTGTCCTGGAACTCACTTGTAGACCAGTCTGGCCTCAAATTCACAGAGATCTATCTGCCTCTGCCTCCCAAGTGCTAGGATTAAGGGTGTGCGCCACTATGCCTGGCTTAATTGCTGTGCTTTTTAAAAACTTGCTTTTTCCATAAATGAATTAAAGTAGATTGAAAATAAAGGCATGTGTGAAACTTTTTGTATTCACTTTTTGAATATTCATATGTGTGACTAATCAACAAACTCCCAAATTCTCATCTTGTTTTTTTTTTCTTCTTCTTCTTCAGTAAAGTACTGTTAGCAAAATGTTTTTATTTCTAGTTCTTTCCAAGGCTAGTTCTCCCTACAGTGTCCATCCAAATGCCATTTTGGCATATCATTATCCTACAGGAAATCATGCATTAGATCACCTGGGTGTCTGGATGCAAATCTGATCTCAACACTATACAACAAGGCCGTCATCACCCAAGTCTCCTACCATTTTGCCAATATTATAGAAGATGCACTTAATAAATATGTTTTGAACTTCTACAGGCATAAGGCTCTTGGTAGCTCTTGCATACCAAAATGTGGAAAATAAGCAAGCCTAGTTTTATCCTTCTGGAATCTTCAAATCATACAGAATATCTGAAAATATTAATGGCCAAAATGCTGAGTTGAAGTGATGCAGAGCCATTGGTGTTTTGAACCTTGCAAGGCCAAATAGCTGTGTGCGGAGAATTTTAAAAGGCAGAATCGAATGGGGCTACTGGCAGTCTTGAGGAGCTTGTGAAAGCAGTGAGGAAGGAACAGCAGTGCCTGGTTCCCACAGACTGTCCTTCCCCTTGCCCTTCCCTGCATATCAACCCCACCACATTTCACATGCTCTCCCTTCAGTAAGGCTCTCCGTGATCCTCTGCCAGCTCCTAGTACTTTTGAAATTGCCCAGTGTGTCTGCAAACATTCCATGATTCCAGGGCTTATGTTACTAAAGCGTTCTCTTTGGCCCTTCCATACACTTGTTTTCTCCAGTTGATAGAACTTCAATTGTTGTGCATTTTATTAATGCATTCCATCTTCTGAACAGGATAGCTTCCTACAGCACCAAGATTGTATTTTGTTACACTCTGTATCTTACCCAAGACATCTGTTCTGGCATTCTGTGCAGACTGGTGGCTTGAATGTTAACTAGCAAAATGTGATTCGACTTTTATTAAGTATTCTGTTAAGCACATGTATAAGTATTTTGGATTGTGTTGAATTTTAAACAGGAACTGTTTATTAATTCAACTATTTGGTTATGTCAGTTTTGCAAATTCCCTGCTTGATGAAATTTGATGATTTCTTTTATAATGGGTTTTTGTTTTTCAGCTTGATTTTGGTAACAAAACACTTGTTCCTCTAATCAGTGTCATACACCAGGGATTGCTCTGGCGATGAGTAGAGAATGACTGTCTGTTAGGCTCCAGGTGCCCTAGGCATAAAGACGTTATGAGACAAGCCAAGATTACCTTCTGGTTATGCTTGCTACCTATGCAGAAATACTTAGAGCCCTGGTCTTTCATTGCTCATGTTTACAGTTATTATAAGGGCATACAATCATTAGTCATATGAAGATTTGCTAATTTGTATTGAGTTCAAAAGACATTTGTATAAGATTTTACTTTAGAAGTAATTGTTGCTTTGTATGGAATTTTGGTCTTGGAAAGGAAGGTATAGGTCACCAAAATAAGAAAGAACTGAGAAGTATTTCTAGTTTTTAAACACAAATTTATACTCATATTAGATAACATTTCATCTAAACAATTCAGTGGAAATAGGAATTCTGACCAGTGAGACTGCAGCCACATTTTAAGAAGTGCTCCTAGACTTGGGCTCCCTGAGCTTTAACAGATTTCGAGGGAGAGAAATGTTTTCTTTAGTGTTAAGTAGAGAGGGAGTTGAGAAGGCAAGGTTTTCTCTCTAGTGGTTTTACCTCCAACCATGACGGGTAGACCCCAGGGAGACAGAGCCTTGCAGGGCAGGAGAACAAGCCATGGGAACAGTACCAATGAGAGTGGCAAGGCTGTTTATTCTTCCAGGAGAAGCTGGTGGCAGAGAGAATTTGGGGGTGGGAGGTAAGGAAAATTTTAGTAAGAAAACTCTATTCCTAGGAATATGTAGTACTCAATGAAGTGTAAGATGTTAAAAGACACACACACACACACACACACACACACACACACAACACACAATTTTAAAAAAGACAGGCGGAGTTAGGAAATGCAAACCGTGACATGAGGAAGGATAGACTACTTGGTCAGAGAAGAGGGCAGATCCTTTTCTGAGACAGCAGAACAATGTGGTTTTTAGAGAAAGGCTAAGACCTAGAGGGCACCGGGAAGCCCTGCCTCAGGGCAACATCAGGTAACAGGTGGAAACTAGAGCTTGGGACGGGCTGGGTATGGGTACACCTTGAGTCAGGGCTCAGCAGTGCCACCTGAAACTACAAACTGAGTCATGCAAGGAGGTGCAGGAGGCAGTGTCTGAACACCATAGGAGTAAGACCAAAATAGAATAAATGACAGGGCTATTCAGGAATGAGTATGTATATATTAACACACCCTTTCTCAAGTGAATAAAGTGGTCAGGAACACAGGAACTGAGAAGGAACCTGCAGAGGAAGAAGTATCATAAAAAGTATTTTTAAAACATGTATAAACACTGATAAAATCTGCCAAATTCTTCTAGAAAAAAAAAAAATCTTTCCTTGTCATCTGTATTCACTCCCCCCCCCCCCCCCCCAGCCATAGCCTTGCTTTGACTGGTGGTGCTTTGTTTTGCTTTTTCTCATCACTGAATTGATTGCTTCATGAAGGTCAGAAAAATGAACTAGAAGGAAACACATGTTTTTAGCAGGTGGTTTTAAGTGGGAAATTGTCTCTGGGGGAGACAAAATCAATTATGTACTTGCTGATAAGAATTAACACCTTTGTTTAATTTCCACTCCCTCTTGAAACCTCATTAAAACGACCACAGGGGATTTTTTTTTTTTTTTCAAAATCCATAAAGACAAAGAGAACAGGAACAGCAAAATTTGAGAAACTGAAAACAGCTGGACAAGTGGCAGTGGCCAAATAAGTGATAATTGCTTATCTGCAGCCTCCTGAGAGCTTCCGGAAGCTGCACTGCAGTCATGGCCTAGGGCCTGGGAGTGGGGGTGAGGGATGGTAAAAGCAATCTCATTGACACTGCAGACAGCCTGTTTGGATGAGGAGTGCCCTGCTGTCAGAAAGCCAAAGGTGGAGAGAAGAGAGAACTATCTGAAAGCTGGATCAGGAAGCAGTCACAACTGTGTCCCTGACAGTGGCAAAGTTAAGAACAGCAGTCTCATCCTTCAGACAGAGAAAAGAAATTCCTCCTGTCACATAATAGTCAAAACACCAAATGCACAAAACAAAGAAAGAATATTAAAAGCAGTAAGGAAAAAAGGTCAAGTAACATATAAAGGCAGACTTAACAGAATTACACCAGACTTATTACTAGAGACGATGAAAGCTAGAAGATCCTGGGCAGATGTCATACAGACCCTAAGAGAACACAAATGCCAGCCCAGGCTATTATGCCCAGCAAAACTCTCAATTATCATAGATGGAGAAACCAAGATATTCCATGACAAAACCAAATTTACACACTGTCTTTCCACAAACCCAGCCCTACAAAGGATAATAGATGGGAAACGCCAACACAAGGAGGGAAACTACACCCTAGAAAAACAAGAAAGTAATCTTCTTTCAGCAAACTCAAAAGAAGATAGCCACACAAACATAAAAATAACAAGAAGCAACAATCACTATTCCTTAATATCTTTTAACATCGATGGACTCAATTCCCCAATAAAAAGATGTAGACTAAACAGGACCCAGCATTTTGCTGCATACAGGAAACACACTTCAGTGTCAAAGACAGACACTACCTCAGAGTAAACGGATGGAAAACAATTTTTCAAGCAAATAGTCCTAAGAAACAAGCTAGAGTAGCCATTCTAATATCTAATAAAATCAACTTTCAACCAAAAGTTATCAAAAAAGATAAGGAAGGACACTTCATACTCTGTTGTGGATAGCCCTGGGGCTTTTTATATTCTAATTCTGCCCTCCTGTGAGGGGCTCCTGACAAGGAGTGAGTTACACCTGTGACTTTTTGTGAACCAATCTCTTAATGAATAAAGGAGCCAATCACTGGGCTCGAGGGAGGGACTCCGAGGTCAGAGAGAGGAGAGGAAGCAGGAGAGTGAGAGCCTTTTTGGAATGGGGAAAGCAGATAGGTAAAATGTAGCTAGTAGAGTCTCCTGGTATCATGGTGGATCTGCAAGGATTCGCCACCAGAGGAATCAGACTTTGATAAGGTTTACAAGATTAGGTTTTAGTTGATGTGCCCAGAGATTGAATTATTATTGTTTCTGAACTAAGTTAGTCTTGTGTTTTCCTTCACACGGTGGCTTGTCTGGGTTCCAGAGAGAAAGGTACAGCAGCCAAGTGTGGGTTTGCCTGATGTGCACCACAGAGGCCATGGGGGCATTGAAGCTTGGGGCTGGCATGGTAGCGACCCGCCTAGTGAGCTGGGTGGAGAGATCATGGAGCTCTGAGTCAGAGCTCCACAAGATGAAAGCAGGTCAGCACGCCAGGGATGAGAGAACCAGGGAGTAGCTCGAGAACATGCTATACATTCCTTCTTTTTTAATAATTCCCGCAACAATACTCGTCAAAGGAAAAAAAATCTACCAAAAAGAACTCTCAATTCTGAACATCTATGCTCCAAATGCAAGGGTAGCCACATTCATAAAAGAAACTTTACTAAAACTCAAAGCACACATTTCACCTCACACAATAATAGTGGGAGACTTCAACATGCCACTCTCATCAATGGACAGATCATGGAAACAGAAACTAAACAGTGACACATTGAAACTAACAGAGGTTATGGATCAAATGGATTTAACAGATATCTATAGAACATTTTATCCTAAAACAAAAGAATATACCTTCTTCTCCACACTTCATGGTACCTCCTCCAAAATTGACCATACAATCGGTCACAAAACAGTCCTCAACAGATACAAGAAGATTGAAATAATCCCATGCATCCTATCAGATCACCATGGACTAGGCTGGTCTTCAATAGCAACAAAAACAACAGAAAGCCCACATACACATGGAAGCTGAACAACACCCTACTCAATGATAACTTGGTCAAGAAAGCAATAAAGAAAAAAATTAGAGACTTTTTAGAATTTAATGAAAATGAAGGCCTTATGGGACACAATGAAAGCAGTGCTAAGAAGAGAACTCATAGCTCTGAGCATACACTAGCAGCTTAACAACACATCTGAAAGCTCTGGAACAAAAAGAAGAAAATATACCTAAGATGAATAGACAGCAGAAAATAACCAAATTCAGGGCTGAAATCAACCAAGTAGAAACAAAAAGAACTATACAAAGAGTCAACAAAACCAGAAGCTGGTTCTTTGAGAAAATCAACAAGGTAGATAAACCCTTAAGCAAACTAACCACAGGGTACAAAGACAGTATCCAAATTATTAAAATCAGAAATGAAAAGGGAGATATAACAACAGATTCTGAGGAAATTCAAAAATCATCAAATCCTACTACAAAAGTCTATACTCAACGAAACTGGAAAATCTGTATGAAATGGAAAATTTTTTAGACAGATACCAAATACCAAAATTAAATCAGGATCAGATAAACCATCTAAACAGTCCTATAACCCTTAAAGAAATAGAAGCAGTCATTAAAAGTATCCCAATGAAAAAAAAGCCCAGTACCAGATGGGTTTACTGCAGAATTCTATCAGACCTTCAAAGAAGATCTAATATCAATACTCTTCAAACTGTTCCACAAAATAGAAACAAAAGGAACACTACTCAATTCATTCTATAAAGCCACAGTTACACTAATAACAAAATCTCACAAAGACCCAACAAAGAAAGAGAACTTCAGACCAATTTCCCTTATGAATATCAATGCAAAACTACTCAATAAAATTCTCGAAAAGGAATCCAAGAACACATCAAAATGATCATTTACCACGATCAAGTAGGCTTCATCCCAGGGATGCATGGATGGTTCAATACACAGAAATCCATCAATGTAATACATAAATAAACTCAAACAAACCACACAATAATTTCATTAGAAGCTGAAAAAGCATTTGACAAAATTCAACATTTCTTCATGTTAAAAATCTTGCAAAGATCAGGAATTAAGGGCTCATACATAAACATAGTAAAAGCAATATACAGCAAGCCAGCAGCCAACATCAAACTAAATGGAGAGAAACTTGAAGAAATCCCATTAAAATCAGGGACTAGACAAGGCTGCCTGACCCCCCCCCCCCCAATATAGTACTTGAAGTTCTAGCTAGAGCAATTAGACAACAAAAGGAGGTCAAAGGGATACAAATTAGAAAGGAAGAAATCAAAATATCACTATTTGCAGATGATATGATCGTATACTTAAGTGACCCCAAAACCTCCACCAGAGAACTCCTACAGCTGATAAACAACTTCAGCAAAGTGGCTGGATATAAAATTAACTCAAACATATCAGTAGCCTTCCTCTACTCAAAGGATAAACAGGCTGAGAAAGAAATTAGGGAAACGACACCCTTCACAATAGTCACAAATAATATAAAGTACCTTGATGTGACTCTAACCAAAAAGTGAAAGATCTGTGTGACAAGAACTTCAAGTCTCTGAAGAAAGAAATTGAAGACCTCAGAAGATGGAAAGATAATCCCATGCTCATGGATTGGCAGGATTGATAAAGTTAAAAAGGTCATCTTGCTGAAAGCAATCTTCAGATTCAATGCAATCCCCATTAAAATTCCAACTTAATCTTTCATAGAGTTAGAAAGAGCAATTTGCAAATTCATTTGAAATAATAAAAAACCCAGGAGAGCAAAAACTATTCTCAACAATAAGATTACTTGTGGGGGAAATCACCAACCCTGACCTCAAGCTGTACTACAGAGCAATAGTGCTAAAACTGCATGGTATTGATACAGTGACAGGCAGGTAGATAAATGGAATAGAACTGAAGATCCAGAAATGCGCCCACACACCTATGGTCACTTGATCTTTGACAAAGGAGCTAAAACCATCCAATGGAAAAAACAGCATTTTCAAGAAATGGTGCTGGTTCAACTGTGGTCAATATGTAGAAGAATGCAAATTAATCCATTCTTAACTCCCGGTACAAAGGTCAAGTCCAAGTGGATCAAGGACCTCCAGATGAAACCAGATACACTGAATCTAATAGAGGCGAAAGTGGGGGAAAGTCTCGAACACATAGGTACAGGGGAAAAGTTCCTGAACAGAACACCAATGGCTTATGCTCTAAGATCAAAAATCGACAAATGGGACCTCATAAAATTGCAAAGCTTCTGTAAAGCAAAGGACACTGTCAGTAGAACAGAAGGGTAACCAACAGATTGGGAAAAGATCTTTAGCAATCCCACATCCAATAGAGGGCTAATATCCAAAGAATTCAAGAAGTTAGACTCCAGAGAACCAAATAACCCTAATTAAAAATGGGGAACAGAGCTAAACAGAGAATTCTCAATTGAGTAAACTTGAATGGCTGAGAAGCACCTAAAGAAATGTTCAACATCCTTAGTCATCAGGAAAATGCAAATCAAAACAACCCTGAGGTACCACCTCACACCAGTCAGAATGGCTAAGACCAAAAACTCAGGTGACAGCAGATGCTGGCGAGGATGTGGAGAAAGAGGAACACTCTTCCATTGCTCGTGGGATTGCAAGCTGGTATAACCACTGTGGAAATCAGTTTGATGTATCCTCAGAAAATTTGACATAGTACTACCTGAGGATCCAGCTATACCACTCCTGGGCATATACTCAGAAGATGCTCCAACAGTTAATAAGGTCATATGCTCCACTATGTTCATAGCAGCCATATTTATAATAGCCAGAAGCTGGAAACAACCCACATGTCTCTCAACAGAGGAATGGATACGGAAAATGTGGTACATTTACACAATGGAATACTACTCAGCTATTAAAAACAATGACTTCATGAAATTCGCAGGCAAATGGATGGAACTTGAAAATATCATCCTGAGTGAGGTAACTCAGTCACGAAAGAACACACATGGTATGTACTCACTGATAAGTGGATATTAGTCCTAAAGTTGGGAATGCCCAAGATTCAATTCCCAGACCATATGAAGCCCAAGAAGAAGGAAGACCAAAGTCTGGATGCTTCAGTGCTGCTTAGAAAGGGGAACCAAATTCTCATGGGAGCAAATATGGAGACAATGTATAGAGCAGAAACTAAAGGAAAGCCTGTTCAGACACTGCCCCACCTGGGGATCCATCCCGTATACAGTCACCAAACCCAGACACTATTGTGGATGCTGAGAAGTGCTTGCTGACAGGAGCCTGATATAGCTGTCTCCTGAGAGGCTGTGCCAGAGCCTGACAAATACAGAGGTGGATGCTCGCAGCCAACCATTGGACTGAGTGCAGGGTCAGTGATAGAGAAGTTGGAGAAGGGACCGAAGGAGCTGAGAGGGTTTGCAACCCCATGGAGGGAGCAACAGTGTCAACTGGCCTGACCCCCTGGAGCTCCTTGGGACTGGACCACCAGCCAAAGAGTACACATGTAGGGACTCATGACTCTGGCCTCATATGTGGCAGAGGATGGCCTTGTTGGACATCAGTGGGAGGAGAGGCCCTTGGGCCTGAGGGTGTTCAATGCCAGGGCAGGAAGATGAGAGTACGTGGGTGGGTGGGGGAGCACTCTCATAGATGCAGGGGGAGCAGGGATGGGGTAGGGTTTCTTAAGGGGAAACCTGGAAAGGGGAAAACATTTGAAATGTAATTAAAGAAAATATCCAATTAAAAATATTCTTTTAAAATAAGTTTAAAAAAAAAGAAAAGAAGAAAAATAAGAAACATGAGCATAAGTACTAAAAAGGGAAAACAAAAATCAGCTAAAGGAGTGGAATGTGGTAGCTGCAGGGGAGGGAAATGGATAACAACGATTTGCCTCCAAACTGGGCAGTGTTCTGATCAAAGTAACATAAGATCCGAAGGGAAAAAAAGAAAAGAAATCAGAAGGTAGAAACTGAGGCATTCCTGGAGTTGGGGCCAGCACCTGTGAATCTTAGGGATGCATAGTCTACAGAAGCCTTGGGTGAGCTGAGGCCTGAGGCTAGACAAGGTCTGGCCTCTTGTCTCCTGGATTCTCTCAGAATGAGTGTCTCAGGAATTCTGGCTCTTGCAGGATGATTGGGAACACTCAGAAATAAATTCAGTCAACCCAGCCACCCTGTGTAGAAGCTCCAAGAGGCTCACATATATGCTCTGGCTGCAGCATTTCTAAGTGAAGGGATGCAAGTCCTCCAGAAAGTCAAGTTTTGATTACCCTTCCTCTTATCTGTCCAGTGGAACTTTTTCTTTGAGTCTATATAATAAGTCTGCTATCTTAAATATGTGTTTCATATTTTATTTTAAAGTTTTGTGCTTGAGGTGCATCTGTAGCAAGACTTTGATTTAATAGAGTGATTTCCCCAGAAGCTTCAAGCTTGGAGACCCCATTACATGTGCATTTATGTCCCACTTGCTGTATGTGTGTGTCCCTTCCCCTTCCATGGATGTTAATTGTATTTTATCTCCTTTTGTTCAACTCTCATTTCCTGCTCATTCACACTAGTTTTCCAACCTTACATTTGTATACTGTTCTGTTATTTTGCTTGCTGCTTCTGGTCAGCTGAGCAGTCTACTCTGTGACCAAACTGGGTAGATTTGTGTCACCTAAAGCAGATGAAGACCCAGCACTCCTCTGTGTGGGGAGGATAAGCAGAGTGTCAGGCAGACCTGCCTGTTCTGGGTTCAAGTCTTAAGCCTCTGTCTTCATTTGTGGGCAAGCTCCTCAGTGCCTACCGTATTCCTGGGAGCTGTAGTCACCAGATGAGGAACTAGTCACCATCATCACATGGCTCTCTCACATCTTTGTTTAGCCCAGAACAGAAAACTGCAAGTCACCAGGAAGACTCCTGCTGACAGCAGTTTGCTAGTGTTCTCTCTAGAACGATTTGCAGAAAGAAACCCAGGAGGTTTATGACTTGCTTTCTGATGGCTGGGTGTCTCTCAGCTCTTGACTTACAGAAGTAAAGCCTGCCTTCTGTTTTAGGGTCTTGGTCTGTGAGTTTAGTCTCTTTAGCCCTTCTCTGCCTCGCTTCCTTCTTGGTGGCATACTGTTCCCTGACAGCAGCTTAGGTGCAATGAGCGGTGTTTTAGGATGACTTGAGTTCAGCAGTTTAAAAAGATTAGCAGACTGGAGAATCATTTCCTATAATGCTCCAGGATGTGTAAATTACAGAATATCTGCATGAATTTTGAAAGAAGGGGAATGGTTTCTTAACTCTTTACCTAACTTTGAAGGTGAGGAACACCCCTTTGAAGACAAGGCCTTAGGAGGCTATGTCAAACACCACCCAGACCTCTCTGGAAAACCTAGTTCGTATCTTCATCCCTGAAATAAGGTAAATAACCATCAGTGGTCTGAAGGTAGCCTTCTCTTATACACTCTACAGACCCTTTTCAAGACATGTACCAAATGACAAGCAGTCATCAGTGAACACTTTGAGGGGTCAAGGTAGCAAGACCAGCAGCATCCTGGCTCTGTTTCCTCTCACTTCCTTCATGAGGAAGTATAAGGGAAAGGACCACAAAGGTGGCACCTCATTCACAGTACAGTTGGCAGGCGGCTGGCCTAGAGCCTGTCTCCTGGCACTCCACTGTACTCATCCCTGGCATCATCCTGTGCACTGGTGGTGTTTCAGAGGATGGTCAGAGCCTCGTGGAGATAGGGTCCCTCTAAAAGCTACCTACACTGCTCAGCAGTTGAACTATTATGGGCTCACTTACAGGTTGAGAACTTCTATTTCTGGGAAGAGTAAAGCAGACCTTCTAGTGCATTCTTGGCCCTGTGTCTGTTCCCTGTGCACTCCACAGGGACAGAGTGACAGTTCAGAAGCAGACATGGACTGGCTGGGTGACTGAGTAATAGGCAGGTTGTCCTTCCAAGCCATTGACTCCTTTTTTTTTTTTTTTTTTTGTATATACCTTTCACTGATGACCTTTTTCCGGTTCCACAAATAAAAGGGGAGGGAAGTTGCAGGGGGCTTCCCCTTCCTGGTGTACATGCTCTGTGGCCACATTCCAAAGTCATACTTTTTGGCTATGTCTTCCTCTGCCTTTCCTTGTTAATCATAGTCTCTTTTAATCTAAATAGCAACTTGATGGTTTCCACAGGGATTGAAGGTGGGGTCAGCTACAATCCTCCTTGACTTTCAGCTCTGCTGTTCAGATAAAGAACTATGGTTGCTATATCCTGTTATAACCACCTGCTACAGCTAAAAACCATAATTAAGTCCACAAACAAATCACTTTTCTCATACAAATACTAAAGTATTTTTAAAATTCACACATAGGTATCATTAGATCTAAGATAAATTAACATAGATGATTTCTACGTTTTCTGGCTTTCCAATGCCAATCTTTATAATGAAATCCTTACAATAGAACATAATAAATGTAATAATATAAAATATTTTATATTTTGTAAAATATATATTATAAAATATAAAAGTATATACAATATATAAGGAATCGTAACTACTGAAGGAATCGGATCCTTTGGGCTTCATCATAAAGGTGTGCTGTTGATATATGTAAGCGTGCTATTCCCACTAAAGGCTGTTGATATATGTAAGCGTGCTATTCCCACTAAAGGCTGTTGATATATGTAAGCGTGCTATTCCCACTAAAGGCAGTATTTGGTCAGGACACAGAAGAAATTGGATTTGAAAACTCAGGTTGGGTCCAGTGATGGAACTTTAATTCAAGACTAAAGCATGTGGGTTAGTTTTAGGACAACACCCAATGTTTGATTCAGGAATCACACTAATCACACTTCCCTAGCACTCTGTCACCAGAGCTCACTAGTTCACCCCGTTGTGTTCCACAACATAGTTATAAACGTGTAGTTATAAAGCCCCTGTTTGAGTTTCTGTCAGTGCCTTGAACACTGGAGGGAATGTACAGGCAGTGGGGACCACTAAATAGTTAGAAACCCATCCAGGGATCAACTAGTTGATTCATCCCTTTCCTGGTGTTCTGTTCCCAACAACGGAATGTGTCTACCTGATGCCAGCCTAAGCAGGCATTAGGTGTGAAATTCTGTTTCATGTGTGCTGAACACGCTGCTCACAGTAGAAGGGCCAAGTGGAAAGAACTCTTGGATTATCAAAGTAGCTTAGCAAAGCTTGGGATGGAGGTCAGACCTGTGTCGAACAGGCTGTCATCCAAATGGAGGAGCTATGTGAATGAGAAAACTCTCTTAGGAGGAAAGGGCTAGAAAAAAATGCAGAAAGTCCAGCACATGACCGAGTCTATGATTCCGACTGATATGCTCGTCCTTTTGATAGTTTTTTTGTCTACATGACACAATCCAAAATCCTTTGGGGAATGAGCCTCAGGGAGAGACTGTCCAAGTCAGGGTAGGGTAGCCTGTGGATATGTTTCTTAGGAATTGTCTTTATTCCACATTAATTACTGTGAGATGGCACTATTTCCTGGGCCCAAGTCCTGAATTGTATAAGATGAGTACTAGGCACACATGTGTTTATTTCTCTCTGCTTGCAACTGGAGATGTGATGGTAGGCCGCTTTGCGCTTTGGCGTGATAGCCTTCAACCTGGAACCTGGAGCCACATAAATCCTCTCTCCCCTATGGTGCTGATGCTGTGTCAGCATATTTTATCCCAGCAGCAGAAGGAAGTCAGGGCAACTCTGAGAGCTTAGCAGCACCCTCCCACTGACCCCTGGCCCTGCTCTACTCTCTCTCCTCTTTAACAGCCATTACCTTCTCACGTACCTTGTAATTGCTCATATTCATAGACAAGGTCTGTTTCTTTCTCCCAAAGTCCTCAGGCTTGGGCGTCTGTTTATTCATAGCACACTCCAGACACCAAGAACAGTGCCTGGAGGAGCTTGCACAGAACAGTAAAACCCTCTGCCATTACATGCAGATGAGGCTGTCTACTGAGCTCTTAGGTTAGCAAACATGGTTATTAGACACTTTGAACAATTTCTGTGTGACCCAAACTAACAATGTGAAGGTTAAGCTGGTACTATATACTGGTACATTTCTTATTGGTAGTAGGATAAAAAGAGGGGACTGGGAATGAGTTGAGATCTTTGCTCCAGCCTTGAGAGATAGGTCTGCTGTTCACCATTGCAGCAAACCTGGGCAGTATTAGTTTGAGAGGAAAGATCAGGGTTTGTTTGGAGTGAAGTTAAATGTGACTTGCCTGACTGACTTCCCAGGGTAGAGTTGAAAAGATAGGCCTAGGCTAGAGGTAATAAACTTGAAAACCGTAAATATAAAGGTGACTGTGGGTTGAGACTATGGATGGACCCTCCAGCACTTCTGTGTGCAGGAGATGCAGAATAAGAATACACACTTGAAGTGCAGCAGCCTATGTGGCCAGGTGAGTGTGCTGGCCTACAGAAGGATGAGGTATGCTAAAGGGATGCTGGCTGCCCTCCATCAGATCCAAACTAACCAAGAGACCTCCGCACCCTTTACACACACCTTGTGAGAGCTTGGAAGGACGTCAGGGAAAATGGTAACTATCTCATAGCTGGCATGCGTAAATTGGAGTCAAACTTAGGAAAGCCATACGGAAAATTTCAGATTTGTAAATTACATGTATTTTGAATCAGCAATTCTATTTTTTAGGATCTTTGTGCAGATATGATTGCCTACTTGGCAAAGTTTTCTTTGTAATTTTGAGAACAATCTAAATATTCAACAAGAAGTCTCTGCTAAGGGACATTATACATATGTATAATGAATATTAGGTATCACAATATATATGTGTGTGCATATATATGTATGTATTCACATACTATATGCATATATGTAAAAATATGCACATACTAATTTTATAAAAAATATATTATTTGCAGTATTTGTTTTAAAGGATAGGGCTAGAAGCCCAGAGCCTATGGCTGTGGTATCTCCTCTCGGAAGGTTCCTGAGAAGTAACAGCTCAGCTGGAGGAGGGCATGAAAGCTGATAGATGGAGAAAGGAAAGACACTTTCTGTGCATTGGTTTGTAAGTTTACTTTTTTAACTTGTGTTGTACTGTCTATCTAGAAGTAAATAAAATGGAAGAGAATTGCAGACAGAGTGTGGTGGCATGGGCCCTGTATGGTGTGGTATTTCTGTCAATAAATATATTTTCTCAGGGCTTTAGAGCAGACCTAGGGTTTTACTAATGCTAGTATTCTACCCTCTCACCAATGAAGGGAAAAGAACAAGCAAGCCTCATCTCAATAACTGTGGTAAGGTGGCCGCTGGGTCCCTCTGTGACTGAACTTAGTTCTATTACCCAAACGAGTCGCATGTCTGGGCATGGCAGTTAAATTCCAAAAAGCATCAAGTTATGCAATTTCACTCACCTAGATTTACCCAGATGGAAAATGCTGGCAGAGAGAGAGAGAGAGACTCATATAATTCATTCACAAATTGTACTGCTGTGGATTTGGCATCACACGGATCTTGCCATCCATCTGGTTTCAGGGCTATATTTAAGAGACCTGGTTCTGTCTCATGTGGAATAGGATTTAACAGTTCAGAATCCATCTTAAAATAATTTGGCTTTTGTTAATGCCAAGATTGTTTTGGGAATATGGCCAAGAAAAGGAGACTACGGACCTGAGCTGTTTGGGAAGTAACTAGGCATTTCCACAGTTCCACAGGATGAAGAGGAAATGTCCCTGTGCTCACACATACACACCAGACCTCCCCCCAGGCTGGGCAGAGAACTTAATCAAAGCTGTGTATCTAAATGGACTGTGTGGAAATTAGTTAAAGGATCCGATCAGAGGCTGCAGTTCCATTTCAGGGCAGTGCGTTGTGCCACAGCATTTTTAATATGGTTGACGAGTTGCCCTCTACTTATGTCCTAGATGTCCCTATCATGTAGATTCTGTCTTCTAGGAAACAGCCCCTATACTGGATTTGGGGAATTGGAAGTAAGTTAAAGTTATGCCATCTAGTTATGTTTTGAGGCCATTTATAAATTGTACTCTTTGATTTCACTTTCCATCTTTTGAAACATACAGATTTTCTTCTGTTGATTTTGTTTGATGAGAGAATTTTTTTTAGAACAGACAGCAAAGTAAATTTTCAGCTAAGAACTAATAGTGTAGCTACAACATTTTTAATCAGGAGTTAATTGAATCCACAGATATAGAACCCATGGAAGCAAAAACCTACTAAACTTAATTTGGTAACTTCAAAGTAACTTTTAAGTAGTTTAAAAGGTAAAATAAAACTAATCTTTAAGTGCATTGTTTTAAGATCAATGTACCTCATGAGTGTTTAAGTTTGGCATGTGGTATATGCTGTATTTAATCTTCTTTATTTAGAATTTATAGAAGAAACCATACCAGGATGTTTAAAAGGTCACCTGTGTTATATTTGATTATGAAAAATGGCTCTGATTTCAATGGGGTGAGGAGACAATACTGTTTCTAATTTGTCACATCTCTTTACACAGCAAGGGCTGCTTCTCTGTGCTTCTGTTAACCGTGTGTGCACATCCACTATGCCTTACACTGAGGAATGACTACGGGCTTCCCAGCGTTATCTGTGCTGAGAAGGAGAAAGCAGTAGACTTGGACTTTCTCCTCAGTGTGCTCTAGTATAGTTGTGGATACTTATGCTCATGTTCCAGGCTGGTTTAATTAGATCATTTGAAAATTGCACGCCTATTTATTAATTTTGAATAACAGTCTACCAATGTTACCTTGACTTTTGTCGTTAAATGTGAAGCTCCTAAAACTTCCACTTAAAATATTTAAGTTATAAAGCATTTTAAAGTAATGTTTGGATAATTATGTGAACAAATACCCGTGTGTATCCAAATCTGAGCTGCTTGAATTTTAAGGAAATGACATGTAGAGAATCAATGACTGGTTTGAAGTGATCCTCAGTAAAGTGCTTGCTGTGCAGCAGAGTAACCTGAGTTTGGATCTCCAGAGCCCATTTAAAAGGTGGGTGTGGTAGGCTTTTGTAACCCCACTGCTGGTGATGAAACAGAGATATTCAGAGTTCCCTGGTCAGCCAGTGTAGCCAATCTGTGAGTTCTGTAAGAGACCTTATCTCAAAATTCAGGTGCAGACTATCTGAAGAAAGACACAATTTCAACCTGTCCTTTACACATAGGTGCACAGGCACTTGTACAGTGTGTGTACACAAACCCACATGAACATGTCCCATGTATACCCCACACACACACATACACACACACTGGAAAAGCACTTTCAAATGTGTTTCTTTCCCTGATGGCCATCGATGTCATGGTGTTAGAGGCCCCAGTAAAGGGGAATGTCAAGGTGTGAATATGGGGATGGGCGGGTGGGTGGGAGGTGGAATTCCCTCATAGAGGCGGGGATGGAGAGGGGATAGGGGGTTTCCAAAGAGGAGACCCAGAAAAGGGGAAACATTGGAAATGTAAATAAAGTATCAAAAATAAAATAAAATAAAAAAAGAATTTCATTTCATTCTTAAAAAAAAAAAGTGTTTCTTTATATGGCATACTTACATGTGACCATACAAGTTTTTAAACTCTATGTTTAAAAACTATGCAGTTACAAACCTAAAGTTAAATACCTCTGTGAACTCCAGTATAGACTGATTGCCTAACATGGTTATTTCTCATGTGGCCTGTGATTTGGAACTGAATTAAACCCTTGGACATCACCTAACTAGGGATTTTCTGTTTGTCCTTTCCTTAGTTCTCAATGTCATCACAATGAAATAGTTTAAGCAGGTTATATTCTTCTCTAATATCCCAGAAGTAAAATGACCTACCATTCCTCCCTGAGAACAGTCTGTGTAACCAGAGGAATCTTAAATGCAGGGTTTGGGGACATAAAGCAACCAAGGCTTTAAAACAGTCTGGGGTTCTTTGTTGTTGTTTGTTTTGTTTTGTTTTGTTTGTGGTGCTTTTTGTTCTTATTCAAAAAGAGTGACCATCAGGTTGGAGAGGCGGCTCAATGGCTAACGAGCTAGTACTGTCCTTCCAGAGGACCTGAGTCTGCTTCCCAGGCACTGCTTGGAATTCTAGCTCCGGAGAATCCAATGCCTTGGCCTCTTCGGGCACCTGAGCTTAGCCATGCCCGCACGCACGCACAGACACACACAGACACACACAGACACACAGACACACAGACACACACACACACACACACACACACACACACACACACACACACACATGCATAATGTAAAAATATGCTTTGAAAGAGCAACTATGCCAGGTGTGTGTGAGACTGACCATTTGCTGGCTTCTGGGCTTAATCACCTGTAAGCATAGACCTGTGTGTCTGTGGCTGTCTCTGGGTTGTCTGTGTGAGACTGACCACTTGCTGGCTTCTGGGCTTAGTCACCTCTAAGCATAGACCTGTGTGTCTGTGGCTGTCTCTGGGTTGTCTGTGTGAGACTGACCACTTGCTGGCTTCTGGGCTTAGTCACCTCTAAGCATAGACGTGTGTGTCTGTGGCTGTCTCTGGATTGTCTGAGTAAGACTGACCACTTGCTGGCTTCTGGGCTTAGTCACCTCTAAGCATAGACCTGTGTGTCTGTGGCTGTCTCTGGGTTGTCTGTGTGAGACTGACCATTTGCTGGCTTCTGGGCTTAGTCACCCCTAAGCATAGATGTGTGTGTCTGGCTGTCTCTGGGTTGTCTGTGTGAGACTGACCATTTGCTGGCTTCTGGGCTTAGTCACCCCTAAACATAGACGTGTGTGTCTGTGGCTGTTTCTGGGTTGTGTCACGTGTTCTCAGCCTTAAGCTTTGAACCCTTTAAATGTGTATCTGTCTGTTGACTAATACAACACATAGCATTCAAGTCACCCCTCACAGGACCATGTTCCAAGTCAGTAAAATGTAAAAAATAATGAAGATTTTAGCTTAACTCAGAATTAACTGTAACCTCTGACTTTATATGGGTGACATGATGTTGAAGAATTCTGGGCTCTTTACTATTGCCTGCCTACCTGCCTATCTGTGTCTCTTGTGTCTCTGTCTCTTTCTCTGTCTCTGTCCCTCTCTTTGTGTGTGTATGTGTGTATTTGTCTCTGTGTCTCTGTCTCCGTTTGTCTGTCTCTCTGTCTAACCCCCCCCCCCCGTGGTGTGTGTGTAGAGGACAGAGGACCACTTCAGGTATTGTTCTTCAGGTACCATCCACTTGACAGTACCTGGGCTCACCATATCACCCAGGTTGTCTGCTAGCTGGCCTGAGGAGCCCCCTGTGCCCCAGCCCCTCCTCCCTGCGCTGGGATTGTCAACCAGTGCTATCTCAGCTGACTTCCCACACGGCTTGTGGGAATAAGCTGAAGTCCTTGTGCTTGTATAACAGTGCTGTGCTGACTGCAGCCTCTGCTCTGGCCTGTGCTACCTCTCTAACTGGTGTTCCACAGTGCGCTTTTCATGGACGCAGTGTGCTTTCAGTCTTTTATGTCATTTAGTTGAAACCAAACTAATGTTTGGAATACAGACCAACAGGAAAAACATAATTTTGTTAAGAATTAACTCCAAGATAATGTGACAAGTTATATGTGCCTCTGAAATGTACAGAATCATGACAAATGTGCTCTGGAAGAACATTTGGAAGTAAAAAGATGCAAGGAGCCGTGTCCCTGTCTGCCGTTATTGTTGGCCTGGTTTCTGTTTCTGAACCGCAGGCTGCTCCTCACTGTCCACACAGCAGACGCAGCCTGCCCCCTCTCCAGACAGTGCTCTCTGAGGTGCCAAGGCTCCTTAGGTTCTCACACATGCTTTAAAGCCTCTCAGTACTGATTTTGCAGATGACTATCCCAGAGTAATTTTCTCAGGTTAAACAAAATTCCAGTTTTTAAACTATTTATGTTTTCCTATCTATAGCCTTGTGAAAAATACTTAAGCTTTGAAGCTGCCCTCTGTTTCAGTTCCTAATCCTGCAGATGAGGAGTCAGGCCTCCCACAGGCCTCTTAGTGTGCATCCTTTCTCACCAGTGACAGCCCTGAGGTGTCACTGATGCAGTGTGATCAGTGTTTCTGGGCTTCTTCCTATCCCAGCAGAAGCTCCTTTGGGCAGTTTCTTATCTTCCTATCCTTTTAATATCGTAAAGACTCTACTAAATAAGCCTTATCAAAAACCTGTGTGAGTACTACCTCAGGGTGAGAGTTGAAGGGCTGCCATTCAAATACCTGTGATCCAGAGCCACAGGGAAAGACACAGTGTAACTGCTCAGCATGGGTACAGAGGGAGCCTGCATGCCAGAGAATAAGCACTCCCTCTCCCAGCTGACCAGAAGGAAAGTGAGGCAAACTGAAAGACCCTGGCCCAGCCTGCCAGCAGTCATCACTGAGCTGTGCTGTTTGCTTCCTGCTTGTGTCTCAGACTCTGGATGACCTGTGTTCTGCTGATGAGAGACACTCAGCAGATGGCCTTATCTCCTCAAAGATTCATGTGAGAGGGATTGGCTGTTATCTTGTATATGATTACTTAAACAAAACCACAGGGTCACTTTCTTAGATTTTCAGAAATGTAAATTTGTCTGATTTATTACTTTTAGTTTATTTTATGAAATTAAAATAATTTTAAATAACCTGTTTTTACAATTTATCTTGTAGAGTTTTATATTGTGACACATGGCTGTCTTATCTTCCATATGGCATGCTTTCTAGTACAAAAATCCTACCTTGGATTACACATACACATATTTTGTCTCTGATTTCAAACAAAACCATTGTTAAATATTTTTGTGTCACTGTTTTAATATTGTTACCATCTTGGCTGTATGATACCTAAAAACTTTGTCATTGTGTTTCCTAACAAAACTATGAATAGTTATGTTGATTGCTTAAACACAAGTTTCCACTCTCAGTTTGCTGTTTATGTACCTAGAGATCTGTGACCATTCATGCAAAGTAATTGGCATGTTTAAATAATGAGTTTTGCCACAATGTAGCATGACATGTAATCAAATTGCTTACCAGTGTATGTCATCAATAGGTGTTATTTGCTGACCATATAATGTATTAACTTCAGCAATCAAGAATTACTCTCATTATCCAAAATAGTGAGATACCCTGACTTCAATATTATAAATCATTGTCTACTAATTGACAGAATCAGGAAAGTGCTCTTTAAAAACCCACACAGCAGACCAGGCAGTGGTGGCGCACGCCTTTAGTCCCAGCACTTGGGAGGCAGAGGCAGGCGGATTTCTGAGTTCGAGGCCAGCCTGGTCTACAGAGTGAGTTCCAGGACAGCCAGGGCTACACAGAGAAACCCTGTCTCAAAAAAGAAAGAAAGAAAGAAAAAGAAAAAAAACAAAACCACACAGCAAAAAGGTCCTCTTTTCTTCTTGAAGTAAATGTTCCTCATTAGGTTTTGTGTTAGAATCTTTTAAATAAGTGAGAACATGGGGAACACTGCTAAAGATCACTTAAAAATCATGTCCCTATGAGGTAGGCAGTGACTGAGAGCAAATGGTAGGCCCTTAGTTGCCCTCCCCACTTCCTGCCCCTTCCCTTTGAAGGGCAGACAACATTGGTAGTCTTGTAATTTCTAGAGCTTCAAGAGTTGTCCCTGAGCCTAGCCCTGGACATCTTTCTGGTGTGACTTAGCTGCTTACTCTCCTAGCCCAGCTGGCCTCCAAGAAATCCCTAGCCCTGCTCTCTTACTTGAAGCACCCGTCCTGGCATCTTAAACCATAGTCTCCTAGAGGGAGAAAGTCTGTGTTTAGGTGCACTGTGGGGGCTGAAGTTTGTAACTTTTCAGTGAGGCCCCACTCTCGGCACTCCATGCTCTGTAGAGTATCTGAGTGGATTCAGCTCCCTCCCCCACCTGTTAAGCAGCCACAGACTTGCCCCCTCCCCGGCCCACCTCTTCCTCCCTTTACCCTTCTCTTTCCACGGTTAAACAATGGAGAGTTTTCAAACATCTGGGGCAGGCTGGATGACTTGGTCTTAACATTTGCTTTTCTGATTTTTACCAGCCACTGTAGAGCTCGCTCTGTCTTTTAAACAGAATTATGTTTTATAAAAGGAGAAAGAACACTATTTTTAAATTTCTTGATAATATAAGACCTTTTTTATTAGGGTAGTTTTTGTGATAAATATTTGGAAAGAGGAAGAGGAAGAAGGTTACTTAACACCCAACCCAAATAAGTCCTTTATGTCTACTAGAAGGCTCCCTATGACTGCTAGAGTAATACCTGTTATTACCAAGGTTGTGTGTGTGTGTGTGTGTGTGTGTGTGTGTGTGTGTGTGTTCACGTGGGCAGGTACATATATGAGTGCGCATATAGATGGAGGCCAGAGATCAATCCCAAATTCCTCAGCTTTTTGAGACAGTGTCACTTACTGGCCTAGAGCTCATCAAATAGACAAGTCTGTCTGGCCAGCTAGTCCCGGGGATCCTCCTGCCTCCACTCCCCAGTTTGAGGATTACAAGTCTATGACAGCACAGTTAGCTTTTGTGCACGAGTTCTTGAGAGTAGGGTTCCTTATACTTGCACAACGAACCATTTTCCCACTGAGCGGCCAGCCCTACTGCTTTTCTTTCTTCTGTGTCTGCCATTCACCAGCACTGGAGAGGCGTGGGTTCAGTTAATCCCATTGGGAAGTTCACAGGCACCTTGTTAGCAGAGCAGAAGGTGAGCAAGCAGGACTGCTGGAGAACTGGGCATTGGGATGAACTTTTCTAGCTACTCTTAAGAAGAGTGAGAATTAAGAATTAGAACCAGGGAGATTCTTACACTTAGATGACTGCTCCATAGATACTTTTGAATGTGGGAAAAACAGAAAAAATACTAAATTGGCACCTTATTGTAGTTACCTGAAATGTGTCAGCTTTTAAAAGTATTTTTTTATTTTATATATATGGATGTTTTTCCTGTATGTATGTCTGTGTACTACCTACATTCCTGGTACTCTCTGAGGCCAGAGGCAGGTATTAGGTCCTAAAGAACTAGAGTAACAGATTGTTATGAGCCACCATGTGGGTGCTAAGAATCAAACCCAGATCCTTTGATAAAGTACA
Source organism: Uromys caudimaculatus (assembly GCA_028551405.1). Taxonomy (NCBI): domain Eukaryota; kingdom Metazoa; phylum Chordata; class Mammalia; order Rodentia; family Muridae; genus Uromys; species Uromys caudimaculatus. Next base: position 32,615,367 of record CM052709.1, read on the forward strand.
GTGCCCTGTGTGTCAGTTTTTGATTGTTTAAAGACACTGAAAGACAAAGTTGTCACTCACTGCAGAGAGTTGTTTTGAAATGGTATCACATGGGAGGGATTTAGAGGATAGCATACTCAACCAGAAAGTGAATGTGCATGAAATAGCACACAAAGTCTGGTCCAGTGGTGTATTCCTGCCGTCTACCCACTCTGAGGGCTGAGGTAGGAGGATTGCAGGTTCCAGGCAGTCGAAACTCACTGAGACCCTAGCTCAAAATTAAACTTAAAAGGCCAGTGAAATGGTTCAATGGGTAAAGGAACTTGCCACTAAGCCTGATAATCTGAATTTGGTCTCAGGACCTGCATGATGGAAGGAGAGAGAAACAACTTGAGCATGTTATCCTCTGAACATGGGCATTACACATTGGGCCATCGCACTTCCATGTGCATGCATGCATAAACACACACACACACACACACACACACACACACACACACACACACACACACACACGTAAAGAAAATGTATTTCACTTATAAATAATAAAACTTAAAATAGAGCTGATAATATATCTCATTGTTAGAATGCTTGCTTACTATGCATGAGACCCTGATTTTAATCCCCATTACCATAAAATATAAAATAAGTGTAAAGCAGGAACTGTTACCATCTTTACAGTAACTATATTACCATAAATGCAGGAAATAGCAGACATGGCTTTTCTCAGCATCTATCAGTAGGGACTGGGCACATTCACTGGCTCATCCAGCACTCAGGTTCTGGTGCTGTTAGAAGCGTGAATAGGGACTCTGCACCAGTGCAGGGTAAGATGCACTGTGCAACAAAAGAAGAAAAATGAGGTGCAGAGCAGTGTTCACTGTGTGTGCATTGAGACAGTACAGTGAAAAGAGAGACCACACTAGTAAGGGGCCTAGAGCGTCAAGTCAGGGAGAGCAGGAAAGAAGCAAGCTTACCTGGTACACCAGACAGCCTTTGCAGTCATCTTACATTTTGAGTAAATTAAAAAAAAAAAAAAAAAAAAAAAACAACCCATAGACACTGACACAGAGGAACAAAAGTGATCCAAAAGTTATGTGCTTTGTCTTGTGATGTAAGCACATAAATCAAAGGATTTACTGTGTATTCTCAGTAAGACCTACTCCAAGGACAGAAGTGATAGAATTTAAATTTGGCTCACAGTCTTCACTATTATAAGTCATGGTGGTCAGTTAGGAATTAAGGTATTTCCACCTAAAAAAGAAGCATGAATTTTCAAAAGTTATGTAAAAACATTTTTAATTAAATTTGAATCCAAAGTATTGGTAAGATCTCTTTTTCATTTTTCTTTCTTCCTTTTTTTTTTTTTTTTTTTTGTTGTTGTTGTTGTTGTTATTGGTGGTGGTGGTGTTTTGTTTTATTTTGTTTTTCAAGGCATGGTTTCTCTGTGTAGCCCTGGCTGTTCTAGAACGAAGACCAGGCTGTCCTTGGACTCACCAGGATTCAGGATCTCTTTTAAAATGTTCATAAATCTTGTCAAAATTACTATTTTCTTGCTATGAAAAGATACTACGACTAAAGCAACTTATGAAAGAAGTGTTTGAATGCTTGCTTACATTTTTAGAAGATTAGAGTCCATGACCATAATACGGGGAGCAAAGCATCAGGCAGGCATGGTGTTGGGGCAATAGCTTCGTGTTTACATGCAATCCTCAAACCAGAGGCAGAAAGAGAGCCAACTGGAATAAAGTGATTTGGAAACCTCAAATATCACTCCTGGTGACACACCTCCACCAACAAGGCCACACCTCCTCATTCTCAAATATGGAAGTTTATGGGGGATACTCCCATTCAAACCATGACACTGCTTTATTCTCAGTAGCCTGAAAAGGGAAATGCCCTAAATGCTCATCAACTGATGAATGAATAAAAAAATAAATGTAATATTATTTGGCTGTTAAAGGAAGTATATAAATGGATGAGGCTAGGAACAATTATTATGAGTGAGGTAACCCAGCTACAGAAAGACAAATGTATCATGGTTTTGTCTCATTTGTGGATAATAGCTTTGTATCTTCATACATGTGTAATTACATTTGGAATACTCCCAGAGGTTAGGAATTTAGCAAGGAGCCATGGGAGCTGGCCTTTTAATAGAGAGGAGACAGGAACTGTAGTATAAAGGGTTAAAGGGTAAAGAACAAGAAAGGTGAGGAATGGGACAGCAAGATAGAGAAGGAGTATGGGAGGGGGTAACTAACACTGAGGGCCATTTATAAAACACACATGGGAAACCCGTAAACAGGACGCTTCCTAAAACATATGTATGTATTTATACACACACACACACACACACACACACACACACACACACACACACACACACATAGTTTAAATAGAGTTACCCTACAGCAGGAGATAATACAACAACTAGACAACTTATGCTAGCAAATAAAAAATCCAGCACCAGGAATGGATTATATCTTTTTTAGTTGTTGGCCAGTGGGGTCCCGTAGGTCCCCTAGGCATTACAGACTATTGTAAGTACTTTGGGTTACCCTCTGGAACGTGATGGTAAGATCATATTGCTGAAGACACCATGTTTCCCTTATAGAACATGGAAACTCAAGCTGACACTCACCTAGAAGCTTCACACTTACTGGCTAGCTTTCATGATGCTGGAGGGTACTGTGTACACTATCAGAAGAGAAGAATACTCATCAGTCAGACACAGCTTTAACCCCTGTAAGCCACCACAACTGGCCTGACAAGATGTACCCACTGGTATAATAGTAGCATGAATGTTATGGGAATAACCAACCACTTCCTGCTTGGATCTTAGGTCCACTCTATGAGATAGAAACCACACCTGACACTGTTAAAGGGGGCCATGAACTTGTGGCCCTAGGCCCTCTGAGAGAAACCAGTACTATTATTTTGCTAAAGGACATCGTATTAAAACTACTCCTAATAACTTATTGCTATACTCATGGATCAGGACATCTCTTAGCCCTCATCAGAGAAACTTCTTCTTGTTTGTTAATTGCTGCAATTAGCATAGACCTTTAATTGGCCAATGTGCAATTAATAAGAGATTGTGGGGTGCTCAGCCCTAAATGAGTGTGTGTGTGTGTGTGTGCGTGTGTGTGTGTGTGTGTGTGTGTGTGTGTGTGTGTGTGTGTGTGAGTGAATCATACCTTGTGCAGGCTAGTTTAATATCGACTTGACATAAGGTAAGAGTCTTTGGAAAAAAAGGAATCTCAATTGAGAAAATGCCTCTAAAAGATTGGGCTGTAGAGCAAGCCTGTAGGGCATCTTTTAAATTAGTGATTGATATGAGAGACTGTAGTCCACTGTGGGTGGGGCCTCCCCTGGGTCCTATAAGAAAGCAAGCAGAATACGTGATGAGAAGTAAGCCAGTAAGCAGCACTCCTCCATGGCCTCTGAATCAGCTCATGCCTTCAGGTGCCTGCCCTGTTTGAGTTCCTGTCCTGACGTCCTTCAGTAATGAACAGTGATGAGGAAATATAACCCAAATAAATCCCTTTTTCCTCAAGGTAATTTTGATCATGGTGTTTCATCACAGCAATAGTAATTCTAACTAAGACAACACCCTTCCCCCCAAGGCTCAGGGGTCTTTACTGTGAAGGTAGGGCAAAGACTGTAAGAGCCAGATGTGGTAGATAACATCAGGTAGTGTTTTCCAGGCAAAACAGGGTAGTTGTACCTACCCCGAACTTACAACAGTGTGGGCAGCAGGCATAATACCTGCATAAATCAGACAAGATTCCAGAATGGAGTGGGGAAGCTGGGTACAAAATGCCACCACTAGTTGAAAAGCTATTGGCATTTGATGGCTGCAGCAAAAAGAGAGTCAGTTTTGTTTAATGATGAGACCTCTGATAGGGTAAATACACTCCAGGGTGGGTTCCAAGTCTAGGAGTAGATGGCCAATATAAACTGAACGCAATGGTATGCGAGTGGAGGGTGGCTCTGGGAGGAGCTAGGAGGTGAATATGATCAAAATACAAATATAATAAATACACTTATGCACACATGAGTTCTGTGTGTGTGTGTCTGTCTCTCTCTGACTCTCTCTATGCCACACACACACACACACACACACACACACACACACACACACACTCTATCCTTGGAGAAAATAACTAGCCCCTGAGAAGTCTGGGGTGAAGAATGCATTTGGAAATTAGAGTATGTTTTTCTAGAAAGCAAGGGAGGTATCAAAGGCAATCAATTGTTTAAGAATTGTGTGGGTCTCATTTTGAAGGGGTCTCGTTGCCCAGGAATGGTATGACTGACTATAGGGGAATTAGCAAAAACAACCTATGAGTTATAGTGACTCCAAATAAAAGAAAGATTCTTGCATTATTGCTATGAAGACCAGTCTACAGAAACTAATTTTGAAAAACAAATAGGAATAGTCATTTGATTAAGTCAACCGTGTAAAGAATCACAGTGTAAATGGCGGTACTTCTCCCCTTCCAAGCAGATAGCTTTGACGTTTAGTGGTGGCAAGTGTACATGTTTGCACTGTCCACCTCCTGTGCCAGTGCTGGTCCTTAGTAGAGATGAAACTTGCCTCTGACACTCCAGATCCCTGGGCCAGCCTTAGTTCCTTTTCATGATTGTTAGCATCCTGTGTCTAAAGTAAGAGCAGGTAGAAGTAGCCACCTGCAGACCTGTGAGGAGCGCTCATCTGCTGGCCTCAAAGACACCACCCACTGTTGTTGAGTCATCTGTGTTTCCTCTCAACACGTTCTTAAATAGACACACATATGAAACTCCAGTGCAACTTGGAATTGTTCTAGATATATCTAAAAATATGTGTTGCCAGTTCATTACCACCGATAGCATAGGCAAGCAGTAACCTTCATCTGTTTGTATTTCTCTCAGCCATGGAATTCCATGAACACTTGCACAGCATAGGCACCAAAGAGGGGCTGAAGGAGCGGAAACTACAGAAGGCGGTGGAGAGCTTTACCTGGAACATCACCATCTTAAAGGTACTGTAGCACTTGCTTTTCTGTTGCTATGATGAACTACCTTGACCAACTCAACTCAGAGAATACATGTTGCTTAGCGTTTCAGAGGGATGAGTCCAGTATGGCAGGGATGCAAGGCAGCAAGCAAAAATGGTGGCCAGAACAGGAGGCCAAGAGCTCACATCTCTAACCACAAATTTCAAACAAAGGAAGCAATATAGAAGCGGCACAAAGCTGTAAAATTTCAAAGCCCACCCCTAGTGACATACTTTTTTCCAGTAAGGTCACACCTTCTGAAGTTCTCCAAACAGTGCCACCAGTGGGAACAAAGTGTCCAAATATCTGAGTCTCAGAAGGATATTTCTCATTTAAACCGTCACATTCCAATCCTTGGTTTCCATAGGCTTGTGGCCATATCATAATACAAAATTAATTTAGTTCAGCTCCAGAAGTCCCCATAGTTTGTCACAGTCTCAATATCATTTAAAAGTCCAAACTCTTCTGAAATTCAAAGACAATTTCTAACGGTAACTCCTGTAAAATAAAAATAAAATTATGTACATCCAGCATATGGCAGAGAACATACAATACCATTTCAAAGCGAGGAATGGGGACATGAGGAGGAAATACTGAACCAGTCTGAATCCCAGCAGGTGAAATGCCAAATCCTAAAGCTCCAGTTTAAAGAGCTGAGATGGCACAGTCCCTCCAGCTTTGCTGTCTGCAACATTTCTTCTCTCCCTTGGCTGGTTCCACTCCCTGTATTCAGCTGTCCTTGACAGATACCCCGAGCGTTGTCATCTCCAGCACCTTAGGGTCTGCATTGCATCCGAAGCTTTACTTTCACAGCTTTATGTGATGGCCTCTCAGGTCCTCTTGCTCTCAAGTTTTCACAAAGGGATTCTCCTGCCACATGCTGCTTAGAGGCTCTCTGAAACTGTGGAGGAAGAATGCATGAGTGCTTCACCTTTGCATCCTTTATGCCTCTAACACAGCACCACTTGACTGACACTCCCAAAGTTGGCTGCCAGCTTGGGATGGACCTTGGTCCTGTGACTCACATTAGCAGAAGTGCTTTGATTCAGTTGCTTTCTAAAAGCAGAAAATGTCGCCGCCGAGCAGTGGTGGCGCACGCCTTTAATCCTAGCACTTGGGAGGCGCAGAGACAGGCAGAGTTCTGAGTTTGAGGCCAGCCTAGTCTACAAAGTGAGTTCCAGGACAGCTAGGGCTATACAGAGAAACCCTATCTCGAAAAATCAAAAAAAAAAAAAAAAAAAAAAAAAAAGCAGAAAATGTCTAGGCTCTCTTTGATCTGTCGGCGATTTAGCTGGGTGAGGTCTTGCCACCAGGGTGGGTAGTCTTTCCTTTTCCAGTTCAGAGCAGGCCTGAACTTAACCTCAGTATTCTCTTCAGCAGTTGCAGCCTCCCTCCCAGCACAACCTTTTTTGTAACATTAAGCTTCCTCGTGTTTCCCCCGCTGTGTTTTGTATTTTTTCTGCCCTACTTGCACGTTTTCATTGTAGATCTGCCTAAGTATTTTTAGTAATAACAATGCCATAGACTCAACATTATCTATCTTGAAATTCCTTCTGCCAAAAAACATTAGTCTATTAATTTTTAATTTAGCCACAGATAAATTCTCAGGGCATGGGCAAAAGCAGCCAGAATCTTTGCTACAAAATCATAGGAGTGGTCTGCAGCTGAGCTGCTGTTACTGTTCCCTTTGAAACTGCGTCTCTGTAGTGGTGGCTGTGGGAGAGAGGTTTCCTTGAGGAGTGGGTTCTGCTGTTGTCTGTCAATGTACACACAGCTCCCAGCTCTACTCAGTGCTCCTGAAGGAGATTACTACTAGAACAGCCTTCTTAAATCCTTGCTTTTATTTTTGATATAATAATTACGTCATTTCCCTCCTCTTTTCTTCCTCTGTCCTGCCCCCATATAGGAATATATGAGCAAAAGGAAATTCTTGCTCTCTTTCAATTTCATGGCCTCTTTTTTCATTAAACATTGTTGTAAACATATGTGTGTATGGACACGTTATTCCTAATACATAAAAACACACATTCCTAAATACATGACATGCTCAGTCTAGTATATACTGTAAGTGTATTTTTAAGGCTGACCATTTGATGTATTGGATAACAGACTGTGTGCTCCTCCTGGGAAGACTAGTTCACCCTCATCATGTCTTGGTTGCCTGTAGTTCTTTGTGTAGAGTTAGGCTGTGGATGCTTTTCCCTCTTGTGTCAGCATGTCTGTTGGTGTCACACCATCATTGCTTAGCTTGTGTTTTGGCTGTCATGTTGGTGAGCCTTTATGGATGTAGCTTCTGACATTCCTAAGAGATATGGCCTCACAGAAACCCCTGTTCCCCTGGTTGTTAATTTTTCTGCCTCTTTTCTGCAACTATCTCAGAGCCTTTGATGTAGGAGTTCTGTTGTAGATGTATCAGTTGGTACTGGGATTCTCAACTCTATTTTGATTGTAGTTTTCTGTAATAGTCTCTGTCTGTTGCAAAGAATAGTTTCCTTGACAAGAAGTCAGGACTATATTTATCTGTGGGTATAAGGATAAATATTTAAAATGTAGTTAGGGATTATGCTGGTTTAGTGAAGTGGCAGTCATAGGTTCTTCCCTAAGATCCACGACTTCACCAGCCCTTGATAGTTGGTTAGGTTTCCACTACCAGGCACGATTTCACTCTTGTTGAACAAGTCTTCTATCAATTAGAGAGCCCATGGTTATTCCCAAGGTATATGTATGCCACTACTGCTCCATTAGGGTTATAGCTTCATGCTGGCCATTGTTGTGACTCACAGGCTATCATATCTGGGTAGAACTGTTGGTTCCTTCATCCTTCGTCAGCTTGTGTGGCACTTTCTGATACCATGAAAATTAGTCCTCAGAGAATAGGTTTTCAGGTTGGGTCCAACCTAGGTCCTCTGGATCCCGAGTCTGAAGTACATAGTATCTTTAGCAATAGGGAGTTACCTTTCATCTGGGGGGAGGACAACCAAGGGCAATAATCTGTATGTTTGGGGAATCGTTTGGAAAATCCTCACCAACAAGTCAAAAGAATGATTCTCATGCTTTATGTTGTGATTTTTGTTGGTGATCTTTGACTCTTAGAGCCTTGTCAGGGATGAGAAAATTTCATTTAAACTCTACACGTATGGGCAAATACTGACTTACATGTACTATGGTTATTTGGGTGCTAATTAATAGTATGGTTCCTTATGACTTTCCCTGACATCCTCATTATTTTACTCTCCTTCTGTGTTTATCTCCTGTTATCCTCCCTGAATGGAGCTCCCCTACCCATCTTCCCATTCCCCTCCTCAGATCACTCATGCCCTGATCTTCCTTTAGTGTCAGAATATATAAAAAGATCTCAAAAACAGACAAGAAAACAACAAAAGGAAAACAAAACAGACTCAAAAACACATTTAAAAGAAATGGGCCAGGAATCTGAACAGAGAGTTCTCAAAAGAATCAAAAACAAAACAAAAGGCTAAGGAATATCTTCTTAAAATATTCATCATTGTCCCTAGCAATTTTGGAAATGAAAATCAAAACAATTTTGAGATTTCATCTTCCCCCAGTCAGAAGGGTAAGTCAACAGAACATCCAGCGGCAAATGCTAGGGAGGATGTGAGGAGGCGCCACTGCTCTTCCCTGCTGGTGGCACTGCAAACTGGTATGGCCACTCTGGAAATGAGAGTATGGGCAACTGTCAGAAAGCTAAAGTCAGTCAACTGTGATCCAGCTCTGCCACCCCTTGGCATGTGCCCAAAGACTAGATGTCGTCCTCCATTGCCAAAGGACTCAATACCGGCCTCCACGGGGCCTTGCTATCCTGTGTGCACTGCTGCCCTGTTCACAGTAGCTAAGAAGTGGACAACCTGCAAGTCCTACACCCGAGGAGTGGACTAGGAAAGTGACTACATTTACATGTGCACGTGCATACATATACACTGCAGAAAGCTATTCAGCTGTCACGGAAAATGAAGTCATGAACGTTTCTGGTTAGATAAATGGATAGAAAGTGAGAAGGCCATGTTGAGAAAAGTAACCCAGACCCAGAGAAACAAACATCTCATGTTCTCTCTTGCCTGGGGCTCCAACCCTTTAGATGGGAGTGTATAGCCTGGATTAACTGCAGAAGGCAGAGAAATGAAAGCCATTGGCTGGGTGTTCTGCTTATACCATTCAGCCTCTTCTAGTCCAACATTTTAGTCTTCCACGTTCCTTCATAAAACAACATGGTCTGGTTCTGCACAGCAGCAGCTCACTTCCTGGTACCAACCTATATTAGTTATTTTTCTGTTGCTGTAACAAAATACCATGACCAGATTGACTCATGGGAGTAAGAGTTTATTTTGGCTCACAGTTCCGATGGGTAAGGGTCTATCAAGCCAAGGAAGTATGACAGCAGGAAGCTCACGCCCTCAACTAGGAACGTAAAGCAGCGTGCACACTGGAAGGGCATGTGCCTTTAAACTCTCAAAGCTGCTCTCAGCTCTCCTTCCCTTAGGATTGCACTTCTGTCTTGTGGTGTCAGACAGTGAAGCCTTAGTAAGGTCACAGGAATTACTGACAACAGCACACCTCCCACAGTGGCTCAGGCACAGAAAGCAGCCTTGGCTCAGAGCGAGCTCACAGATCCGTGTTGGGCACACTGGCTTCTTCTGGAGACAAAGTACCTTCTTGTTTTACCCTTGAAGCACTTGGAAGTTTATAACTACTGGCTACTGTCTGTGAAATTAATGTCATCCTACTATAAACTAGACAAAGTATGTTGGATGTAATCAAAGGGGAATGAAAGGAATTGCTATTTGTAAGAAACTTTCTTCAGGTGAGAAGCCTACTATAGTTATCTTACTTCAATATGAGTGATTAAAATTAATTTTTTATTATGAGTAATATGTGTTCATTACAAAAATATAAATTCTAGCATCCAGAGGAACTTAGTTTTGGCTGTTTGATGTATATTCTAGAATTTTTCCTGTGGTATTTCTAACATGGAATGATTTGAAGATGATATGGTACATGCACCTTCTGACTACTAACATTCTTCCTAGTGCTTGGGAATGTCGCAGAAGCATGTTTGGTCCAGGACAACCACATGGAACATTACCCTCTGGTACTCACCTGTAGCTGTGCCCAATTAATTACTCAAATGATCCCAGCACGGTGCTCCTCGATACCCGCCCCAATGCTTTATATTCCTGAATGAGACACACACAGAGCCTTTATATTTTTATACGCCTTAAACAGCTCAATGCCTGGGCCACTTCCTAATCTCCACGTGGCTAATCCATCCCCTCCAATATTCCCAAGTTATTACTTACTAAGGTCTACGCTCCATCTTTGCTGCCCTGGACCCAGTCGGGCAGCCCTCTTGAGCTGCATTCCCCTGGCTCCTACATGGTGGGTATGCTCTCTGTCCTGCACCTTCGCAGGCGTGGTGTCTTGGTTCTCCTTCTCCTGGCATGGCAGATCTCTCCTTCCTCCTTCCTCCATCCCTTGCCCTGGGAATCCTAGAAGTCTCCTCTGTCTCCCTGCCAAGCCATTGGCTGCTGGCAACTTTACCAACCAACCAAAACCAACTCGGGGCAGGGTTCCCTCAGTGTCATGCAGATGTGAGGATTCTTGTGCTGTTTGGGGGACACAGACTAACATAATACAGCACTAGACCAAGCCCGCAACACTCACCCTCCAAACTCTATGCTCAGTTTAAATACAGCTATAAAGACATTATCAAGCTGTAGCTTTCTGCAACTAATTTTGCTCATTTAACTTAATAAAGGGTCTTCTTTTCAAAGCTAGCCAATTTATATTTTCTCGTGTTAAACTCTTGATCATTTTTACAATTAAAAACATTTTCATGTATTCAAGCATTTACCTTCCTACAGAAGGGGTGTGTGTGTGTGTGTGTGTGTGTGTGTGTGTTGTGTTGTGTTTAGAATATATAACAGACATGAGAATTTATAACAAAAAGGGATTTGGCTTTACAAGTTACTGCTGGGGGAAAGGGGGTGAGGTGGGGGGTTATGGATCACAGGTCTCCTGCATGCTCAGAAATAGAGCATGGTACTTTAATCTCTGTGGGAGAAACTTCTTTTTGCTTTTATTTTATTACAGGGAAATACAGACTTGTAGCATAGTTCAGAAGCCAGGTAGCTAGCTAGACCTCAGGTTAGAGCTTGTTAGTGTGAAATCAAAGGAACAGCCCCTGCAGCTCTGCTGTAATCAACAAGAGGGTACACTAAGCCATAGGCTGTACATGGACTACAGTTACAGAGTGTGGATCCCCCATAGCCCAGTGTGATCCAGATGCTTATACCCGTCCCCTCATGGCAGAGTGGGCAAGATAGAGTCTGAACTGTGAGGGGCAGCAGATGACTCCAGGTAAATGAGCAGCCCTGGAACTCAGATCATAGAAAGTGAATGGAACCGAGTCGCTGGACCTAGGTGCTCGTGCACAAAGCTCAGTAGTAGCACGTTTCTACTTTCTCCTGCAGATCCGAGTTTAGTCCATGACAGTGAGGGAAGTGACCAAAGGCAGGTGCATTATTCTTTCAAGAGTAGGATCTTTAGACAGATACGGAAACTTCAGAAACCTCTCCCAGCATCTGCTACTCTTTGGGGCCATGGTTTTGAACTAATCAGGATTCCCTCTTAGAGTAGAAATGACAGATTTCTTCACTAGAAGTACAGAAATGGGCCAGGTACATGTGCTGTCTCCCTAGGTTATTGTCTAGGCCCTGATGGAGACGGAGGCTTGGAAGTTTCAGACTTGAGATCAACTTGAGCTATGTAGAAAGACACTGTTAAAAGCAAACAAACAACAACAACAACAGAAATAGACCTGCAGATCCCAGCCTGGTCTGCTGCATCCTAGCTTCCATTTTCCTGAGTCCCCTGGGTATGCTTTTTCAATGTACTAAGCTTGAGAAGCACTCTGCTAGAGTCACTGAAATGGGAGCCCTCCGTGGGCACTAATGAGGGGCAGCACAGCCTGCAGCATCTCAAGCGTGGGCCATGGGAAAGGATGGCTGTGTCAGAGAAGCCTGGCTTTGGAATTATGTCTGGAAAGGGGAGGACCTCAGCTTGTGAAAAGAAATACATGGGGTCGGGTAATAAGTAAGGTCTTTTCCATTTTGCTAGGGTGCTACACACGGTGCCTGTATGTTTGTTTTAGATGTATTTAGTATGTGTATGGGTGCTTTGCCTGAATGCGTTTATGTGTAACCATGTGCGTGTCTGGTGCCTGTGGAGGTCAGAGGGGACATTGAATCCCGGGGCGTTAGGGTTACAGTGGCTATGAGCTACATGCATTAAGTTCTCTGATTTTGAGGCACCATTGTCTTAGGGTCAGCACATCTTTCCTTAGGCTTTCATCTTTTCATTTGAACCACAGAAGAGGCAGGCACCACCCACTCCTGGCCTAGGGCAAGCAGGGAACTATTAGTGATGTTCACAAGAGGTACCTGCTGGTAAAAGTTAAAGTAAAAAAGGCCAAGGATGTTCATTTGGGGTTTTTATTGTTGTTTTATGTTGTAGAAAATTTTAGTCACAATCCAGGGTTTCTGCCCTGCCTTTGACCATTTAGTTCCTGGATAAAAACCACACACAACCTTTATATTTACAATAAGCCTTAAACAGCGCAAGAGCTGGGCAGATACCTATTTATGCCACCATTACACATCCCATGCTATTAGGATCTACTTTCCTATCGATAACCCTGTGTTACTACTTACTGTGCTTCATCTGGGCTGCTCTTAGCTCCAATTGGCCAGCTCTCAGGCCATGTTTTCTTGACTTCTAACCCATGGTGACTTTCTCTTCCTCGTTTTTTTTTTTTTTTTTTTAAATGTTCGCTTGCTTGTTTAGCTTTCCAGTTCTGAAAATGGGTTTGAAATATGGAGAAAAGCAAGCATCTGTGGTCGTCCTGCCCAGACCCCCTGTTAACATCTTGGCATGCTTACTTCTACTCATTGTTCCCTTGCACAAAGCTGCAGTGAGTGTCTGTACACAAGTCCTCCTATGTTTATCCCTCTGTGGGTGAATCCTGAATGTAGACTCAAGCCAGATGCACCTCACAGGTACTATGTGTCAGACCTCCTATGGAACTGTCAACATGGTTTACAAACAGCAACACACCCACGTGTGTGTTTGCATTGGCCTTAGTACTGCTAGATTGATGGACTTGGCGTGCTTGTCAGCACTTTGAATTGTGAGCATAGCTCTATTAGTGAATGGAGTGTGAACATCCTTTTTTATAATATTCTTTTTGTTTTTTTATTTTCTGATACTTTATTTACATTTTCAATGTTTCCCCCTTTCCAGGTCTCCTCTTTGGAAACCCTTTATCTCCTCTCCCCTCCCCCACCTCTGTAAGAGTATTCTACCTCCCACCCATGCACCGGCCCACTCCCATCTTCCCCCCTTGAGATTCCCCTTTACTGAGGCCTCTAACACCCTCAGGCCCAAGGGCCTCTCCTCTCTCCCTGATGGCCAACAAGGCCCTCCTCTGCCACATATGTGGTCCGAGCCATGGGTCTTTCGATGTCTATTCTTTAGTTGGTGGTCCAGCCTCCAGGAACACCAGGGGTGTCAGGTCAGTGGACACTGTTGCTCCCTCCATGGGGCTGCAAACTCCCTCAGTTCCTTCAGTTCCTTCTCCAACTCCTCCATCGGGGACCTCACTCTCAGACCAGTGGTTACTGTAAAGTGAAACTTGGGTATTCCGGACTTCTGGGCTAATACCGACTTATCAGTGAGTACATACCATGTTCTTTCTTTTGTGACTGAGTTACCTCGCTCAGGATGATATTTTCAAGTTCCATCCATTTGCCTGCAAATTTCATTAAGTCATTGTTTTTAATAGCTGAGTAGAACTCCATTGTGTAAATGTACCACATTTTCTGTATCCATTCCTCTGATGAGGGACATCTGGGTTGTTTCCAGCTTCTGGCTATTATAAATATGGCTGCTATGAACATAGTGGAACATGTGTCTTTATTACAAGTTGGAGCATCTTCTGGGTATATGCCCAGGAGTGGTATAGCTGGGTCCTCAGGTAGTATTATGTTCATTTTTCTGAGGGTCCACCAAACTGATTTCCAGAGTGGCTGTACCAGTTTGCAATCCCACCAGCATTGAAGGAGTGTTCCTCTTTCTCAGCATCCTCGCCAGCATCTGCTGTCACCTGAGTTTTTGATCTTAGCCATTCTGACTGGTGTGAGGTGGAATCTCAGGGTTGTTTTGATTTGCATTTCCCTGATGACTAAGGATGTTGAGCATTTCTTTAGGTGCTTCTCAGCCCTGTGAATTTCCTCAGTTGAGAATTCTCTGTTTAGCTCTGTTTCCCATTTTTTGATAGGGTTATTTGGTTTTCTGGAGTCTAACTTCTTGGGTTCTTTGTATATGTTGGATATTAGCCCTCTATCGGATGTAGGATTGGTAAAGATCTTTTCCCAATCTGTTGGTTGCCATTTTGTCCTATTGACAGTGTCCTTTGCCTTACAGAAGCTTTGCAATTTCATGAGGTCCCATTTGTCTATTCTTCATCTGAGAGCATAAGCCATTGGTGTTCTGTTCAGGAACTTTTCCCCCGTACCCAGGTGTTTGAGACTTTTCCCCACTTTCTCTTCTATTAGATTCAGTGTGTCTGGTTTTACGTGGAGGTCCTTGATCCACTTGAACTTGAGCTTTGTACAGGGAGATAGGAATGGATCAATTCCCATTCTTCTGCATGTAGACTGCCAGTTGAACCAGCACAATTTGTTGAAAATGCTGTCTTTTTTTTCCACTGGATGGTTTTAACTCCTTTGTCGAAAATTAAGTGCCCGTAGGTGTGTGGGTTCATTTCTGGGTCTTCAGTTCTATTCCATTGATCTACCTGCCTGTCACTGTTACCAATACCTTGCAGTTTTTTTTATCACTATTGCTCTGTAGTACAGCTTGAAGTCAGGGATGCTGATTCCCCCTGAAGTTCTTTTGTTGTTGAGAATAGCTTTTGTTATCCTGGGTTTTTTGTTGTTCCATATGAATTTGAGAATTGCTCTAAGTCTATGAAGAATTGAGTTGGAATTTTGGTGGGGATTGCATTGAATCTGTAGATTGCTTTTGGTAGGATGGCCATTTTTACTATATTAATCCTGCCAGTCCATGAGCACGGGAGAGCTTTCCATCTTCTGAGGTCTTCTTCGATTTCTTTCTTCAGAGACTTGAAGTTCTTGTCATACAGGTCTTTCACTTGTTTGGTTAGAGTCACACCAAGATACTTTATATTGTTTGTGACAATTGTGAAGGGGGTCATTTCCCTAATTTCTTTCTCACCCTGTTTATCCTTCGAGTATAGGAAGGCTACTGATTTTTTGAGTTAATTTTATATTCGGCCACTTTGCTGAAATTGTTTATCAGCTGCGGCAGTTCTCTGGTGGAGGTTTTCGGTCACTTAAGTAAATGATCATATCATCTGCAAATAGTGATGTTTTGATTTCTTCCTTTCCAATTTGTATCCCTTTGACCTCCTTTTGTAATCTAATTGCTCTAGCTAGAACTTCAATTACTATATTGAATAGATAGGGAGAGAGAGGGCAACCTTGTCTAGTCCCTGATTTTAGTGGGATTGCTTCAAGTTTCTCTCCATTTAGTTTGATGTTGGCTACTGGTTTGCTGTATATTGCTTTTATTATGTTTAGGTATGGGCCTTGAATTCCTGATTTTTCCAGGACTTTTATCATGAAGGGATGTTGAATTTTGTCAAATGCTTTTTCAGCATCTAAGGAGATGACCATGTTGTTTTTTTCTTTGAGTTTGTTTATATAGTGAATTACATTGATGGATTTCCGGGTATTGAACCATCCCTGAATCCCTGGGATGAAGCCTACTTGATCATGATGAATGATCGTTTTGATGTGTTCTTGGATTCGGTTTGTGAGAATTTTATTGAGTATTTTTACAT
>CM052709.1:32631823-32657321 GCA_028551405.1 Uromys caudimaculatus
TGTTGTGTCGATGTTATCTATGGTATCTTCTGCTCCTGAGATTCTCTCTTCTGTCTCTTGTATTCTGTTGGTGACAATGACTCCTGATCTCTTTCCTAGGTTTTCTAACTCCAGGGTTGTCTCCCTTAGTGATTTCTTTATTGTTTCTATTTCTATTTTTAGCTCCTGGATAGTTTTGTGCATTTCCTTTGTCTGTTTGATTGTGTTTTCTTGTAATTCCACCTGTTTGATTGTGTTTTCCTGTAATTCTTTAATGGATTTTTGTGTTTCCTCTTTAAGGGCTTCTAGTTGCTTATCTCTGTTCTCTCGTATTTCTTTAAAGGTGTTATTCATTTCTTTCTTAAAGTCTTCTATCATCATTATGAGAAATGATTTTAAATCTGAGTCTTGCTTTTCTGGTGTATTGGGGTCTCCAGGGCTTGCTGTGGTGGGAGAGCTGGGTTCTGATGGTGCCAAGTAGCCTTGCTTTCTGTTCCTTATGTTCTTACCCTTGCCTTTTGCCATCTTGTTAACTCTGATGTTAGCTGGTCTTACTCTGTCTGTCTGTGGCTTGTCCCTCTTGCAGGCCTCTGTATCAATATTCCTTGAAGACCAGCTCTCTCTGAGAGGTGTTTGGGTTTGGAGAGCTGTGGCACCGGGTCAGCTCTGGGATGCAGACAGCAACCAGAAGGATCTTGTCCCCAGCTGTCCCTTGGGTCCTGTGTCCTGATGGCTCTGCAAGGGTCCCTCTTGATCCAGTGAGTTTGAACAGAAGTGGTGGTTTTGCCTGTGCTCAAAGGTGTGTCAGCACTCCTGGGATACCAGCTCTCTCCTGGAGCCCTGTGGCCCAGGCTGAGGTCCTCAGGCACAGATGGAAACCAGAAAATTCCTGTCCCCGAGTTTTCCTCAGTCCCTGTATCCCGCGGGTTCCAGGCGGGTCCCGGTGAGCAGTGGTGCTCGCCTTAACCCCACTCACGCCTTTTCCACGCTCCTGGGAGGGTAGCTTTCTCCTGGCGCTGGTTGGCTATGGAACCCTGGTGGCCCAGGCAGACGTCTCCACCTTTTATAATTTTCTTAAATGGTGGTGGACTTTTTAAAAAATATTTACTTTCTTTCTATTTGTGTGTATGTACATGTATGTGCATATGTATGCTGGTACCCATAAGCCAGAAAAGGGTATTAGATCTCTGGAGCTAGAGATACAGGCAGTTGTGAGTTGGCTGATTTAGATGCTGGAAATCAAACCTGGGGCCTCTACAAGAGCAGCAGCCCCTCGTTACATCTAATGACAGGTATTAGCATGATTTTATGTTTCTTCTTACGGTTTGTTAAGATTTTTGGAGTGTGTGTGTGTGTGTGTGTGTTTGTGTGTTCACCCATGTGTTTATGTATGTCTTGATACTGTTTCACAAGACACATATATCTGTTTAAAATCTTTTTTCTCTGTTTTAAATTTCATGATATTTGTAAGCAATATTGCTCTGTTTAAGCAATATTGCTCTGCTCTGAAGTATAGCATTTGTTATCAGTCAAGTCCAGTCTGGGATGGGTGCTGGAGATAGAACACAGGACCTTCTACATGCTAGACATGCACTGCACCACCGAGCCACAGCATCGGCCCTTTCCTTTCACATCTTCTACACCTTGTATGGCTTCTGTCTTCACTCTGTGCCCCACACTTACAATCAGTGTGGAGCTCCCCCTGCCACCCCGCTTCAGGCTCCAGCCTTGGTGGCCATCCTGAATTACATGCTACCTCTTGCTTGGTTCCACTCTCAGACACTCTGGTGCTGCTTCTCTCTGATGGTACCATTGGGGTGTGTGTGTGTGTGTGTGTGTGTGTGTGTGTGTTAGTTATGTGTGTGTGTGTGTGTGTGTGTGTGTGTGTGTGTGTGTTCTGGTTTTCTAGTTTTGAGTTGGCCCAGGTTCCACTCTTAGACACTCTGGTGCTGCTTCCCTCTGATCGTACCATTGAGGTGTGTGTGTGTGTGTGTGTGTGTGTGTGTGTGTGTGTGTGTGTGTGTGTGTGTTTGCTCTGGTTTTCTAGCTTTGAATTGGCCCAATGTCACTTGTCTCTTCTCTTTCTATCCAATTGTTTTATCCTCAGCTCCATAAACAAAAGATAGAAGAACCATCATTAAATGTATCCGTCTCTTGTTTGGTTGATTATAAGATAGATTTTTCTGTATGTTTATGGCTTCTCAGTATAACTAGTATTAGCTTTATGAACCTGTTAAATTAAGTATAGTATAGCAGCACATGCCTGTAGTCACAGCTCTTAGGTGACTGGAGCAGGAAGACCGAGTTCGAGGCCAGCCTGGCTGAGCTGTGCAACAGGACCCTGTTCCTTAGTTGTCTCACCACTGCTCTCAGTCTGGCTGCTGCTTGTGGTTTTTACTTGGTTCTGTTCTCACCAGTTTCACTCTGCATCAGGGATGTGGAGATGGACTTCTGTGGCTCATTTTCCACCAGCACTGTGGGAAGTTGATCGATCTTTCTTCTGTCTTCACTGAAGTAATCTCTCCCTGAGAGCAGATGCCATGCCTGTTCATTGCTGTTCTTTTGATGGCAGAATCTCCTGGTGGGAAAGTCTGGTGTAGCTGGTTACCAGGAACAGAAGTTCACTAAGACTAGCTGGCAGAGAATGGGGTGCGAATGTTGGCACATACAACATGAGAGACCCCAGGGAACTCTGATCAAAACACTGCATTCCTGCCTCAGAGGGCCAGAAAGCTGTCAGAAGCCCTGGTGGCCTAAAGCATCTGTGTCCTCTAGGCCTAGGACTGTGCTGGCTTAGCTCTGGCATCTCTCCATTCCTCATAGCCAGCTAGCTCCTGCTCATGCAGTTCCTACTGTGTTATAGCTCAGCCTCTCCTTGGCCTTCTGTGACTGTTCTTTATGAGCTCTGTAGTAGTGTACCCTGTGGTATTTGCTGGCTCAGCCCAGCCTTTTAGTTCCAGACCAGCAGTCCCTCAGTGACAGGCCTCCTCAGACTGGTTCTTACCCAGCCCTAATCCACTGTAGCCAAAAGATGGATGCCTTCACTGGTAGCTCTAGTTTCCTGTTGCTGTGTAACAAACTACCTCAAAACTGAGGGCTTAACCTTCCCCCTCCCATGATTCTATATATTAGCTGTGCTCAGCTGGATGGTTTTCCTGATCCATGTGGTGGTCAGGGCCAGGTGCAAGGCTTTGCTTTGTTGGGAGCTCACATGGCTTAGAATATGGAGCAGGCTTCACTTGGCTGGCATCTCACTTAAGGGCTGGAACAGAGGGCTTCTTTAGTGTGTGTGTGTGTGTGTGTGTGTGTGTGTGTGTGTGTGTGTGTGTGTGTGTGTGTGTGTGTCGGGCTAAAGCAAGCTGCTTACAGCCCAAGCTGTCATCAGATGAAATACCCAGCTGGTTCCCCCATGTCCTGCACTGTCTGCCTTCAGAAACAAGGATGAGAGGGAAACTCCAAAAGTAATTAGAGACTTATTCTCCCTAGGAACATAAGACTTCTGCCAAAAATAAGTCAATAAACCAGATGGTGTCTGTACAGACATAATCTAGATTTTCTTCACTTATCCTAGGCACAGTGCTTACCTTAGAAACATGATGACTGTCACTCATTTCTTTTCCAAAAATTAATGTGATGGTCCATGGATGACTCTTCCTCTAAATATTAATTCTCAGCTGTTTTAGTTACTGTACTACAAGTGATATCATATGTTGCCAGATTTTCTGAAAAGCTATACTTGACTGGAAGCTACTTTTCTGTTTAAATGCTGTGTGAGTGACTCAGAAACCTCAAACCGTCGTAGCCTTCATCATTCGGCAGGCCGCTCTTCCTGATCCATTTACAATTGCATATCCCCCAAGACCTTGCAGTGTGCAGTGATCTCAGCAAATGTGTGATCACACAGGTGTGTGAGGGAAGGGTCCAGTGTGTGCTGCTTCTCCTAGTACTGTTAGTGCTGACCCTGGTCATTCCTCACTCTGTATACCCTCTCCTGTTCTTCCTGGATCTTGGTCTGGAAGCTATTCCTGATCTCCTGTTTTCTGGGTCCAAGCTGTGGCTCAGTTTCATGGTCTGACTTCTCCTGAAGCCTCCTCCCCACCTGTTACCAGAATGCCTGTGCTGTGCCAGTGGATGAGGCTGTCTTCCCTATCACAGGTCCGTGACAGGGACATGTGTCAGAGCCAGTTTAGAAAATGTTATAGTCTAGATACCATGATGCCCACCCATGGCTGGACTTGGTGGTAATATTTTCTGGGACCATGGGGGACAGCTAGAAGAAGGCATCATTCCCAATAGTCCTTGGACTTGCTAAGTTCCTTCCCTGCTGTCCTGTCCAGGCCTAGTTCAAACTACCTCCTCCGAAATCTGCCTAGGAATCTCCATCTTAGGTGAATAAAACAGGAAATTGTTTTCTCGGGAGAACAGCATTTCTTCTGGATTTAAATTAAATTGATTTTTAATTTGAATTTTGATTGAGCTTTGGTAAGTTGAGGGATAGATAACTTCTGATTAGACAGACTGGACGTGGTGGTGGGAGTCTGAAGACGCCAGGACAAAGACGGACCCATCCTTCTTGTATGATGAAGCTCTGCACTTACAATAAGGCATGTCTTTGGAAGGCAGAACACAGTGTATTCTTTTCACCCTTCCCCAGTGCCTTCCACTGTCTCTTGCAGAGCTGCTGGAGATGTACGCACCGTCCTTTGACTTTTAATGTGCATCAGCCCTGTGTGCACAGTGTAAGTGCCTGTGCGCGGAAGGCACAGGGCGGATTGAGACAGTTCTCGTGGCCTGCAGAAAGCATTTACCCTGTTGCTCTAGCTGTGGGTTACTTTGAAGTTGGGCAGTCTTGTTTCAAGTATGAAGTTTAATGAGACTTCAGTTGGAAGTAAGCCTGACCAAAAGGAGACCTTCTTTCTGGTTACTAAGTGCTTGACTTTAGCCTTCCCCAAGAAAGGATGGTGAGGGATGACTTATAGCCCATAGTCAGAGCTCCCACAGCCCTGCCTTTCCATTCACTCATTGCTCATTCAACACACCAGAGATGGAACACTCTGTTCCTGTGTAAGTACTTAAATCACGGGAAGTGTGTGTGTGCTGCAGTGTTGATATGCTGAGTACATAGAAGCAGTAGAACTTCTATTTCATTTGCTTTACGATGCTGCATTCAGTGGGGTTCAACTCTCTTTAAGTAGGGCCCCATGTTTACTTGAAGGGAACACAAGGCACACACTCAGAAAGTGGGGTGTATTCTAGTGTAATTTGCTGTTTATATTCTGTCTTGTCCCTGACTTGTCTAAACTCAGCTTCCTAGCTATCAGGACCAGAAGAGTACCATCTTCATGGACACAGGACTGCCATGAGCAGTCTTTACAAACACTGACTATAGCACTTGATACCAGGTAGTTCAATTGTGTCTGAAAGAAATGTACTGACGGCTGGGACAATGAATGGCTCAGCACTGCCCCCATTTCCAGTGGATCTGGTTTTGAGTCCCAGCACCCATGTAGCAGCTCACAACCATTTGTAATTCCAGTTCTAAGTGGCCAGACCCTCACTTGGGACTCTGTAGGTACTGCACACACATGGCCCACAGATATACACACTACACACCTGCAGGCCAAATACCCATACACATAAAAATAAGTCTTAAAAAATAATAGAACATATTAGATAGTTCCCACAACATTTTAAAAGTTCATTTATTTCTCTATTGCAATTTTTAAGTTCATAGCAAAGTTGAGAACAGTGTTTCAAGGTTTCCCACGTCCTTACTGTTGCACGTATCACCTCTTCATTCCCCCCACCAGAGTGACATGCTTTTTACAGTCATTGAGGAGCCTGCATTGACATCCATTATTCCTTAAAGACCATAATGTAAGCTAGAGTTTCCGCTGTGCTGTGCGTAGGATAGATGTGAACACTCTGTATTGTCTGTAGCAACATGCTCCCATTGTTCTCCTACCTCTTTTTTCCATTCCGGAGATTGAACCAGGGCTTTACACAGGTGCTAGACAAGTGCTCTATCCCCATTGCCAGCCTACTGTTCATAAATGTATTCTTGATTGTACACATTTAAGTTGCATGACTTCATGTTTAAATTGTGTCCATTATTGTATCACACAGGATCTACACCTTATTCCAATGCTCTAAACATCCTCTGTGATCTCACTACATGTCCCCAATACCTGGTCCTGTCTCCATAGTTTTGTTCATAGCTCTCTAAGGAGGTTTGGACATTTGGCTTGTGATTCTAAATGCTTATGAAACTGTAAATTGAAGCATACTGACTTGTAGATGAGTCTCCCTACAGCAGTGACCAGAAAATATTTATTAACAGCACCATGGTTGTGAGCACCTGGTATAAAATGTGACTTCCTGCATGTCCCAACATAAGATGTGGGTTTGCAGTCTCAGACACTCAGATGAGAAATAGCATAGCAGCTACACTGTATGTCATCATCTCAGAGGGACACTAATGGGTACCATGGTCTCTTGGATATCTACAGGAGAGACAAAACCCAGTTCTGTGGTAGAAAAATTAGACGCATACAGATAGAGTCAACAGGAAAGGGTTGGCACATGTTGTTAGGTTTTATAAGAAAGAGGGCCAGGTTATGTTTTGTAGAGCAAGGTACGGTGAGGTGGGGGTGGGGAGTGCCTCGGCATGCCCGTGCTGAGACATTCCTTCCCCTGAGGTACCCAGAGGACAGGGTTAGTATAGAATAGAGTTTATTTAGGGCATGGGAAGGGGAGTTGAGAAGGGAGTAGGGACAGAGGGAGAGGGAGAGGCTGGCCAGATCACTGGAGAGAGAGGGAGAAGGGGAGAGAGGGAGAAAGGTAAGAGAGAGAAGGGGCAGAGAGAGCAAGAGAGTAAGAGGAAGGGGAGGGGCCAAACAGCCCCTTTTATAGGAAGCCAGATGACTGTGGGGCAGGGCCTAGAAGGAATGCCAGCGTATCTGCTAGATTTGTAACCGGACAGTTGTCTGTCTTCACTGGGCTTTAGTGCCCCCTAGGCCTCAGCCTGAGTTGTCACTGTCTCCAGGAAGTGGATGGTATTGTTGCTTCAGTCTTCTGTGTTTCTCTCTGCATTCCCACGGGATGAGGAAGTCAGTGCAGTTTATTTTTGTGCACTTAGCTAGAAGCCCTAGGGAGGAGGGGCCAATAATGCCAAAGATGTTTGGAAAGAGCCTTAGGAAATCAAGTTATTTAGATATTTGCCTAAAATTACATAGAACGCATGCATGTGTATACATGCACACATTATAAATATAAGAGGATATAAAACAGTTTGACTCATTGCATCATTAAACATCTTCCATTTGGTACATCTACCTTCCGTGCTGTCCCCCTCCATTCCTACCCTTGGGTGTTTGTCCATTCACCCACCTCTTCATGTCACCTGTACCTGTCACTGCTGTCAGCTCCCCTGCTCCTGACACCTGTGGTCCCTTCTGCCGTCTTGTTCTCTGTGTTTATTCCATGTTGTATGATCACATCTGAAGATTTGGAGCTTAAAAACATAGGCATCACTCAATGTAATCATGTCTAGGTGCCTGCACTTGTCAGTCCCACAATTTCATGTGTCCTTACAACTGGGTAGTATTCTACAGTGTGCATGCACTGTAGATTCATTATCTGCTGACGGGTATTTAGGGTCTTGCATTTCCTATCTATGTGAGTAGGAGACGGTGAGCATCACTGAGAAATGTCTGTGCAGTAGGGTGTTGGGTCCTTGAGGCATGTGCCAAGGGGTATATAAAAGGCTTATATGGTTGGTTTATTTTTATCTTTTTGGGGTTCTCCACACTGATTTTCAGAGTGGCTACACTAATTTGCATTTCCACCAACAGTGAATGAGGCTCCTCTTTCTCCACAGCCTCACCAGCATTTATTGGCCATTGTTTTATTGATCTTGTATTCTGACTGGTGTAAGATGAACTCTCAAAGCTGTTTTGATTTTTGTTTCTCTAATTGCTAAGCGTAATGAACATTTTTAAATTTCTTAGCCATTTTTAGATGATTATGTGACATTTGTCCTCAAGTTCATTTATATATTTATTGACTTACTATTTTTTAACAAACCCTGCATTTCCAGGGTAAAGCCAATTTGCTTATGGTTGATGTTCTTGTTGATATGTGGCTAGTATTTTATTGAAGATTTCTGTACCTGTGTTCAGCAGGGAGCTCAGTCTGCGGTTTGGTTCGTTGTGTCTTCCCCTAGTTTGT
This sequence comes from Uromys caudimaculatus, assembly GCA_028551405.1. Taxonomy (NCBI): domain Eukaryota; kingdom Metazoa; phylum Chordata; class Mammalia; order Rodentia; family Muridae; genus Uromys; species Uromys caudimaculatus. The sequence goes on from CM052709.1 coordinate 32,640,032, forward strand.
GTATTCAAGGGCTTCTGCTTCAAGGACAATCTTGGGAGCAATCCCTGTTTCTCTCTTTTTGAAGAGTTTAAGGCTTGGCTGTAGTTCATCATTGAAGTCTGGCAGAATTCTTGCAGCCGTTACTTTTAAAGGTTACTTTGTGGGCCAAAGTGAGAACCTTCAACACTTTGACCTAAATGTACTAGGGCTCTTTCTAGATGAAAACCAAGCAATATGTTAAAAATTTCAAAACAGACTGTGGGAGTGAGCCCAGTCTGAACTTTTCATCTGAAAACACTATAAAGCCAGCTTGCAGACTTCAAAACTAGCCACCTTTGTCGGTCGCAGCAGCGTTACAGCCCTTGCTCTTTAATGGTGTTAAAACCCTGGACTGTGAGCACTGCCTCAGCAAACACTAGATCCTCAGAATCACTCTTCTTTCGTTTGCTCTGGGAAGCTGAACTCTAGACAGTTCATTTCAGACACCGCACAGAGCCACACTGGGCCAGGTTCAGCTGTTCCCATGTTGAGGTGTGCTGCCGCTGAGGCTGTTTTCTGCCACGTGGATATGATTGGGCACCTACAGGGTCTGTTTCAGGTGCCATGATCGCCCACCTGAGCTCGGGAAACAAAAGCGTCCATGAACCCTGTTACTTACATTATTCTATGTCTTTTGGGAATTTTTGTTTTTAAAGTTCCTTTTTATCACATGGTACATCTGTGCTGACAAAGAGCAAGCAACAAAGCCTAGACCACTTCTCATTGTGTGCAGAAAAATAAAGTGTCTGTTGATCATCGTCACTGACAGAGAAAGACAGAACCCAGTGTTCTAGAGGAGGCCTGCGCGCTTTCACTCTGCTTTCATTCAACAGACACTTGCTGACCACTTACTATATAATGTGCTGGGCTAAGAGGACCCAGTGATGACCAGAAATGCGCACACACACTCCAGAGCCCTAACACAAAGCACACCGGGAGGTGATGGGGTTGTGAGAAGTAGCATAGGAGAGGGGTGAGGAGATCTGTGGCAGGAGGTGGGAACTCTGATTTTGGAAGGAGTTGTCAGGATAGGTGCTACTGTAAAGGGACATTTCAGAGTCATGAGCTGTAAGGTCAGGCAGTGGGCAGTGAGCTCAGTTCAGTCTGCACATGGAAGGCCTGCGTGGAGACCTGCTGTGTGTGCGCTGTGTTTAGTAGCCTAGGATGCTGAGGGCCAAGTGAATAAGGCAGGAGATGTGGGGATAAAATGCCCAGCTGCAGGGTGTGCCGCAGGCCACAAACAAGGACTTTGACCCTCACTATGAGCAACTGCAAAGCCACTAATGGGTTGAGCTAGAGAGGTTGTTATGGCTGGGTCATAGTTGGCTCTCTCTGGCTGTGGTGTTGAAAGGGAGAATAAGGAAGTTCCAGTCCTAACGTTAGAGAAACATGGCAGTAGCTTAGAGTGGGGGGGGGTCAGTGATGAGGGATGCAGCTGTAACCTCAAAGCTACTGCAGAGTTGCATCATACAGGGGGAGGGAGGGAGCGCCGGTTCTGACACTGGGGCTCTGCTTCAGGGGACAGTGAGAACAAGGCTACTGTACCAGAAGGGAAGCTTGTGGAGGAGAAAGCAGGTATCAGGGGCCCAGGGTGGAACATGTCAGGCTGTACAAGGTATTGCAGCTAGGCATTTCCACTAAAGAACAACTGATCTTCATTGACAAAAGTAATATTCAAGTAGTAACCAAAGAATGAAGACAGTAAATGAACTTTAAAAATCAACAAAACGAAGAGCTATTTAAGAAAAAACATAATAAAATCAATAAGCTATAAGCTAGGCTGAGGGAAATATGATAAATACTCCCACCATTACCAGTGGGGTGTAAAAGGGCTCCAGACCCTGTGGGCATTATGAGGATATCAAAGTAATGTCATAAACTCTTCTGTGCCCACAGGCTTGATATGGAGAAGGGACGAATTCCTTGAAAAGCATAGTCTTCCAAAACAGTCTATAAGGCCAGCATCACCCTAATACTTAAAGCATAGGACTTCACAAGAAAACAAAAACAAAAAGCTATAAACCAGTATTTTTCATGGATATAGGTAAAATACAAAACGTATATGTCATGGACAGGGGAATCTACACTGGATATGCAAAGCTGACTCAGCTTGAAAAAAATTAATTCATGTAATATGTCACATCAGTAGCTGAAGAAACACTGCAGTTATAGCAGCAGATGTAGACTTGGAATCCAACGCCCATTCTTAGTCCCCATGGGAAGAAGGAGGGACATCAAGACCACTAAGAACATCTGCACAGCCCACAGCTGATGTGACACTCTGTGCTAAGAACCTCAGCGCTCCCCTTAAAGATCCGCAGTACTTTTACAATAGTACAGATCAGGGCTGTCCTGTTGTTGCCGCCTTTCAGCGTGGCACTAGAAGTCCTGCCTAGTGCAGCACACAAAAGGGAAGCTAGTGACAAGAAGGAAAAAGGCTTTTGTGGTTCATAGGTGACATCATTGTTTATATATAATATCTGACAGAATTAACAGGTAATTAGTAAACTGCCTAGACATTTGTTCTGTTTGTTTTATGCTGCTGTGAGGTGCTGGCTAGTTTTGATGTCACCTTACACAGACTAGACTCATCTGGGAATAGAGAACCTCGACTGAGACAATGCCCGGCCAGATTAGTGAACAAGAAGAGTAAGAAACCGGGAACATGGTCAGAATCCCAGCACCCCAGAGGTTGGGATAGGAAGATTAGGAATCTGGGGCCAGCCTCTGCTGTCTAGTGAGTTAAAGGCCAGCATGGGCTACATGAGACCCTGTGTCAAAAAGAAAAAAAAAGAGTAAGGGGCAAAGGCAAGAGTGTCCTGGGAAGAGCTGTCGGCCATGGCAGTAGCTGTGTCATGACTGCAGTGGTGCTCCTCAGCACCCTGAGCTGCACAAGGCCACCCAGCCTCCAGAGGCAAGACTGACAAAGTGGACGAACTGCACAGAGTCGTCGTCACTCAGACTAGACAGTGACCTGCTGTGCCTCAGTGCCTCTGCCTTTTCTCACCCATATAGGTATTGGGCTATGTCTGTAGTAGATCAGTGGTCCGACCTCATACAGGAAACTAAAGCGGGCCAAGAGCTTACGTCTAGAACAGAGGAGCCTTCCTTTACTCTCTGTTCAGCAAGGGCAGCTGTGCACCCACTACCATCTCTTTCAAAGGCTGTGTGGGTCCATAGGCCACCTTCAGGATGGCTTCACATCAGTGGTCATCAGAGTGAGGGTTTGTGGGCGGGGCGGGGGGGTAAAGATCCGAGAGCTCTCGGCAGCACTGGGCTAGTCCTATGTCTTAATTGCAGTATTGGTTGCATGAGATAAAGTAACAGAACTAAGGGGCACTCTGAACAAATGTCACATCCTGGTTCCAACACAATACCTCAGCTATGCGAGATGTCACCAACAGGTGAGTTTGGGGAAAGGGCACAAACTAGACACACAGAACTGCTCACTAGTGTGTGTCCCTCTCTGACTTCATACTGCTGCATGACCTTTCATGCAGAAACCCTTTTCCACCAGGTAAACAGGCGCCGATGAACCAAAGACATGATTCAGGTACAGCTGGAAGAACCAGTGACTTACTGGAGTTACTTACAGGAGCAGGAGAGACTCACAAAGCCCATGTCACCAGTATCCTGTAAAATTTGCAGGCAGCTATACCACTGAGCAGTCTACTACGGCAATTGGCTTGTTGTCTGTATGTTATACCTTAAATGTGAAATGCTCATGAGTTTGAACACTTTTTATTACTTCAGATTAAAAAGGTTTTAAAACAAACATTAAAAGAGATGACCAAGATTGGTTAGGTAGTCTTGGCCCTGAAAAATCTGATGTAACCAGTCTAGAGAGTAGTCCGATCGTAGTAGAACTGTGTTCATGTCTTACGTGGAAATGCAGAAAGGCAGAGCACTGTGGAGTGGAGTGGTGGACACATCTCCTTCTGACTAAAATCAACTCGCTCAGATGTGGTACCAGTAAAAGCCAAGCATCCTTTCTGCAGACCCACAATGCCCATATGACTGCAGATGGCTGTGGTGTGTAGTCCAGCAGCATTATGTCTGCCTAATGCTGTTTAATTACATGTTCTGTTCTAGGGACAAGCGGATCTTTTGAAATACGCTAAGAATGAGACCTTGGAGAATCTGAAGCAAATCCATTATGCAGCTGTGTCGTGTGGACTGAACAAACCAGGCACTGAAAACTCTGAGGCCCAGAAGCCACGCCGGAGCCTGGAAGTCATCCCTGAGAAAGCCAGTGATGAAAATGGAGACTAAGGGGCCTCCCCATCACCATGGACGTCCCACAGAAGACCAGTCAGCAAGCGCACTGGCTCACTGACGAGGATAAGGTCTGGGAAGTTGAAGCACAACTGGAATACCCAACGGCAGTCCATCACTGCTGTGAATGTATATAGCAACCCACATGTGAAGGCAAATAAACTCTTTAACAAGAAACTCTCTCCTGGCCCACACATGCTGTCTTTGTGTACAAACCGCCCTGAGTCCCACTGTGAAGGACAGTGCATTGCTGTAGTCCCAGCAGAAACAGGCAGCTCCTATGTGAAAGCAGTTCACTCAGGTGGAAATGGATTGGATTGTCGAGTTCATATTTATTGGTGAAACAGTGAATCTGCACACCTAGCTTGTGTGCTGCCAGTCTTGGTGCTGCAAAGGATTTGGTGGCGTGCTTGCTGAGCCATATTTACTAAGCAGAATGTAAGAACCCAGGAGCTGAGGGCAATGTGCAGTATGACTAAGGCTGCCTGGCTGAAGATGTGCTGTGTCAGCATGGGCAGCCGGGAGGAAGCCACACCTTGTACATAGTTTTTCATTGTATGATGTAGTGGTCACATTAAAGATATCTTTTATGATATTTCTCCAATAGCAGTCCATGTGTTTAATGAAACTTTAACTTTTAAAACATGTTCTCTTTCAAGAAGCCAATTACTTGTTAAATGACTGCTAACTGTAAGTCACCCGAGTCACTCTCTGAGGATGGTTGTGATGCAAGCTCAGCCCACACTGCCCTCTGTATATGTGAGTTGTCCCCCCCCCCCCAAGGCTGCCATGCTGCCTGCGATTATGAGCAGGAGCAGAGTGGGAGAAGGTGACACTTCCCTGCGGGGCCACCGATGACCAATGCCTCAGTTCCATCTGAGAACCTTTCTCCTCCATAGTGAAGGGTTCCTGTGCCAGTTAAGCATTTAATCCAATCTTTTATTTTAAAACCAGTGAAATTTCATGGTACTTTTGAGAGTCAAGAACCTTGCAATCTATTTAATGCTTCCCACAAATCACACTTTCTTTCCCTTTGGAAGAGAGAGGTTCTGAGTATTCAGTGGTCCTTGGTTTGGTCAGCTATTGGGGCATCCACTTACACAACAGGTGACTCGCGGCTGACCTCTCAGTCCTTCCTCCCATGGGCCATGCTCATGCAGGTGTGTGCTCCTAAAACCCATTGCTTTGCTCAGGTACCACCAGGAGCCCCTAATAACAACCATCTCCATTGATGGGGGACTCCTAATAAAGCCCATCTCCATTGGCCCTTGGCCAGATGTGAGTCTGGCTGAAAAACTGTGCCATCCATGATACCAGATAAACACCAGTCAGGAGCTGAGGCTCTTGACTTAGAGATGAACTCTTGATAGGGAGAGAAATGAATGGAAAATAGCAGAGAATAATTAGATGCACAAAGTAATGGATAACATTGTTAGTGGTCCTTGAACTTAGCAAATAGCACTCAATTTGAAGTTTAAAACTCTAGAAATGATCTCTAAAGGTGACTTAAAATACAGTGAAGTGACAATATGGCTGTATCTGTAATCATGGTGGTCATCATACAACATGCAAATCAGACAACTGTAAATGTAAGACACATGTAATTTGCTGTGGCTTATCCAGGCCTAAGATCAGGGATCGGAGAACTAAAGGGGTGGAAGCTGGAATGGACCTGTGATCCCAGCACTCAGAGGCTGAGGTGGGTTACACTGTGAGAGCCTGTCTCACAGCAACAGAAAACGTGTTCGTTCCACATGGAAGCTGTGGGTACCTGGAGTCTCAGCATCCATTGGGGCCGTGTTGGTGCTACCAAGCCAGGCTTCTTTTGGTTTCCTTAAAGCAATATGACAAGTAGTGGAGCAGGGCAGGCACAGGGTCAGGAGGGCTTCCCAAGGCAGAGAGGAATACGCCACCTGTCGATGAGGACAGGGCCTGTCAGCAGAGCCTGAATTAGGTTTGCTTTTCCTCATTCAAATGGATACAAAAGACATTTGTAAAACTAGATAGAGTCAAGGCCTCTGAAACAATTCTTTTGTTAAAGGGCTCACTGGCTTACTCTGTAACAAACTGTGTCCCACTGATAAACAAAATCAAGATCCTTGCTTTGGGGCTTCAGAAATTGTGGGGACAATCAAGGTGGTGTGCAGGTTGATTGCCCTTCATCATCTGCATCGGTTCTTCACAGGGAGCAGCAGCGTGTGAGTTACCTTAGGCACAAATTCCCATGGGTTTGCCTGTTACATGTATTGACTGAGTTGTATGTGTATGAGCACAAGTGTACACACACACACACACACACACACACACACACACACACACACACACACACACTTTGGGGGCTGGGTTATCCAAGACAGCACAGGAACAACAGGCAATAGGCAAATCTTCATTGAGGACCCAGAGAAATGAAGAGCTAGGTGAAAATGCACAGAAAACGACGAAACCTTTTTGGTCCTATGGAAACAAAATCATCACATTGTGTGTATGTGAATGGAGCCAAGGTGAAAGTGATGTCCTGCCCACAGAGTAAACGCAGCAACATCTCTGAACATGCTAAGCATATGCTGCCACCTCTACACAACTGAGTACACAAAAGTTTATTCTTTGTAGACATGGCAAGTCTGGTTTGTTTGTTTGTTTGTTTGTTTGTTTGTTTTGTTGATTGACTGCTTTTACTAGCTATGGCTCCTGGATAATGGAAAGATGTCATAGAGACCTGTCTGCTTACCTCTGGCACCTCAGGACAATGTGACCCAGGAGTCAGACTGTGGAGGGATATATTCTTCTTGGGCCGGATGTTTAAGGTAGAATAAGGAGGTTGTCCTTGTCACCCAAATAGAGTTGGGGCCCTGTAGTTTGTCTTTGCTACTTTATGGGTTCTTTCTTCCACCCTTCTCCATCCTTTTTCTTTCAACCGAATAACACTAGATAAGAGAGAGAAAACTAGAGAGGCAAGGAAAGGGCTGCCATTGTTGTCAGACTACTTCCTGATGAGTCGAGGCGCCTAGTTCCTCGGGCAAGTCTGATCTTTGCCAGCAGGAAATCTGATTTCTTCTTGTTGTTTCTTTTTTGCACATGAGTACTTAACAAACTGCAGTCATTGACAGGGATGACCACAACCTTCCCCCAGCAACCCACCAACAGCCACTCACCTCTCAGACCCCTAGCGTTTATATAGCCTCTGAAGTCCCCAGAATTCCAAACATGACACAGTCACAGAAACTATCTGCAGCTGGCAAAATCACGCCCCTACCAGAGCACAAGGCAAATCATAGTCAGCTGCTGTGGACAATCTGAAGTAGCCCCATCTCACACCTGGGATTAAACAAAAATTTCACTATTTTTTATTTTAAAAAAACCAAAATTCCAAAATTGTCACTACATTTTCCCTCTTGTTTTAAGCCATTAAATGTGCTGGTGTAGTGGGAAATTATATACAGAGACTTTTTTTTTTTTTTTAAATAAAATAAGCACTTTTATGGATCAGTGACCAAGGTTTTCCGGAGATTTTCCTTCTCAGCCCCAATCTTGATAAGTTTTGATGGTATCATTTCCTGTGGAAATATAAACATCCACAGCCCCAATGCAAAACTTTCACTGGCTTCTATTTTGATGTTAATACATCCTTATACTATATAGGTAGATTTAATTCAGTATTTTCTATAACCCAGTGTCTCCTGGCTGCTGTTGTTCTAAACAGCCTGTACTTCTTGCTGTGGGAACTTGAGCTCCCCCCCCTCCCACACACACACACACACACACAGGGACACATTTTGTTTACTGATGGCAAGAAATTGCCTGGGTTGTCTCTTTTTGGATCTGTACTCCTTAAACCAATGGCAGCCTTTGCCACGTCCCATACACACCCTGGGAAGCTGTAGTGGTTTGTATATGCTCAGCCCAGGGAGTGGCACTGTTTGGAGGTGTGGCCTTGTTGGAGTAGGTGTGGCTTTGTGGGTGTGGGTTTTAATGCCTTGTTCTAGCTGCCTGGAAGTCAGTCTTCCACTAGCAGCCTTCAGATGAAGATGTAGAACTCTCAGCTCCTCCTGCATCATGTCTGCCTGGACGCTCCCATGTTCCTGCCTTGATGATAATGGACTGATCCTCTGAACCTGTAAGCCAGCCCCAGTTAAATGCTGTCTTTATAAGAGGTGCCTTTAGATGGCTCAGCAGTTAAGAGCACCGACTGCTCTTCCAGAGACCCTGAGTTCAATTCCCAGCAACCACATGGTGGCTCACAACCATCCGTAATGGGATCCGATGTCCTCGTCTGGTGTGCCTGAAGACAGCTACAGTGTACTCACATACATGAAATAAGTAAATAATTCTTTTTTTAAAAAAAAATAAGAGGTGCCTTGGCCATGGTGTCTGTTCATAGCAGTAAAGCCCAAACAAAGACAGAAGCCTAGGCATTCTTTCTGTTTGAGGGTTAGGAAAACCATTGCCCCTAAAAAATGGCTTGTCCTCTCTCCCAGCACAAAGTACTGTATTTCTCTCAGTTAACATCGGAAATTTGAGATCTGAGGCTTTTGGTTTGGTCTCAGTCTCTTCACAAATGACCATATTTCTTGCAACTGAAGCAGCAGACATTTTGATATCAGAGACCTCAGCTATAGCTTGGCCTGTATTAGAGTGGTACACATTAAGATCAATATCAGTCATATTTGTTATAAACTTGTCCATAGGTGCTGCTTGAATCTTTACTGGTCTAACCATTTTTTTTATATTTGGTATTTGCATTTTCATATGCTAAGGTCTCTATTAATACCTGTTTTACATCAGAGTCTGAAATGGCTTTGTTCACAGCTGAGATTAATCTTTGTAAAAAAAAAAAAAATCCATGACATCTCCAGAGCTTTGTATAATTTTGGTAAATGAAGTGGGCCTTTTCCTGTGCTCCTCATCTTTGTTCCAGGCTCTTAAAGCTCCTAAGCAACGTTGGTCTATAATAGCCTCATCAAATTGAATCTGTTCTTGTGTGTCACAGTGTCACCCTTCACCCAGCAACTGATCATTTACTGTATTCTTTCCCGTCGCCCTATTTCACTGTTCAATAGTCACAGCTCCTTCCCTCCACTGCGGTAATCATTGCAACTGTAGACAGGCCTCCCTGAACAGCTGCTACCAGGCCCTTCCCGTCTTGGGGAGGCATTCTTGCAGGCATACGTTCTTGGGCTACTTTATTGGGTTGAAGGTTAGAGGGCACAGACCTCTTTGAACCAGTTCCTGCTGATTATGGATGTTTCCACATTGAGGCAAGGTTGATCTTCATTGTCAGGCTATCCCATTTTCTCTCATCTCTTTGCTCATGACTACTTGACAAAACAGCAGCAGGGGAATAGCAGCCTCCACAGGCTCTCTCAGGGTTCTCTCATACCCTCTCAAGAGTCCTCAGAATTCCAAATATAAACAATCTACAACTGGCAAAAATCACACCCCTGAAAGAGCATGAGATAAATCATAGTTATTGGCTGTGGATTATTGAAGCAGCCCCATATCCCACACCTGGGATTAAAACAAAAGCATATTTATATAACATCACTGGGTTTTTAAGAAATCAAAATTCTCACTATGAATTCTATTTTGAGTCTGTGAAGGAAGAGCTCTCTGTGAGCTAAGGGATATGCACAGGGCCCTTTGCTCACCATTTTGTGGTGGCTTAGAGCTTAAGTGTCTTCCAAAAGTCCATGTCTTACAGCTCAGTGCTCAGTTTGAGCTATTAGGAGGTCTTAAATCATAGACACATTCTTGAAGGAGATGCTGGAGTGTTGGCCCCTCCCCTTCCTCTCCCTTTGCCTCCCTAATAAGAGAACAGTTTCCTGTGTCATAATGCTTAGCAGTGAGGTGCTACCTTCCCACAGTCCCAAAAAGGTGACTTGAGCTGATACCTTCCCACAAAAGCAACCCCACCTCCCTGCTCCTGGAACACGGGGAAGGTCTGGGGATGCAGAGTGAGTCAGGTAACTTAGAGGAGCTAGCATGTGTAAGTTCCTGAGCAGTGTGGTCTGCTGAGGAGCATCAAGCAGGTCAGTGAGATAAGCGGGAGTGAAGGGGAAGGCTGTGGAGAGGGAGATGACTTATGGGCCTCACCAGGGGCCCGCTCTCTTTTCCTCGAGGTAGTGCTGAACAGAAGCTTTATTCATTCCATTGTTTTATTGGCCTTATTTAATTATAAGCAAACTTTTCCTTTTATCAAAAAAAAAGTTCAATTCTGGAAAATATAAATTTAAAAGTGCATATGAGAAATGTCTCAGTAGGTAAAGGAACCTGTGTCAACCCTTGAGACCCACGCTTAGTCCTAGAACCCACATGGTAAAAGGAGGCTCTAACTCCTGCATGTTGTCTTCTGACTTACACGTGTATCCCATGGTCCATGCACATATGCACTCCAAATAAATAAAAGTAAAAAAGAATGAAGTATACGTGCCCTACCCACCTCCCACTCCTCATAGGAAGTGCCATAGAAATGCTCAGATGCCATCAAAACACTGCATTCATTTCTCTGTGAAGTTCTGGCTTTAACAAATTTTATGGACAAACTATTGTCCATTAAGACCAAGAGTATCCAGCACTCAAGGACCAAAAGTATGGTTGTCATTCAAAACAGGAATTCTTTGTCTCACCAGCTGGAAAGGGAGAGAGAAGGTAGAGACTAAACTGTGTTTAAATGTGACGGTTAGAACTTACGAGAACAAGTAGTAAAACTCTCCTTGGATGACTGTACTTTACAAAAATATTATTCAAACATGAAAATAGAAGGCTTTTTTCATATGGACAAAAGCTAAAGGAGTTGATGACTTTATGACATGGACAATGTCCAAGGAATGAGAACTAAAAGTAGTAACTACACAACAAATAGAGTTAAAATTAGTAGTATTATTTTAATTTTTTAATAGAGCACTGGCTGTTTCAAAAGAATGTATTGTGAGGCATATAGAATGTGTACCATGACAACGTGACGTGCTAAGAGAAGAAAGGAAGGTGTCTGCACCAAGACAACAGCACAGAGTCTGCTTAGTCAGGGTTCTGTTGCTGTGCAGAGACATCATAAGTACTGCAACTGTTATAAAGGAAAACATTTAGTTGGGCCTGGCTTACAGGTTCCAAGGTTTAGTTCTACTTCTACAAGGCCACACCTCCTAATCCTTTTCAAGTAGTGTCACTCCCGATGACTACACATTCAAATATATGAGTGCATGGGGCCATTGTTATTACAAACATTGCATTCCACTCCCTGACCCCAAAAGTCTTGTAGCCATATCATAATGTAAAAATACATTCAGTTCAACTGCAAAAGCCCTTATAGTTGATCACAGTCTCAACACTGCTTAAAAGTCCGGAGTCTTTTTTGAGACTATAGCAGTCTCTTAACTCTAACTCCCTGTAAAATCAAGAAGCAGATCACACACTTCCAACATAGATTGGCACAGAATATACACCACCATTACAAAAAAGAAAGGAGCATTTTGAGGAGATAGTGAACTAAAAAGCAAGACTTAAAACCAGCTGGGCAAACCCCATGTCTGATGTCAAAGCTCCTCAGATCTCCGGCTCCTTCAGCTTTTGTGATAAAGCATTCTTGTCCCTCTTGGGCTGGGTCCACTCTCCTTTGGCGTCTCCAATATCTTGGGGAGGGGGTGTTAAGGCGACCCAGGCTTTACCTTCACAGCTTCACAGGATGGCCTCTCTGGACCTACAATGCAGAGACACATACCCTTGCCATGTGCCTTGCCTCAGCAGCTTTCCTGCGCTGCAGAGGGAGATTCCACAACCACTTTCTTGTAGCCTAGACTCTAAAGCCAGAACCACATGGCTAAAGCTGTCAAGTCCTGCTGCTTGCTGGGCTGGAGCTCAGCCCCTTGTTCAATTTCACCTGCCTCAACTTTCTGCTACTGGGGATTTCCTGCACTGCATAAAGCTTTGTTTTTTAGATCCTTTTTATAAGTTGGAAGCTTAGCTGGATTGGGGTCTTCCCTTCAAACTGGGCCTTTTCTGTCTCCTAACCACGGCATCCACCGCAGTAGGTTGTCTCCTGACCACGTACCCACTGCAGGAGGTTGTCTCCTGACCACATACCCACTGCAGGAGGTTGTCTCCTGACCAGGTACCCACTGCAGGAGGTTGTCTCCTGACCAGGTACCCACTGCAGGAGGTTGTCTCCTGACCACATACCCACTGCAGGAGGTTGTCTCCTGACCAGGTACCCACCGCAGGAGGTTGTCTCCTGACCGTGGCATCCCTGCAGTAGGTTGTCTCCTGACCGTGGTACCCACCGCAGTAGGTTGTCTTCTGAACTGTTTTCCTTTGAGGCCTGTGCTTCCTGTTCTGATGTGTGCCGATCCCTTGCTGGGCTGCTGCATTGGTTTGTGATTAACTCTATTGCTTCTCATTGAGTTTGACCCCCCCCCACTCTCCCCCATTTCATCCTTTCTCTGAGTACATCTATCAGACTGTTTATAAAACATACATTTTCAGTCTTTTAATGTTCAGAAAATTTGTTTTCAGATTTTATTGAAAGTTTGGCTAGGCATTTAATGCTATGTTCAAAACCATTTCTCTCTGAATCTTGAAACCCTGCTGCATTTTTCTCTAGTGGTGAATGGATTTATTTGTAACTTACTTTTTCACTTTCTTGGGGACTTTTTATTTGCATTTACTTTACTTCCTACAGTTCCAGTAGTCATGGCAACGTAGACTGGCTTTTTCATTCATCTGTCCAAAAAATTTGTTTTCTATATTTTTAGAGCACCTGAAACCCGAGAGGCTCACCTCATTCTGGGTGGGTGGTGGGTAGAAGAAATGATCTTAGAGACACATGACTGCTTGAGATGTTAGCAGAGGGGGCCTTTCTGAGGTGACACCTGATATGAACCATGAGTGACAAGGACCCGTGGAGGGACATGGGACAGACACTAAGAAAAGTGAGACATAGCCCAAGGACCGAGGTAGGCATAGACAGAATGTACAGGTCAGCAGTAAGACAAATGGCTGGAGAACATAGCAAGAAGACAGAGATGAGGGTCACAGAGCCTGTGGAGCCAGAGAAGGTGGGGTGTCAGGTTTCTGTATGAACGGTCGCTCGGGCTGCAGAGTACAGAAAGCGAGGCAGGAATGGTCTCCAAGCCACTGATATGAGCCAGGGGAGCTATGGGGCAAGAGAGAAAATGATCTCACTTTCACCTGGGCAACTGAGGAGAAGACCTGATACAGAGCAGAGAAGGCTTGGGGAAAGCAGGATCAGAAGGTGACATTGAGACGTGCTGTTTGGACAAATGGAGACTGGATCTGGTATGTATGCAGATGTTAGAGCAGGCTTGAGGATCAGCGGCGCTCACTGCAGTAAATGCCCCAAGTCACCCACCGCCAGGTAAGCACTCTGTCACTGATCCACACCCAGGCTCCAGAGCCCTTTTACTGTGAGATTCTCCGCATCTTCAACTTTAACTTTCCCTACTGTTTATTTAGGTATACCCTCTCCAATTCTGTTTATTCTTTCTAGAACTCTCCTTGATGGACATGAACCTTCTGGATCAATCCATGCTCAGAGTCCCCCACCCTCACCCCATTTCTTCCTTAGCTTTTGTTCTGTGTCTTAGCTTAAGTGTCTCAACTTTTGCTTCCAGTCCATTCATCCTTCTTATGACCGACTGTTATTTGGCAACATTGGAACCCATGTGAACCCTTGTAAATTGCTCTCTTTCTGAGGTTTTTCCTTTCTGAGCAGTTCTGTGTGTCTTGACCTTCCTCTTGGTACTAGTCTTCCATTTGCGATCTGGAAAAGAGGCACGTCTAGGCATTGTCCGGATGCTCTCCATGCAGCACGCTGCCCTCTGGCTCTCTGGGTAGCGGGCCCAACAGGAAGATGATCTTTAAGTGGTTTTCAACTTCGTGAGGCGTGAGCTCGTCTGACAGCAAACCAGTGACTGATCTACAGACAGCTGCTGAGCTGCAAGTCCACCCCGACTGCCTGTATTCTCAAAGACAAGGTACACAATAGCTCAGAGCCAGGAACTCACCTGGCAATGGTGTCTCAAGAGACAGGGCAGGGCACTTCTGTAAGAAAAACTGTACTTCTGGAGGCAGTTCAGAGTCAGTGAGGGCTGGGGAGGGTGCTGTGCAGCCAATTGTTTTAGAGGGCTGCTGATGCACAGGTGATTTATCTGTGTCTGGTGCCTTGTACCTAAAATCCTCAAAGTGGAGAGGTTGAGGCACAAGAATCACTGTGAGTTCAAGACCAGCCTGGTCTATGTAGTGAGTTCCAGGCCAGCCCAGCCTCAGCAGTCATAAACAAACAAACAAACTAGAACAAATAAACTATCCATAAAATCTTTAAGTCAATTTTATGAAATTTCTACTAATTTTGTTATGGGGGAAATTCCTGCTAGGCAGGCGTTAGGAAGAGGTGAATGTACTCAGAATGTCTTGCTTTCCCAGCAGGGATACCATGTAAGTGGATTCAGAAGTGGGAACGAGACACACAAACAGTACCTGTACTGTCGCCATTACTGGGGCCTCCTTTTTATCTCCGGAGAAGGGGAAGGAAGAGGAACCCTTCGATGCTGTGTGTACGAAGGTCTCATCTTTTCCTCTTACATCCATCATTGGCTTGTGGCATTGTCTGTGCCCAGAAAAATATGTAAAATGAATAGGAATGATAATGAAGGGAAAGGCTAAGTAAGGTCAGACTGACTGTAAGAGAGCCAGGCAGGACCCACTGAGATGCAGGCGGCCTCTCCCAGCCACTGCTGGAGCCAGCAGGGATGTCCTACGGGACACCATAGGATAAAGGTGCAGGCCCAGCTGGTGGGAAGTCTCAGGATCTGCACCCACACTGCACAGCTGACTTCCACTTGCTGCCCTCATTCATTATTTAAAACCCAAATAAAAATGAAGGCCGGCAGTCATTCTGAATTAATTAGCTTTTCTGGCAGTTGTCATCTGAGAATTAGGAATTATCTGAAGCCAGTAAATTCTAGCTGATACTTTTTTGTGTGTGGTGTCAGATTGGATTAAGGGAAATGTTGTGGAGAAATTAAATGCTATGCCTTTCTTATTGCTTTGGTTGCCTGTAGATAACTGGTTTTCATGGCAATAAGTAGACCATAACTTCTTGTAACAATAACACATTCAAATAAATAGGCTGAAGCGCCCACACAGCTCTGATTTTTCTTTATAGGAAGCTTGTTTACTGAAGAATGTCTGAGCTTTACCTTTGAGAGATTTTCAAGTCCAAGCTTGGTCTAGTTTTCTCAAGGAATCTCCCAAACTGAGCGTGTGTGTTTGCCTTTGATCGCCTGAGGTTACAGGACCATGGGGTTCTTGATCCTGAAAGGGGCACCAAGCACAGGAGTGATCCTGAGATGAGAGTCATGAGCTCAGAGCCAGGCTGGCTGCATAGGGCCCTGCAGACCCTGCTCGAGATAGTAGGAGCAGCCATTTTGAAGAGGACACCTTGACAGGGGATGAGCTGGTTTCCCGGCACCCAGTGGCGACTCTAGGCAACAGGCCCACATGTTAAGATGGCTGGAAGAGATTGAAAGAAAAATGTAAGGGTAGTTCTGATGCTGAGGTCCTGTACCCCAATTGGTTCTTGGTCTGTCAGTAAAGAAGGCATGGGCCAATTGCTAGGCGGAAGGTTAGGCGGGACTTCCGGGTCCCAGGAGGCAGCGGACAGACACAAGGGAGGAGAGGAGAGTTTGCCAGGCTTCTGGTGGGGAAAAGTTGACCAGCCATGTGAGATCTTGAAACACAGGCCACTCCTACAGGCAGGGGGACAGGGATGTAACTGAGCAACTAAAGTTAGGGCAAGGGGGAGGTGCAGAGCTAATAGTGATAAGGACACGCTTTTCCAGGTGAGAGATAAGAAGCACCTAGCAATTGTGTCAAGAAGGCAAGTTGAAGATGAGCAACCTGTGTGTGTGTGTGTGTGTGTGTGTGTGTGTGTCTTTTATTCCTGGATTCAAGGGAAGCTGGATGGGAGCTGGTAGTCCGGCCTGCTCCCCAAGCTCAGGCGGGATAGCAAAGCTACCCACAACTGAAAAGCCATTCAATGACCAGCCCGACTTGGGATCTATCCCATTGGCGGACACCAAATCCTGACATATTACTGATGCTATATTGTGCTTGCAGACAGGAGCTTAGCATGGCTGGCTGTCCTCTGAGAGGCTCTACCAGCAGCTGACTGAGACAGATGCAGATACAGCCAAGCATTGGACTGAGGTCTGGGACCCCTATAGAAGAGTTGGGGGAAGGATTGAAGGAGCTGAAGGGGACAGCAACCCCATAGGAAGAGCAATAATATCAGCTAACCCAGACCCTTGGGAGCTCCCAGAGACTGAGCCACCAACCAAAGAGCAGACATGGGCTGGTCTGAGGCCCCTGGAACATATGTAGCAGAGGACTGCCTTGTCTGTCCTCAGTGGGAGAGGATGCACCTAATCCTGTAGAGACTTGATGCTCTAAGGAAGGGGGGGCTGAGGTATGGGTGGGTGGGTGGGAGATAGGGTAAAGAGAAAGAGCACCCTCTCAGAGACAAAGGGGAGGGGAGATGGGATGAAGAGCTCTTGTTCGGGGGACTGGGAAGGGGGGTAACATTTGGAATATAAATAAATAAAACAATTAAAAAATAAAATGAAAAAAATGGCTGGGAGGAGGAAGTCCTGGGATTCAGAAGTGAAATGTCACTTAATTTACACTGAATGGGAAGTTTAAATATTGCCCACACATCAAGGCAAAGGCACATTGAGTTAGAGGCTTTATGTCATAGTAACTGAATTTCAAAGTCATAAAGCCCAAGTTATGTTGGGAGCCATTGGGAGCACAAGCTTAGCTTCAGGCCTCACTTATTGTGTAGTTTTTTGGTCCCCAGAGATTGCTTCAATACCAGGAAGTGTTTTCCTCAGAAGTGGCCCACCAAGGAATGTGCCGATAACGGAGGTTGGGCGGGCGGTTTCCACGCCCTAATCCCTTGCCCCAGCTTCCTCATTCTTTCTTCCTT
>CM052709.1:32657821-32714267 GCA_028551405.1 Uromys caudimaculatus
TTTTGGTCCCCAGAGATTGCTTCAATACCAGGAAGTGTTTTCCTCAGAAGTGGCCCACCAAGGAATGTGCCGATAACGGAGGTTGGGCGGGCGGTTTCCACGCCCTAATCCCTTGCCCCAGCTTCCTCATTCTTTCTTCCTTTTTTGATTCTTTTCTTCCTCCTTTTGCTGATGCTTTATAAGTGGCAGCTTGCCAGAAATAAAGTAGACCTTGACAAGAATCTGCTTGGTCTCGCTTCTTTCTCCCTCTCACCCATTTCTATTAAAGGTTGGGATTCTCCTCGAAACCGCGAATAACTAGGTCCTGCGGGTCGGGACAAAGTTAGGTGACACTTAATGTCTTTAAAAATCAATGAAAAAAGTCTGATGGTTAATCTTGTCAACTTGTCTTGACTGTGAAATGCCTGGGGTTGGAAAGGCTGCCCCAGGTGTCTGCGAGGGCGCCTGCAGAGATGACGGCTCTCTGGCCGATGAATGGTAAGAAGGCGTTTAGGAAGGGGGTGAGAGTTTGCAAGCAGGCCTGTTTGGAGGAAGTAGACACTGTGGCCCCATCCGTAAGGCCTTTCCTCTGCTCGATGTCTGCCTTACTCCAAGCCCAGAAATACAGGGCCAAAGGACCACAGACCAAGCCCCTTCAACTGCTCGCCACAACCAGCACTCCCTTCTTGTTCTTGTCAGGTAGTCTGTCATAGCACCATGTTAGAGTAAGAGAGGGTTTGTGAAGAGATGCATCTGGAGAAAGATGGCCACCTCACCCCAGTTCCCTGCAATGAGGCAAGGCCAAGCCTCAGACTCGGAAGAAACCCTGACCTATGGGCTGCTCTCTGAGGACTCATCCCAAACCCAGTGGCTTGAACGACAAGAACCTATTCAGCTAACAAGTCTGGGCTAGTGCTCTCGGTCACATGTCGGGCAGGGCAGTAGATCAGTCATGCTGGTCCTAGCTTGATGCTCCTGGATATGGAATGGAGCTGACTGGTTTTTGCCTGGTGCTGTCTCTCATCATAGGCTGGGCTTCTATACACTGTGGTAGCCTGAGCTCACGCAGCAAGCAGCCACGTACGGGACTCTGCGGGACTGAGACTGTTGAAGGCATGCCCATCTGTTTGCAGCTTCTTGCTGGCCAAAGCTAGTCACTATACCAGTCCTGATTCAGGGAACATTCCTTTATCCCAGTGGGAGCCAACACTGAGAACATACTGGACAGGAGTGTGGCTATGGGAGGGGTGGAGGATCCAAGCTGATTCTCTAAGGATCTACAGAGAGCTAAAATGGTGCCGTTACCGGCCTCAGTGGATTTCATATCTTCATAATTTAAGAATGTTGTGTTGAAAGACTAGAGCTATTAGAGTAACCTGGAACACACACACACACACACACACACACACACACACACACACACACACAGAGAGAGAGACAGAGACAGACACAGAGACAAAGAGACAGGGATCTCACAACAGCACCGATACTAGTAAGCTTCAGAGTATAAAAAACCATCTCCCGAAAAGAGTAGACAAGAAAGATCTCAGGCCAGCCTCTTCCTATGTGACCTTCAGAAATGATAAAGTACCTGCTATCTAAGTATGAGTATCTGAGTTTGAACCTCTAAGAACCCACATTAACAACAACAACAACAACAAAAACCAGGCATGATAGTGCATGTTTGAGACCCCAGCGCTGGGGGGGTAGAGGGTGGACAGGGATAGGTAGATCCCTGAAGCTCATTGGCCAGCCAATCCACTGAGTCAATGAGTCTCAAAGAGTAAATTCAGTAAGCAATGAAGGAAGATTCTCCATAAGTGCCCACACACGGCCATATGTGCCTGTGCACATACATTGGAGCACGTACATATTCTGCTGTATTAGTTTTATGTTGCTGTGATAAAACACCGTGACCAAAGCAACTTGCAGAAGAGCTTATTTTAACTTATGGCTCCAGAATGAGAATCCATGGTGGCAGTGAGGCATGTCAGCAGGCAGCCGGAGGAGGAAGCCGAGAGAATAGATCTCAGCTGCACACAGGATGCAGAGAAAGAGAAGGAAGCTGGAAGAGGCTTCACACTTGAAGCCAGCACCAGTGATGTACTTCCCTTGGCAGGGCTGCACCTCCTAAGGTCCCTCCTCTTCCCCCCCTTGCTGGAAGCACCAGCAACTGGAGAGCAAGTAATCAAATACCTGAGCCTGTGGGAACATCCTCATTCAAATCACACACACACACACACACACACACACACACACACACACACACACACCTCATGGAAGAAAGAAGGGATGGACAGAGGGAGGGACAGAGGAGCCAGACTTTACCTGATTATCAAGTAGAGAGGGGAGTAGACATGTACTGGACCTGAGCTAGGTTCTCCTAGATCTGGGGGAGACTTACCTGAACCCAGTCTAGAGATTCAGACAATCCTTGAGGTAAAAATCAACCAAGCCAGCAGGGTGAGAGGGAAACCCTGTCTCAGAACTAAACAAAAGCACACATATAAGCAAAAAGTCCTTCCCTGGGCAGAGTCAAGGGTCATTAAGAAAGTTGTATTTGTGTGAAAGCCTGCATTACGGGCTATCCATCACGTTGACTATAAGTGTGCTTTCGTCTTCTCTGCCACAACCAATATTACTAGAGTATCTCAGGGCTCTGCACACACGTGGGGTGGTGTATGTTACTGGAGAGTAGCATACTGCTCTGCACACGCAATGCAGTGGTGTATGTAGCTCTCTGTCACGCTGTGGTTTTCATGTTTTAAGTGTAAATTTCAGTTTACAGACTCTTTTCTGATCAAGAGGTAGAACTCTCAGCTCTTTCTCCAGCACCATGTCTGCCCGCCTGCCACCATGTTTCCCCACCTAACAATAATGGACTAAACCTCTGAAACTGTAAGACAGCTCGAATGAAGTGTTTTCCTTTTTAAGAGTTATCTTGGTGTCTCTTCATAGATACAGTCAGCAGCTTTGTTTGTGAGGGCCAGAAAATCCCAATGGCCCAGAAGTTCTGGGGATGAGCAGATACATAGGCTGAGGTATATCCGTGTCCTGGTGTGCTATAGAGCAATAAAAAGGAGCAAGCTGGCAGCCTACAGTTGGGTGGAAGACAAATGCATTGGGCTAAGTGGAAAACTCACTCAAAGTTAAATACTGTAATTTCACCTCATGGAGACTGTCTCAGCATGATGAAACATTAAAGACAGAGGGTATCCTAGGTGCTGGGGTCAGGGACACGTGGACACCATGACCACAAAGGAGGTATGGAAGACCCTTCACAGTGATGGAACCTTCTGCATATAGACAGTGGCAGGGCTACACAAGTCTAGAGAGCGTAAAACTCCGTGAAGCTACACAGAGGAGCAGAGTGCATTTACAGCGATGGAAGCCGGGCGTGTAGCTTGGCTGGAGTCTTATGTAACACACGAGAGTCCTGGGGTTGAGTCCCGGCAGCACATAAACTAAGTGTTATCCCACACTCGTCATCCCAGCACTCAGGCCATGGATACAGGAGGGTCAGAAGCTCTAGGCCATTTTCAAGTTTGAGGCTGGCCAAGATCGTCTAAAGAACATTAGAACTGAATACTATAATTTGAATCTAAAAATGTTTCCTGAAGGCTCATGTGCTGAGAACTGGATCCCGGACAGTGGTGTTATTGAGTAGCTGGGTCATGCACTAACTTAACTGCTTTGGCCTGACTAGTAGACCTGAGTTTCAGTTTCCTGGACCCGGTGCCTCAGGCTCCTCAGAAATCAGGTGACCAGCCTGCCGTTTTAGAGACATTCTGTTTGTCCCCATCTGCGGATTTAGGGAGATCTTGTGATATCCTGCTACCATGTTTTTGCAACAATATGTGACATCTGGCAGGAACGTTGACCTTCTGGAACTTCCCCGCCCCTGTAACTTCCCGCTTC
The DNA here is from genome assembly GCA_028551405.1 of Uromys caudimaculatus. Lineage (NCBI taxonomy): Eukaryota > Metazoa > Chordata > Mammalia > Rodentia > Muridae > Uromys > Uromys caudimaculatus. The sequence continues at coordinate 32,661,719 of CM052709.1, forward strand.
TTTTGCTTTATATTTGGTTCAGAAATAAAGTTCTTTGGAGTTTGATCGGGTAACTGTCTTGCTCCCAAAGTATCTCTTGTCTCCTGTCTTCTTTCCATTAGGCTGGTAGTTTCCCTCCTCGGACCCTTGTTGAAAGTCCAGCAGGCCAGGACAGTTGGCACCCAGATGTGGGGGCGAGGAACAGGATCACATGCGACTGCCGGACGTCACATCACGGGAAAGCCTGGTCCAGGTGGTCCTATTGAGGATCGAATTTTGAAGATGCTCGTGGAGTGACCCGACTGACGAGGCAGATTTCTAGGGGGAGGTGAGTGACACATGAAAGAAACAGATGATTTTTCCGTAGAAAGGAAAAAAATAGGAAATTTTGTTCACGGAAAATTCTCCTTAAAAGGCAAGGGATACTCGGGTAAAAAAGGTTAGTTTGTGAGAAAGCCGTGAATTAGTAACACAAACTTATGGTGAGTTTATGCGAAAACTGATTGGAAGTAATATAAACTTTAAAAGATGGTTTATTGTGTGAGAATTGTGTAGAGTAGTATAAAGTTAGAGAAGGAAATTTTGTGTAGAAATTGTGTGAAATAGTACAGAATCATGGGACAACATTAAGTGACCATCAAGCCTTTTTGCAGGGAATTAAGGAGTCTCTCAAGACTAGGGGGACTAAGGTGAAAATTGTGTAAAGTAGTATGAAGTTAAAAAGGGAGATTTTGTATAAGAGATGGACTAGAGTAAGAAATGTTTTTGTGAAAAAAGATAAATTAGTACCTTGTTGAAGGACAAGGTGATGGTAATATGTGTCTTATGTACGTGTTTAGAATTATGCTAAAATCTAGAGAAGTGAAGGCAATTCTCATAGGTACTTTTAGTCTTTGGACCCTGACTAGAAATAGTTTAAACCCTAAACATGAGAGAATGGATTTGAGAAAAGAGAACCTCTCCAACTATCCAGGGAAGGAAAATGAATGTAACTGTTTTGGAACTCTCCTAGGGACAGAAGGAGGTCTGGAGATGTCCTACCTTCTCTTTGGCCCCTACAGGAAGAATGCTCCCCTAGGGACAGAAGGAGTTCGGGAGATGTCCTGGCTTCTCTGGCTCCCACAGGAGGAATGCTTAATTCTAGTCCTGGGTCTTTTAAGTAGGATATCTGGGTCCCTTTGGGACATTTAATTCCCTTTCCTGTCTGTGTATTGTATGTTCTTGGTGCACCAATCTGTCCATGTGTCAAAACTGACTGTTTTGTGTTAAGTCTGTGTCCTTGTGTCAAAAGAATGGATGTTGTCCTGTGTTTCGTGTTGAAAAGAAAAATTGGTTAAAACTTTATCCACTAGCTATCTACCCCTTGATTTAGCTTAACTTGTTTTAAAAAGCAGTCTCACTTGGCTGTGCCTGTGGCTGGGAGTCAGGCCCGGCTAGAAAAGCCCTGCCAGAGGCTTAATTTTCTGCACAAGCCACTCTTAAAGGGGCCAACAGCTTTTCGGCTTCTATGGTAAGGGAGCTAACAGCTGTTTCTCCTAGAAAAATTTCTCTGATTATTGGGTTCAACAAGTAACAAGGTGTTCCTCTCTTGAAATTACAACTAGAGAAAGTTAAATTTTGTCTGATCTAAATAAGTAAATGTGTGGTTATTTCATTTTTGCTTCTGATTGGTTTTAAAAGTATAAAAATATTCTACGTGTCTTGGTTATAGAGTATTGGCTTATAAATTGTTGGGTATGATTAAAAATATGTAACTTTGGTGACAAAAAGTGGGCTTAAAACTGGTAACTTAGGGTTTGAGTCATTCTAGACAACAAAGAATGTGACATGAGCCAACCCAGGGAAACAGGTCTTTGAAGATATGTTTAAATCGGGTGATATCTTATGTAATTCCTATTCTAGAAATCAGACTAAGATTTAGGATATTGAGGTATAGGATATAGGATAATCTTTTTGAGGTATTGAAAGCTACACTGTCACTCATTCAGATCTAAAAACTGACAGCCAAATTTTGTAATGTAAAGGTAATACTCTTGATATTGATTTTTATTGTTTCCAAAGTTATGGTTGTGCTCTGATGTTGCAAGAGAAACTTAAAAATTATAGTTAAACTGCCAGTGTTCTATTGGCTGCAGCTTGCAGTTCAATCACAGCCTCAGGAAAAGCAGCTAGTAGAATTTTTGGAGCTCCTTTAGCAAGAGGTCCTTTGTTACACAATTGGCTTATGAGAGTGCTAATGCAGCCTGTCGTGCCCCTACTAGGCCATACAGAGCAAAGACAGACTTAGCTGTATATATTCATCTTAGTGCAGAAATCAGACCCTCATATGATCAGGGTCTGGCTATGGCTTGCTGTCTTACAAGAGACCACTGTGCAAGCAATGCTTCCACAGAAATGAGGAAACAAAGATGTTTTAAATGTAGAGATTTGGGTTATTTTTAAAAAAAAGACTGTTCCAGGAGCAGAGGCAGGTATGGACTATCAAGTCATGTCCCAGGTGTCTGACCTTGGTGCAGGAAGATTAAAACCTTGGTCCAGGTATGAGTAAATAGGCCCAATTAAGAAACATTTGCATTTGAGTTAATGCAAAGCTCAGAGCAGCCTCTTCGGAATCTTGTGTGGCATTCCTTTTGTCTTAACTAGTCCCTACAGAAGTGCTTGACCTTTCCTCAGGAAGGAGGGGTCAGCCTCAGACACTAAGGCATTCACAGCAGGCCCTTATCTAGGTGTCATAAAGGATTATGGCTGCTTTCCCTATAGCATTAACAAAAGACTTGCTCAACTTGTTTTGGATGGCTCTGGTTCCTCTGATTTGTGCTGAGTTCAGTCTGTTGCTAATAAGAGACCTAACCCTAAATTGATAATTGAAGAAGGTTTTGAAGAATTAATAGACGTTGGAGCTGATGTACTTACCTCCTAGGGATTGGTTATTCCATTAATCCAAAATGAAGTTCAAAATTAAGATTTATGAAAGGTTAATGAGGCTATGGAACTCATGAAGGCATTAGAATCTGGCTCGCTTACTCTAGCTGCCATTCCAGGAGATACATATCGAATTATTATGGATTTGGAAGAATGTTTTTATACTGTCCCTTTGCATCCTGATGATTACAAAGAGTTTGCTTTTAGTGAGTTTGTAATTTTGAAGAGCCCATGAAGTGATATCATTGGAAAGTTTTGCCTCAAAGAATGGCTAATAGCCCTATATTACTTTTAAAAAGTTTTAAAAAGTTGTTAGGAGAGATTAATTGGCTAAGACCTCATCTTAAGCTCACCACAGGAGGACTTAAGCCTCTGTTTGATAACAGGGGTATGCAAATTCTAATTCCCCTGTACAGTTAACTGATGAGAGACAAATAGCTTTGCAGAGAGTAGAAGGAGCTATTGTTCAACAACAGATACATTATATAAAGTATAGATCAATTGTTTGCATTATTGCTACAACTCATGTGCCCACAGCAGTTCTTTGGCAAAAGGGACCATTAATATGGATTCACCTTTCTTCATCTCCAAGTAAAGTTTGAACACCCTATTATGAAGCTCTTGCTGTGTTAATACAGAATTATAGAACAGAATTATAAAAATATTTTGGGATAGAGCCTGATGAAATATTTATTCCTTATTCCAAACAGCAATTAATTGGTTATTACAAAATACTGATATTTGGCCTATCAAATGTGAAAATGTTTCAGGGAAAATTGATAACAATTATCCAAAAGATAAGTTGTTGCAATTTGCCTCTATGCATGCTTTTGTGTTTCCTGTAAATTTACACATACAGCCCATAGGAAATGTATTTACTGTATTTACAGATGGCTCATCTAATGGGAAGGAGCATATGTGATTGGATCACATGTTCAGTCTCTTGAGTTCCCCCTGCTTCAGCACAAATAATTGAACTACACACTGTAGCTGTTTTTGAAATCTAAAAGAGTAAGCTTTTAATTTATATAATGATAGCCAATATATAGCTCATGGTTTACAATTACTTGAAACTGTTCCTTTTTTAGATACTGCTAATTCTCAAATTTTGCAATTATTTATACAAATACAGTTCAATTTAGAATGTACAGTTCCTTATATTGTAGGGCATTTAAGAGCTTATACTGGATTGCCCGGACCCCTTAGTGAGGGCAATGCCATAGCAGATTTGTATACCAAGAAGGTTATAGGCCTTACACAGGAACAATTGGCCAAACAATCTCATTCTTTACATCATCAAAATAGTAATAGCTTGAGACAATAATTTGGTATTTTTAGAAAATGTACATGTCAAATTATAAAAGGCTTGTCCTGAATGTCCTCAGTTTCTACCTGTACCATATAATGGTGTTAATCCTCGAGGACTTATACCTAACCAATTATGGCACATGTGACTATTGACACCTTTTCAGGCTTTCCAGTTGTAACTGCTTTAACAGGAAAAGCAACTAAAAATATAATCAGTCATTGCCTGCATTGTTTTTCTATGCTTAGTGTTCCCAATCAGATTAAAACAGATTTTGAGACTTTTTGCCAACAATTTAATATTTCCATATTATTTGGATTCCTTGTAATTCTCAAGGACAAGGTATTGTGGAACTTAAAAATAATATCTTCATAAAATAAAAAATGGGGAGTTATATCCCTGTACACCACAGAATTATTTAAATCATGCTTTTTATTTTAAAATTTTAAAATTTGGATGCCAAGGAACTCTCTGCTGAGTGTCTATGGCACTCCACAACTAGGCATATTTATGCCTAGGTGAAATGGAAGGATCCACTTACAGGCATATGGCGTGATCCAGATCAGGTATTTAACATGGGGAAGAGGGCATGTTTGTGTTTTTTCTACAGGATGCTAAAGGAGCATGCTAGCTGCCAGAGTGATTGGTGAAACATGCTGATGCTGAGACAAAGAATGATGCTGACTGTGAGCTTGCTGAGTGCCCTGACAATGGTGACAGGAAAGCTGTATTGGACATCTGTTCCTGACACACCTTTGCTTGCCTATATCCCAGATTGGACAAGCTGCCTTGCCTCAAGATTTTAGACCTTATGGGACAGAGAACATGGAGACTGTGGAAACTACTTCAAAAAACTAGTCAAAAAGAGAAGTTATAATGACTTTTCTCTTTCCTTTAATGAGACCAGTTATTCTGTCTCAATCATGGACTGGTATAGAAATCAATCCAATATTGGAAATGACAGTCTTCATTGGGAAGACTGGTTCTGTACATTTTCAGAGACATATTTGGAAGTTAGCTGTGGTTCTCTGTGATGTTATGTTAGCAGGAGGTAAAGCTGGGACAGGATCTGGACTTTGAACAAGTGTTAGTACGTGTGTTAAGGCTCCTAATTTCTTATTAATTGGGCATGTTAAAATTTTGTTTCTTCTACAGTATTTAATGTAAGTTGTATTGATTGTACACTTTTTAATTGTGTTAGAGTGATGAAATCTGGCAAGTCTGTTATGGTGATCTATCAACTAGCCTTTGTTTTACTGCTTGTGAGTTTTTACAGGCTAAAAAAGGCTTACAAGTACTGGAAGAAGTGAGTCAGATTCTAAAACAGACGCAAGAGGGTAGTGGGTTGATTATTACTGATATAGCAGCTTTAATTATATTAACGGCTCGCACCTCTGCTTCTACAAATGTTTCGACACAAGAAGTTAAGACAGCTACCTTTGTTAATCATTTAGCAAAAAATGTTACTAATGTTCTGAGTATTCAGAGGACTTAGATTGGCATTTAGAACAGCAGATTGACTCCGTGACATCCTGACCCTTACAAATTCACTATCATCATCTCGATCTAATTGATGGTTGAATTACGGTGCCTGAAGCCGATTATACTCCTTTAGCAGTTGCATAAAACTCAGATTTATGCATGCCTGCTCACGAGCAGCATGGGCATCAGCAGGGGTGCAAGGCTAAGCACCGCAAGGGGAGGTTGCTATGCGCTGCTTCTGAGTCCCCTGAGGAGCAAACCCTTTTGCTTAGAGGTTGGTGTCGAGAAGGCATCACCTTAATCCTCTCCTCATGAAAAAGATACCATGTTATAATGAGGATCGGGTCCCTACTCGCCCCCTCTGATTAAGCCCCCCCCACCCCCACCCCCCGGTTTCTAAACAGGATCCTTTCTACTCGGCTCAACAAATAAATAAAAAGGGAGGAGATGTCAGGAATCAACAGGCTTTGACCTGACTAGTAGGCCTGAGTTTCAGTTTCCCAGACCTGGTGCCTCAGGCTCCTCAGAAATCAGGTGACCAGCCTGCCGTTTTAGAGACATTCCATTTGTCCCCACCTGCAGGTTTAGGGAGAGCTTGTGATATCCTGCTACCATGTTTTTGCCACAATACTTGACATCTGGCAGGAACGTTGACCTTCTAGAACTTCCCCACCCCTGTAACTTCCCGCTTCTTTTGCTTTATATTTGGCTCAGAAATAAAGTTCTTTGGAGTTTGATCGGGTAACCGTCTTGCTCCCAAAGTATCTCTTGTCTCCTGTCTTCTTTCCATTAGGCTGGTAGTTTCCCTCCTCAGACCCTTGTTGAAAGTCCTGCGGGCCGGGACACTTAACTGATGGTGTAATTCATGGAAGAGTTGGCTCTGAAATGGTGGTTAGGAGGTGCAGACAGTAGGGCACTGAGTGGGCTCTGAGGATTTTTTTTCTTTCCTGCCCCACCTCGCTTTCTGCTCCCTGGAGGTCCTGAGGTGAGCGGCTTTCTTCTCTCTTATCACAGGCTTCAAAGGCGTGGATCTCTGTGGCCATAGGTTGAATCCATGAGCCAAAATAAATTTTAGTTTACATAAGTTCTGTCATAGCAAAGAAATTCTGGCTAATACACTGGGTGGTTAGCAGCACCAGCCCCTGGTTCTTAACTAACGCAGTTAAGTAAGATACTGGCATTGGGAAAGTTGGGGGGAGGGCACACAGGTGCATGGGCACATGGGTGCACCATTTCTTCGATGTCTAGACGTGACTAAGATGATTTCTAAATGGAAAGTTTATTGCTTAAGTATAAGTAAGAAAGTTAGTCAGCATGATGTTGGTACCCCATTTTTAATAGTGTTGTTTTGTTCTCTGGTGTGTAACTTCTTGAGTTCTTTGTATATATTGGATATTAGCCCTCTATCAAATGTGGGATTGGTAAAGATCTTTTCCCAATCTGTTGGTTGCCATTTTGTCCTATTGACAGTGTCCTTTGCCTTAGAGAAGCTTTGCAATTTTATGAGGTCCCATTTGTCGATTGTTGATCTTAGGGCATAAGCTATTGGTTCAGGAAATTTTCTTCTGTGGCCATGTGTTCGAGACTTTTCCCTGCTTTCTCTTTTATTAGATTCAGTGTATCGGGTCTTATGTGGAGGTTCTTGATCTACTTGGACTGGAGCTTTGTACAAGGAAATAAGAATGGACCAATTTGCATTCTTCTACATGCTAACCTCCAGTTGAACCAGCACTATTTGTTGAAAATGCTGTCTTTTTCCCACTGGATGGTGTTTAGCTCCTTTGTCAAAGATCAAGTGACCATAGGTGCGTGGGTTCATTTCTGGATCTTCAATTCTATTTCACTGATCTACCTGCCTGTCACTGTACCAATATCATGCAGTTTTTATTACTACTGCTTGAGGTCAGGGATGCTGATTCCCCCAGAAGTTCTTTTATTGTTGAGAATAGTTTTCACTATCCTGGGTTTTTTGTTATTCCAAATGAATTTGAGAATTTCTCTTTCTAACTCTAGGAAGAATTGAGTTGGAATTTTGATGGGGATTGCATTGAATCTGTAGATTGCTTTTGACAAGATGACCATTCTTCCTATCTTAATCCTGCCAATCCATGAGCACAGGAGAGATTTCCATCTTCTGAGATCTTCTTCAATTTCTTTCTTCAGAGACTTGAAGCTCTTGTCATACAGATCTTTCACTTGCTTGGTTAGAGTCACACCAAGGTATTTTATATTGTTTGTGACTATTGTGAAGGGTGTTGTTTCCCTAATTTCTTTCTCAGCCTGTTTATCCTTTAAGTAGAGGAAGGCTACTGATTTGTTTGAGTTAATTTTATATCTAGCCACTTTGCTGAAGTTGCTTATCAGGTTTAGGAGTTCTCTGGTGGGATTTTTGGAGTTACTTATGTATACTATCATATCATCTGCAGGAAGTGATATCTTGACTTCCTCCCTCCCAATTTTTATCCCTTTGACCTCCTTTTGTTGTGTATTTGCTCTAGCTAGGACTTTGAGTACTATATTGAATAGATAGGGAGAGAGGGGGAAGCCTTGTGTTGTCCCTGATTTTAATGGGATTGCTTTGAGTTTCTCTCCACTTTGTTCGGCTTACAGTTTCAGAGGTTTAGCCCATTATCATCATGGTGGGAAGCATGGCTATCCCAGCAGACATGGTTCTGGAGGAGGAGCTGAGAGTTCTACATCTTGATCCACAGGCAGCAAGGAAGAGACTGGGTTCCACACTGGGCAGAGCTTGAACATAAGACCTCAGAGCCCACTCCCACAGTGACACACCTCCTCCAACAATGCCACAACTATTCCAACAAGGTGACACCTCATCATAGTGCTCCTCCCTATGGCCAAGTATTGAAACACAAAATGGGTGCCATTCCTATTCAAACCACCGCACTGCTACACTATCAATACTGAACCCTCACTGGAACTCCACTTGGATATCCTGTTGCTGCCCTGTGTCTTGGAGATCCTGCAGCTTTGGTTCTGTAGGACCATCTCCTTCACACACTGCTAGATGAGGTAGATACTGGGGTGGGCCAAATCAAAGCCATGAATCTGGGCCTGGGTAGTAGCTGAGTTAGTCAGCTTGCCAGTTCTTCTGCACCCACACACCAGAGTAAGCTCCCCAGCACTTCCCTAGATAGCTGTAGCCAACAAGAAACAGTCAACTCTCCCACTCCTATGCCCTCGGGGCTTGCTCACCTGTGCCTCTGCTACCAGAGGCATCTCTACTTTACTGCACAGGTGAGGTACAGGCCCACCCTCCAGAGTGCTGCAGCCAGTGAGGGACAGGGCCAGCTCATGATCCTAGGCAGTACCCCAGACCAGGGACACATATCCACATGGCCTTTGGTGGTAATATGAGCCACTGACATTGACACAAACTCCTGCTGCTGCATGGCCACTAACCCAGACGTGGCCTCAGTGGCAGCACAGGCCAGGACTTCTCCATGACCTTAGGTAGCAGCGCAGGTTAGTCACACCAAGCTATTCTTCTCTACCCTGGAGTCTTTAGTTTTACTACAGGATAGCAGGCCTCTGGGTATCTTCTGCCTGTCCATGCCTTGTGGCATCCACCTTCATATTTTTTAAACTCTAAGCATTGAGTTGTGAGCAGGCTATGGAGTGAGTTTGAAGGATACCATCAGTACTTAGAATGGAATAGAATAAACAAGGTGAGGTAGTCACAATAGGGAGGAAGGCTACAGAATGAGAAGGGATTATCTCCAGGATGGACAAAGTTATCTCCTGACCACTCTGGAGTGGAGTGTTTGACGCAGGCAGCTGACTAACAGTGCTCTCTTCTCATGGCCACAGCTGTCTGTGTCCCTAGGAGATCCCATCCTGAAAAGATGCCCATATCCAGTTCTCCAGGTAATGTTATGGAAGGCACAATTTTTCTTCTGGGTAAAGCTGCCTCTGACACTGATGGGAAATTCTTGAATACTGGAACCTCACAGTGGGCTGGGTCCTCCAACCCCCATGTGAAAAACAATGGAAAACCTCCCCCTGACATTCAGGTGAAAGGCAAAAGAACTTTTCTTCAGCCTTAAACCCTTCAAAAATGTACTTTCTCTTACCAATATCCTTTTGTTTTTCTTCTAAAAATTTTATTTATTGGTTTTTTGAGACAGGGAATAGCCCTAATTGACCTGAAAATTGCTATGTAGCTCAGGCTAGCCTGCACCACCACACTGAGCTTTTAAATTAAAAATTCATTTCAGGCTTGCTACTTCTGAATATACCTGCCCTGGAGTACAGTTGTCACTCCCTTGAGAAGACTTAAGCCCCCCTCTCAGAAGGTATCATTTCAAAGAGCTTCTTGGTTAGGGGTGGGACTTTGTGCCCACCTCCACTTCTCTGTGCTGAGAATTTGCCTGGCTTGAGATTGTATAGGTCTTCTTTGTTGTCACAGTCTCTGTGAATTCACATATGTGTGTCTGGAAAAAAAAAATTTTTTTAAACAAAATCTCAACGTTTAATTTTACCAATGAAGATTTGGGAGCCAGATGCCTGCTGTCTCAGAGAGGCAGAGAGCACCCAGCTGACCTTCCACCACAGTCAACATCCCAAAAGAAAGCTCTCCTTGCCATCTCAAAACCCCTCAAACTGAATTCCCCTGCCTTCTATTTCCTGTGAGTCCCTCTATCCCTCTGGACTTGCTCTTACTCAGTATGTTTTTCTCTTAATAACTCTATGTTCATTTCCTGTCAACTGGTTACTTGCTCTGCCTCTTGACCTATTGCTGACTTAATTAAATCCTGTTTACAATATTCAAGCAGAAAGCTCTTGGATTAAAGGTATGTGCTAATGCTGAGCCACATCACAACTAGAAACAAGGTTTTCCAGTAAATAACACAACCTTGGGGCTCACAGTGTGATAAAATATCCTGCAAAATATCCCCCACCTACCACTTTCTCTAAATAAAAAGGAAAGATTTTAACTCTAGCACAGTAAAACTATTTACAATGATGAAGCTATTTCTGACAAGCTTTTCATCCTGTCCAGCTTGGTTGAATTTGACAGTCTTAGAGTTAAGTATTTTTTAGTTTAAAGTTCTATAAAATGTTCATGTCAGTCTCCTATGAACTCAGCAATTTGAATGTCTCGAGCACTTTGTAGTCTGAGTCTGATCTTTGGTGTTTATCAGCTTAGTGGCAATTCTGGCCACTAAGTCAGCAGTCAACCCCAATGTGTCCACTGTTTGTGCAGAACCTGGCAGCAGAAGGGGCATGGGCCAGTTTTCCCCAGTGGTTAGTGTTACCACAATACAGGTAGGTTCATCGTTGCAGGACCGCATCATCTTTTTGGAGATCTCAAAGGTTACTGTTATCAATGGGTAGAAAACTTAAAACATTTTAAATGCTATATACAGCAGATCTTAGAAAGATTTGAGGACCATAATCTATTAAGAACATCCAAGGTATACAAACTGTTCCTAGTTACCTGCTTCAGACTCAAACCTCAAAACACATACAGGGAGCTAGATGAAGCTTATTTTGGGTTACTTCTTGCAGATAATGAAGTTAATAATTTCCTTGGCCTGATGCCAAGTGGTAGAAAAAAACCCTTTCTTCAAACCTTTGCTGTTAACACAGTATTTTTTATGAAATTCGGAGGCTTCTAGACATTCCCTATTAATAGCTGATCAATTTCATCATTGCATTGTGCTAGAGTGCCTAGGAGACCCGTATGGGATCTGATATGTGTTATATATGGTGAATGATTTTTACTTCCGATTAGTTGTTGTAGTCAAATAAATAGCAAAGTTAATTCTGAACCGTCAGGAATGAGTTCAGCAGTTTCAATATGTAAATCAACTCTTTCTGCATATTGAGAGTCAGTAACCATATTAAGAGATTCAGGAAAATCTAATAATATCATAAGAATGACATACAGCTCTGATTTTTTATCTGAATCATAAGGGCTCTGAGCCACATCACTTATGTTACCTGACTTATAATGCTCCTTTCCTGATTTATTTGCATCAGTATAGAATGAAGGGGCTCCAGAAATTGGTGTCTCTTTTTCTATATGAGGGAGAATCTAATTAGTTCTTTTCATATTCTCTTGCTTTTGGGATATTTGTTGTTAATCTCTCCAGAAATTTACTGCAAGCTCTTTGCCAAGGTTCATTTTCTGCCCATAATGAGACAATTTCAGCATTAGTAAAAAGTATCACAATTTCTGCTGAATCTATTCCTGCTAGTTGACAAAGTCTCATTTTCCATTCAGGATCATTTCAGAAATGGTTTTTACATAGGTCTTAAATCTTTTAGTTTGTTTGTGAACTAAAAAATCCAGTCTAAGATGTTATCTTCTCTCTGCATAAGAATTCCTGTGAGAGAATGAAAAGAAGGCAAAAATAACCAAAATATAACCAAGCCTTGGATCCAAGTGATCCATACGTGCGTCCTGTAATCTCTTTTCTACCAGAGCCAGTTCTTGCTCAGCCTCAACTGATAATCTTTTAGATATTTAAATCCTTATCGCCAGCCCCACACTGCCCATTCCCAATCCTTCTGTGTCTGGCCTGCAACCCGGAAGCTGCCCCTGCTCGGGGGTCACGATTGTCAGTAAGATGGCTTCTGCCACCCGGGCCATGCAGGGAGCGAAGCCACATGCTCCATTGATAAGGTTCCTAACAGAAGAGACAAACCTAAACTCAGTGCCTCAGAAACTTTGGGGTCTGCTGTGCTACCCTCCCACTCCTCTGTAATTTCACAGCATTCTGAAGGAAATATGTCCCCAGATTTACTGATGCATCAGGGCCATCAGACACTGCAGAAATAATAAACACATTACCTCAGAAACACAGAAGGAAACCTATGTCTCAAGAGGAAATGGAATTTATCAAGCATGGGGGTCCAGAGTGATCATCTTGGCTGCTACTTGTCACCAAACAGAAGGATTAACTTTACAATAAAGGACTTCCACAATGTCAAATGAAAAGTCATATACTAAACAACCTTAATATTCTGTAGGCAGAACGAATAAATGAATGAATGAATAAATAAATAAATCCTTATCACCTTGTAAGATTTGAAATAAATTACTTAGCCCTTGAGTAGTTAAACCAATTGTGGACCATAGTTAATATCTCCTAGCAATAATTTTTTGAAAATCTTTAAGAGTTTGTAATTGATCTTATCTGATTTGTACTTTCTGTGATCAGATTTTCTGTAGCTCTATCTTATATCCTAGATAATTAACAGAATCTCCTCTTCGGATTTTTTTCAGAAGCAGTTTTGAAAAAAAAAAATCAGTGAAGGCTTCTTTGGGGTCTTGTATAATTTTAGTAAGTGATTCTAACCCCTTACCTGATTCTTCAATCTTGTCCCAAGCATTTAAAGCTGCTAAATGACATAGCACCAAGGTGGGATTATTAAATTCAAGCTCATTTGTAGTTCAGCTTATTGATCTTCACCTAACAACTGACCTTGGGAAATGTTAACACCTCTAGCCTTATGTCGCTGTTCTATGGCCCTAGCTTCCTCTTTTTACCATGTTTGCCATTGTAATTAAGGACCAGCTTCCAATATTGCCAAATCTTTCCAGGGGATAATTTTGTTCTGATTTTCCCATGAAGTTAATATTTGCTTCACATAGGGGGAATGCACATCATATGGAATAATTGCTTCCTTGAATCTCCTCAAATCTAATAAGTCTATAGGATCCATTTAACTTCTTCATAACCTTGGGGGTGCTATCATCTAATGATAGCTCTTGTATAGTAGCTGGATAAATTAATGTTGGTTTTCTAACAATCTTGGGTCACCCCTCTTCAGTTTCATTATATGGTGGCATAGTATGTTTTTCTTTTTTTCATTTATAAGTCTTTATAAGACTTGTATCTTATCGATCCAAACCACTATGGTTATTATTGATAAAATATGAGTTACCAGACTGATAGTAGTTATAATCGGTATTATGTCAATCTCAACTAAGTCATTTATCTTTTCATTTTCTGCATCTAGTTTCAATCCATCTAAAGTAGCACTACACAGGGTTCTAACACCTTGTATTCCCATTCTTAACTCTCTCCTTGATGACTTCCCACTTGACTTCTCAAACTTGATGGCTTCTCAGTTTGTCACAGCTGGCGTGCTTTCTCTGTGTGGTTGTGCCTGTTTACAATATTCAATATTGTAATCCTGTTTACAATTTTCAAGCATAAACCTCTTGGATTAAAAGTGTGTGCAAGGTTATAACATTGAAAAGTACAAAAAGCTCTAATTATTGATGTTGTTATTATCCTGGTATTTAATTTTTATAAGTAGTTTTGTAAGTAAATAATTGTAGTATTGCTTTTAAGTAGTTTAAAGTCATCCTTAAATAAGTCCTGACTCAACATACTGCCTTAGTACAGTATCCTAAAGTGAAGTCCTCTGATGTGAGTTTGAACCATGCCTGCATTTCCTAAGTTTCTTCATATGTATATGTGCATACACCAGTACCCAGGAAAAGCATACTGGAAACCTGATTTCCACACTGCATTGATAAAGAGCTTGGTATTTTGCCTTCATATAATTCAGTTGCCTAAATGAAGTAGAACATAAATCTCTTCAAATGTCTTTCCAATCACAATTTTCAAAATGGTAACTTTTCATTTGGGGGTGCATGATGCCAAGTTTATCTTTAATCAGCCTTTATCACTGGATGTATAACAACGGATATTTTCCTACCTGGTCAGTAGGTTGTAGATTTAACTGGTTTTTTTTTCCCAGTAGATTCTCACTACATTTTCAAATCTATATTTGGAGAAACTTGCAAAGTGCTATCAGTAAGTTAGTTAGCATCTTTGGCCTTATCTATGCATAACGTTTCTTAGTTTAATTTTGACAAACTCACTGACACACAATTCCTTTGTAGTATTGTAACTTACTGTAATGTAATGAATTTTTAAAAATATTTATATGATTCATTATTAAAATATATGATATTGTGTAGCTTTGCATGAAATAAATGGCATCTCTGAGCTAAAAAAAAAAAAGTGTGTGCAAGGGCTGAGCCATACTACCACTAGAAACAGGTTTTTCTAGTAAATAACACAATCTTGATCATTGTGTATCAAATATCCTGCAACATGTAAACAGTTTTCTTAGAGTCATTCACCATCTCTGGCTCTTACAATATTTCTGGCTTGTCTTCGGTATAGATCCTTGAGTCTTGAGTGGAGGAGTATAATAAAGACATTTCATATAGAGCTGAGTGCTCCAAAGTCTCTGGCAATGCAGCCTTTTGGTGATGATGAAGGGTGATATAAACTCTTCCGTAACTGCTTCTCAGCTGAAATTAGAAAATTTTTGTCAAGGCCCAGGAAGAACGGAATGCTAGTCAAAGGCTGAGTGTGGGGAAGGGAGTCAGGTACTGGTAGAAGACATCTGGCTCATTGCTCAGGTTCTGCAGGACCACCTTGAGCTAGTAAAGTGCTGGACACTTTGGAGAAGTTTAGAATGCTGGTCCAAGGCAGGAGCTCAAGCCAGTAGGTGATGGTAGGAGATCTGAGGAAATTTTGTCATAAGCATCTGTTTTACTGACCATTGGATAATTTTGTTATTTCTTTCCTGAAATTACTGTGAGGACAGGGGATGATTATTATTACAAAGAATATAGAGATAAGTGGGCCAAGGAGATGTAAGAGCCACAGGACCAAGATAGACCAAAATCAGAGTTCTGCAAAAGAGATGGTCCCTCAAGGCTGTAGAGTTTTCAGCAACTCAAGTAAATTTGTGATCCTTTCTTCTACACAGATGTCCTGGTTTACATCTGTCTCTCAACAAGTCCAGAGCTCACTGGTTCTGCAGGACAACCTGGGGCTAGTATGTTATAGGTCATGTTAGAGCAGTTTGCAGGTTGCAGTTGATTCCCAGATGGTATCCGTAAGTGGAGTGAAAATCTGTTGGGACAGATATAGACTGGGGATAGAAGGTAAAATTAAGGAGCATAGAGAAACTCTTTATCTTGGGTGTACACTGAACATTCTAGGTCTGTGGTCCTGGTAGTTGGGGTTGTGGTAGAAGGAGTCCCAAGACCAGGGTTAGGCAGTAGGTGGGAAAGCTTAAGCTGTCGACTGGCAGGAGTGTTTATCTGGAGTCCGTTTGCCCTGTGAGAGATAGTAAGTCATGACTCCCAAGCTTGTATGAGTTTTTTTTTTATAAGTTTACAAAAAGGGATGAAAGCTTTAGTTATATTAGCATGACCACAGTCTGTAACCTCCATTGAAATCCTCATTGTGGGAAAAGCACTTGACGCTGTCCGTAAATAGCTGGAGTAGAATCAGGCCTTTGAGCATAGCAAAAGGATGGTTCTGGGTTAAAAGCATGAACTTCTTTCCTCTGTCCAAAGGACTGGATGAATACAGATTGGACAGAGATATGTTCAGTACAATGAGAAGCAATTTTAAGTCTATAATTGTAATACCCAAAATTAACCTGTAAGCCCCACCTGCCCAGGAACCAAGTAACTTCCTGGAATGCTGGGAATTGTAGTTCTTAGGCACCAAAGAATGGTTTCTTTGGTCAAATCACAGGCTTAACACATTTAGAAAACAACCAAATGAATTTTAAAATTTGAAGACTGACTATATTAATATCAGCCAGGGTTTTACCAAAGATTATATTAATAACATATCAGAACTCCATTGATATGTTCAATTTCTGAACTTTTGAAGTCTTAACATCATGAATCATCTTTAAGCCTCATTTTTAAGTGTAAATCACCTCCTCAGACCTTTGCATCTTACCCTTAACATTCCTCAAATCATTTTCTTAGACCCTCACAACTTACAGTCTGTACAGCATGCATTTACACACGTAAATTATCACCTTACATACATAGACTTTAAACCCTTTTTATCCCAATCTAATTGTTTACCACAGGACATAGGTGTGTGGTGATATGTATAGTGAAGACTTTGTGTCTGGATTTGAGTGAAATGCATCAGCAAAGCCTTTGCTATATTTGGGTTAAGCAGTGGAGGCTGAGAACTTGTTTTGAGACTGTTTGAACCTTGAAGAAACGTTGTCTCTTGGTACTATGGAGAAAGTTGCACTAGGTACTATGCGAGAGCTTACAGCTGCACAGACCTTGGTCCTAAGATACTCCTGGCACACCTGAAATTCTTACTTTTGATTATAGCTAGCCATGGTCAAAAGGGACTGAGATTTGTGTGCGTTGTCTGCAGCAAGGGCAAGATAACTTTGGTAGCTGGAACTGTTCCCAACCTCAATTAATCTTGTGTAATGATTAAATAAATAAAGTAACTACAGTTAGCTAGCTGGGGGTCAGTCTTTTCAAAGAAGGCTGAACCCCTCTACTCCTTGGGACAATGAGGGCTTAGCATCTTGGTGATCTTCTCTCTCTCTACAGTGGCACCTACAATCAATAACCAATATCCAGTCCCAACGTGGAACTTCAAAGCTGGTTGATTACTGAGAGCACTGACTAAAAAGCAAGTTCTTTTAATAAAGGAATACTAAAAAATAACCTTTTTGTTATGATAGCTTGAGTTTGTTTTTACATTGAAAACTATCTTGTAAGTTTATCTCTGGGTGAAGCCACTGAGTTTGCCTTTCAGTAGGAGACCTAGTAGCTCAAGAAAAGGCAAGGCCTAATTCTTACACATGAAATGGACTGACCAGGCACCTGCAGGACTGGGGAGGAGCTGTTTTGCTTGCTGCTGCTAAATGGATAAGCTATAGTTAGTCATCAACCCGGTTAGAGATCCGAGAAGGATACATTTGAGCAGCAAGTGTAATTAAAATTCCTCTGTATCAATTAAAATGACAGACTTACACTACCTGGACAGCCATCCTAGGCTCCTCTACAGCAATCACTCTGGCCTTGTTGGGGGTAGAGATCTTCAGTCTTTGGCTTCACATGAGGCAGCATTTAAGTCTTTGGCTGTCATACAAGGCAGCATTTACTCTTTGCCAGGAGGTCTGAGAGATTTTTTTTTATGGTGGAGGGACTTAGGAAAACTGACCTACTTTGACAAGGCAGAGTAGGTCAGTCAACTCAAAAGTGTCCATAGTTTTGGGCAAGGCCCTGCTGGTAGACAAGGTATGGGGCAGCTCTTTGTCCAGTGGTTAGCATTATCCAGGTGAAGTCTTCTTTGGAGATAGCCTTAGCTATCTTAGCTGCTGTCAAAGGCCAGACTTGGCATATCACTCTGAGGGGTTTGAAGGTCATCGTCTAATCTGTTCTGTATATCTGATTCTAAATAACCTTTATTAGTTTTTAGTTACATGCTTCAGGTGTTAAAAAATAGTGACCTTAATAGCATACATGATAGCATATACAGAAGACTAAAGCTTGTCCCTGGAAATGAATTACATTTGTACTTAGGATAACTACAAACATGATCATGTGAAAGAATTTGATCACTTGTAAGACCATTAACTTGCTTGTATTAATTACTTTTAACATTTTACATGTCAGTAGGTTTTATAAAATTAGGATTTTATTATAGTTTTATCCCTGTTAAGTTTGAGCCTCAAAATTCTGAGTGGAAGATTTAATTGAAGATCCTTTAGCATAAAAATAAAACTTTAAACCACAAATATAGTTCACAGAGAGACTGGGAACCTTGCTTTCTCGATGCTTTCCTTGTGTAACTTTACAGAGTATCACAGTTTGTTGTATGGGTAAGTATATCCAAATTGCTAAAGCTTAATAAAGTTACCAAAGACAAAGGGGCTAGACTTAGTCAGCTTCTGTTAGCCTGAATAGTCCTTAGGAATTTAAAACCTTATCTATGAAAAAATGCCATATTCATCAAACAAGTCATTCCTCATCTAAAAATGTTTAGAAGCCTGGTGTTGAATACAGTTAGCAAATTAGTTAAGCATATATCTCTAGGTCAGTTTATATAATCTGAGTAGACCATTATAACCTTAGGAGTTGATGAATTTTAATCAAACATATTTAATTCATCAAATATATGTTGTTCATTATCTAAAACTTTTATTTTAGGGACAAAAATCATCATACAAAAATCTATCTGAATCCAAAATATCTTGGAGACTTGCTGTTGACTCCTTAGAAGATACAATGAGCAGAGGGCTCAGTATTATAGGCGCTGCCTTAGTTGACTTATACCACGTGCTCATCTTATTCAAGATGGTGGTGAAGTTACATGGCACGCACTCTCTTTAACCTTAGTAAAGATGGCTGCAAGCCACATGGTCACTATGTACTCCAAGGTAAGCCTGTCAGGTATGTACCTATTTTTTTCTTTTTTAAAAAAAAAAAAAACCGCCAATTTTACCTAAACAATAGTTAAATCTGAGATACGTATACAATATCCAGTAGCAAACTAAGATTACACACACAAACACACATATTAATTTTTTTATTGTAAGTTTTAAGCTAACTTTTTGTTAAACTGCAACCACTGAACTTACAAATCCTGAGATACACATCTTGATGAAAAACTTTTATTTTAGAAAATGTCTTAGAGATACAAGAGGGGGCGTATTTAGAGTTGAATAAAACCAAAACGGAGTAAGAGCTAGGCAGCCGTGATCCCTATTGGGGATAGTTCACTTTTTAGCTGCTCTAAAGCTCAAGGTACCTTTTCCTGTCCTGTTCTGATTTGCTTCCTTTCTTCCTGTCAGAGTCAGGTAGCCTGCCTGATCCAGGACAGAGATTTTGGAGAAAAAATTTAAATAAACTTGCTCTGGTCTGGAGAGAAAGGGCCTTAACTCAACTCCAGAGCCAGGTTTTTTATAGAATGGAGCAGTATTACATCGTTTAATATTATCCATGCCCAAAAGCCATTTGTATCTCTGAGGGCTGAATCCAGTGGTCAGAGTGAAGGACTGGAGCAAACAGAGAGCAAAGGGGGCAGAGAAAGGAGAGGTGGCTGGAAGGGAAGGAGCCGGCTCGGAGATGGAGATGGTGCAAGCAGCAAAGCAGAGATCCGGCGTAGGCAAGGGTCAGAACCAGGAGCTCTGTCAGAGGGAGGGTTCCATATCCTAGAGGCCCAAGAGGACGTAAAGAAGTGTCCTAGTTAGCGGGCTAACAAGGACTGAGAGAGACAGAGCAGGCGGTTCCCAAAGGTGAGGAGTCTACAGCTGAGAGCAGCCAGGAGAAGGGTAGAGGATAGGCAAGAGAGACTGAGCAAGCTCTAGCAGAGAGCAGAGAACGTGAAGGGAGGGAGAGCAAGGGTGGGAGGAAGGCTAAGTGTTCCGCATCAAAAACTTCAGCCAGGGTGTTCCAAAGAAGACCAAGAGACCTGTCGGAGAGAAACGTCCCTTTCCAAGCAGTAGGTGATCAGTGGAGCAAGAGAAGCTGCCTGACATACTGGCATGACTTCTGGAGCAATAGGCTCCAGGCTAACAGGGCAGGCAGCTCCAAGGTGACACACACCTGAGTGCTGGGACAGAGACGGAGCCTTTCCACGTACCCAGGAGGGTGTAGAAGTCTCCGGGAGCCGGAGAGACGGAGAGATACCCTAGAGAGGATGCCCTGGAGGAGCAAAGTGGTTTGAAGGAAGAAGTGGCTGAAGAGGTGACTCTAGAATTTGTAGTCAAATATGGTGAGTAGCAGAAACCAGCAGAGACACATGATCCACACCCTAGGAAAGTCAACTTGGCTCGATTAGGAGAAGCTGGATCCATTGGAAAGGGATCCATTTGTGCCTCTTCTGGGATTTTGGCACCAGATACATAAACTGGCAACATAGCCGTGCCATGGCATATTTAAGGCTTTATTTTAGACATGAGAGCAAGAACAGCCAGAGGCATCTGGAGGAGTCTAGAGAGAGAAGTAGACTGGACATGGACAGGAACAGAGAGGGGGGAAAGGGAGGGAGGGAGGGAGGAAGGGAGAGAGGGAGGGAAGGAGGGAGGGAGAGAGAGAGAGAAAGAGAGAGAGAGAGAGAGAGAGAGAGAGAGAGAACACAAGAGCAAGAGAGAGAATGAATGAATATATCTGAACTAGGAGGGTTCTCAGAAGAATGACTAGCTGGAGGAGAGAAGACTGTGAGCTCGAGGGAGTTTAGCATAAGAGAGGAGGTGAGAAGAGACTCTTGTCCCTTCCGTCTTTTGAAATTTGGGGAAATGGGGTTTCTTTTGGATCTGACAATAACCAGTAACATTGGGAATAGCTTATAATGTTTTGGATAATGTTATGGGACCCTTTTGGCCAATAACTCAAAAATATGTAACCTATTCCTGATACTGAAGGGGCCTTGCTGGGGAAGGGGAAACAGAATACAGTATGATGAGGGGATAAAAAGGAAACTAAAATAATAGGTGAGGTGGTTTGACTAGGTATGGCCCCTCCTCATGTGTTTGAATGCTTGGTTCATGGAGAATGGCACTATGGAGTAGGTGTGGCCTTGTTGGAGGAAGTGTGTCACTGTAGGGGCAGGCTTTGAGGTTATATATGCTCAGGCTACACCCAATGATAGACAGTCTCCTGCTGCGTTTGGATCAAGATGTAGAACTCAGACTGGAGAGATGGCTCAGTGGTTAAGAGTGTCGACTGCTCTTCCAAAGGTCATGAGTTCAAATCCCAGCAACCACATGGTGGCTCACAACCAATAATGAGATCTGATGTCCTCTTCTGGGGTGTCTGAAGACAGCTACAGCAAGTGGGGCCAGAGAGAGCGGGGCCGGAGCGAGAAGAAAAAGTGTCTGAAGTCAGCTACAGTGTACTTAAATATAATAAATAAATCTTTAAAAAAAATGTAGAACTCTCAGCTCCTTCTCCAGCATCATGTCTGCCTGCATGTTTCCTGCCATGATGACAATGGACTAAACCTCTGAACCTGTAAGCCAGACCCAATTAAATGTTTTCCTTTATAAGAGTTGCCTTGGTCATGGTGTCTCTTCACAGCAAACCCAAACTAAGCCAGAGGGATTAATATGAGGTAAATGGGAGGCCAGGGTAAAGGAGGGAATATGGGGAGGGACAGCAAAGCCATAAAGAAACCTAATACTGTAGAAGCCGCCTCTGATATATGCATACATAAAAGGAATCTAAATGGAGTCGCCCTAGAAGGAGGGAGCTGACCTCCTTACTGTCATGATGGGTGGGGGTGGACACTGTTTCCTGGCTGACCAAACCTCAAGGTGAGGTGGCTCTGAAATTATGCTCTGTATGCCGCAGTCCCCAGAGCAGCTCAGGAAGGCACAGTGCTGGCTGTTGCTTGGCTACCTCTAGGTGAGCCTGTGGTTAGCCTCTCTGCAGTGCCTGCCACAGGTTTTCTTTGAATCTCTGAGAAACAGGATCCTGAGAAGCCAGCAGCAGCCTCGCTCCCACCCTGTCACAGCTCGAGACCCAGCAGTTGCTAGAGCAGCCCTTTCCTTCCTGACCCTTTAAGCTTTTTTAAAAGGTTTTATTTATACTTCATATGCATTGGTATTTTGCCTACATGTATGCCTCTGTGGGGGTATCAGATCCCCTGGAACTGGAGTTACAGTTGTGAGCTGCCATGTGGGTACTGGGAATTGAACCTGGGTCTCTGGAAAAGCAGTCAGTGCTCTTAACCACTGAGCCTTCTCTCTAGTGCACGTTCCTTTAAGTGGCCAGAGGGTTTATGCTCTGGTGTAGGCTGTTGTGGATTGAAGCCACAGAAGCTGCTACTGCTATGCAGAGCCTTGAGCCCAGAAGCTTATGGTACCTACCCCAGGCTTCCTTGGTCAGTAGGGGGCCTCTGGGCTGAGCACAGTTCCGAGACAGCCATAAAGTACCTGCCCTGTAAGCTATGTGGGTGACAACCAGGTGTAACCATGCACAGTACTGTCGCAGGAGCCAGGCACCTGCCAGAGATGGGGAAATGGGCTCCAGCGCTGCCCTCCAGTGTCCCTCTTCACTGGGAGAGAGGCACCTCTAGGGTAACTGAGGCAGGCAGGGTTGACAGACACTAACATTTCCCAACACTGGGTTCCATTCCAGGCCTCTGGCCCTTGGCATGTTCCTGCTGGAGCCAAGTGGTAGAGGCCTTTCTACCCCACCATTGCTGCCTGTGCCCCATTTGCTCATCTGCTGAGCCCCACATCTCTCTGGCTAGACTGTAAGTTCCAAAAAGCTAGAGACCCATCTTTTCACGGTGAGTCTTCAGCTCTGGGCAGGGTTTGACATATGTCAGATTGTCAATAATTAGTAGTAGCTAGGGTATGGGCCCTGCTTTCAAGGAGGACATGGTGAGTGCTGACCCTGCTATGAATACACACAGTAGCAGCAGGGAAGGCTGAGAAAGACCTGCAGCCTCAAGACAGCTCAGAGATAAGTCCCACTAATTTGGACATGGGAGAAAGATACCCACCACTGCATAATTACCCGTCCCCAAAGCTTAAATCCACCTTCACCAGTCAAGTCTGCTTGTGATGTAAAAGGCTTGGTTGTATACCTTTGCTTTACAATGTCTGCCCAGTTTTGTGTGACTTGGGTCCTGGAATGCTAGCAGAAACAAGGGAACAGACAGAGAGCACACAGGCACCCATACAGTAAAGTTGGAAGTCAGCTACTGCCCCACCCAGAAACTGTTTATTAGGCACCCAGCACAGAGGGAGGGAGGGGTTATCTAGTCTTTGGAGGAGGCCTCTGGGGGCAGGCTTAGGCTGTAAACATCTTTGCACACACTGGCCAATCAACCATAACCACTGGTACTTGGACTCAGGAGGAAAGCTTTGCCATTCCTCAGTGCTTCACCCAGGTAAGTCTTTGCCATCTGAGTCAGGCTGATGCCTTAGAGTTCTCAACCTGGCAATTTCTATGCCAGCAATACACAGTCAGGACTTTGCTCACTCAGGGCAAAGCAAAACCAAACTGTGAGAGCTCAGGATGCAATGTGTGTGGAGGCAGACGGAGTCTCACCTACGGGTTGCCTAGCTGGTTGGGTTGGCACTTCTAAAGTGGAGGCTGGGGAGCAGGGCTCAAGAAGAGGAAGTGGGATGGGTGTAGAATTGGTGAGGTAGGCTGGAGTAGGAGCTTACTCAATGGGATGAAGTTGCTTCTGTTTTTACTGGCAGGGTAAGCTGGAGACCTGGGGGACACTCACTGGCCACACCTAGCATACTGGGATAAGGATAATTAGCTCTTATTTACAATGAACTAATTGGAGGACTGGGTGGGGATGGGGTAAGAACTGGATAGCAGGGCTTGACTTGGGCAGCTGAGTGGCTGTGGACCAGGGGAAGGGACATGGAGGCAGGAGATGGCTATGCCTTGTTGAGGGTCAAGGATGCTGTGGGATGAGGTGAATGGCCATATCCTTCATAGCAGTCTTTGCATGGTGGTCTTAACTGTGATCCTTTCACAGGACGATGGCCCCCATTGCAACTCCATTCCCCTCAGTTTCCTTAACCACAGTCAGAATCCTGACACTGGGTTCCCATGACCATTGTGGTCTGAGTGTGCTCCACTGGCTGTCACTGAATGGTCAGTCCTTAGTGAAGGGCCACCCCCACAGCAAGTGCCTCTATGGGGGGAACATCACCTAAGAAGCTACCATGAAACCAGTGCCAAGCATTTCCTGAGCAGGAAGTAGGTGTGCCCACGGCTCACCACATGGGGGCAGGTGGCTGACACCAGACTCCTGCCCCTCCTCCTAGGCTGGATGGAGGCCTTCATCTGAGCTACCTTTGTCTACATGTGCCTCTTCCTGTGCAAACATCTCTCTCCTACTCATTCTGGAATTTAAGGGGCTGTTGTGTGCCTTGAGCACAAACACTCTCACTCTTTGAGGGTACCTAGCTGTATCTCTGTAGACACAAATAGGCAACTGTGAAGAAGCCCTCTACATGGGGATGCTTTCTGTTGCTAAGTCCTTCTTACAACAGATGTGCTCAGAGTTTAGAAATGCCCAGTGGCATAGGTACTTAGGAGTATACTGGCTGGCAGATGCAAACTTCAGAGTCAGTGTTCCACTTGGGAGTGCCAGAAGCCACTTCAACAGGGCATTGGCCAGAGGCCAGCTGGCAACTGACTAGGCCTGGGTTAAAAAACTCACATGTAGAGGGGCTGTCCTGGCTTTGGATGGGCCCTGTGTAATTGCTCCTGCGTTCTGAGCAAGGGCAGCCC
The DNA here is from genome assembly GCA_028551405.1 of Uromys caudimaculatus. NCBI lineage: Eukaryota > Metazoa > Chordata > Mammalia > Rodentia > Muridae > Uromys > Uromys caudimaculatus. The sequence continues at coordinate 32,686,456 of CM052709.1, forward strand.
TGCCTCACCTAGCCTGACACTTAGGCTGTCTCTCCCTTCAAGCCAGGCTCGGCCTTAACCTTGGAAGTAGGAACGATGGAGCTGCAAGAGGAAGTTCAACAGGAGCCTGCAACATGAGCCCAACCTAACAGGAAACCCAGGGAAACAGCTACCACTGGCCTAGGATGTTCCTGAGGTAGAAGTGAGGTTCAAACCCCAGATTCTCTAAGCATCCTTAGGTAGAGCTGAGTTAGGAAGGAAGAAATTTCTGGAACATTGGTCAGCTGGAGACAAGGGTGAGGCACTTCTGGCATTCATGTGGCTATCATTAGCCTGGAAAAGTTTGGGTCAAGTGAGCTAGTCCCTGTACCCCAGGGGTGGCTTGTGGCTGCTGGGACATGCTGTGTCCACTGGCTGGCTAGGCTAGGCCCCTGAACGTGCCTCAGATGGGTTCACGTTAAGTGACTGCTCATTTCCTGGCTCCTGGCTTCATCTAAACCACAGGTGCCTCCTCCACTCTTGCCCTCCCTATGTACCATCTAAGGTGTGAAGTGCTCTGATCACCTCTCCTACCCTGATCCGGGGGCAAACCCGGTGCTGCAGGGGACTGGCTTAGGGAGGGAAGGGCAAGCTGTCTTGGAACAGTGCCTAAGCAGGGTGGGGCCCCACATCAAGAGGCCTTTGCAGTCCACACTGCTGGGGAGGGGGTTCTTCCCTTCAGTGGCTCCTCCAGAACCATGATCACTCCTGAAGGAGGACCGCTCCACTCAGTAGCCGTCTTAACCCATGTAACTCCCCCTGGGATGGCAAATGATGAGCAGCATTGGTGGTGTCTTGGCGATTAGGAAGCAGTCTTGGGAGGCTGTGAAGGTTGCCCATGTTGCAAAGAAAGGAAATGCAGGTGAGGTAGAGGCACAGCCAGCACCAGCCCCGCTGGCCAGGTGCTTCCACGCTCGCCTGGCCCCGCAGCTAGGTGACTGGAAGAAGTGGATGTTATCCCAGTTCTCAGTAGTCCTTTATTAGTACACATCAAATGGGGTCACTCTGCCAAAGGAGGAGTCATTTCCTACATCAGGATGAATTCTGGCATGAAGACTCATGAAGACATTGTTGGCACTCCCGGGACATTAACTAGCTGAGCTGAGCCTCATGGACTGAAGCACACCCTCTGCCCCACTGTAACTACCAGCCTGGCTGTGTGAACAGCAGCTCTCTTCAGCAAGATGGAAGAAGGTTTTGAGCCTAACACGGAGGAGGCATGCAGTCTGTGAGGCGGCCGGCCTCTCCACACGTGGTCTCTTCCCCAGCTCTCATTTCCCAGCAGTTCCTTCTCTGGGTAAATGCAGAGGCCAGGACCGTGTTCCCCGGGAGAGATGGCACTGGCGGATGCAAGGCCACAGGTACTCCCTACTTTGTCCTTTAGTGGCCGTTGGGAGAGCTTTTAGCCAGCAAAAAGGCACCTGCTTTGAACAGCAGGTTATAGCTAGAGCTTTTGCATCTGTTCAGCTTTCCTGACACTAAAGGCACAGCTCGTAAGCTTGTCCAGCACAGCCAACCCCTGTGTGGAGGAGATTCACCCCTACAAGACACGGGCTCCAGGGAGGTGTTTGCCCTGGAGAGTTCCACTTCCTTTCAAGTTGCAGTTAGCACAGAACAGCAGGTCATCTTGCCAAACTAAGCCAGGAAGGTCCCGAGAACCGAACCGAGGCACACCCGTGAGACAAGCCAAGTGTGTGACCCTCTGTAGCACACAGGTATGTCTTACCTCACACTTCCAATCTGATCAGAGAGGACTGCATGAAACAGAAATGTGTATAAAAAAGCAGGTGACGGTGGGGCTTAATCTAAGCTTGGCATATATAAAACTGTATTTAGCTGCTATAATCAAAATGTGAGATTAAAACTGATGATTACCATGTGGTTAAAGAAAAAGGTTCTATATATCCAGGACTTTAAAATGTACAATTAGACAGAAGTACCTGATAACAGGGGAGGAATGCATTCCACAGCAGCAATGCAGGGAACAAGGAAGCAATGCTCATCAAGGAAGAATGGGGAATCACTTAGAAAAGAGAGAGGGGTCTGACCAGGGGTCACAGGAACCCCCCAGCGTGAACCTGGGGGTTCATGTGGTACCCACACAAGCACAGGAGGGGGCACATCATGAGCATGGGCAGGGCAGGTTGGTTGAGGGACTCTGAATGCCCATTCAAATGGCAAGGAGTATCACCTTCTTGGCCTGGTGGGTAGCCAGTGACAGTCATCTATGGCTCTTGTTCTCAAAGCAAAGGAAATGCTGGGAACAGGGCTCAGCTGTGACAGACATGGCTGCTACTGTCCCAGACCTGGAGGAATCAGTCAATACTTCCTACCCTAGGTCTAAGGTACTGATACTTTAAGTCAGGCCTTCAAGTGGAGTGGCTGCTGACAGCCTTCCCTCCGGGGATGGAGGCCTGCTATATAGTGGCCCTGGTTCCTACAGAGCATCTTCATGAGATATGTGTACAAGCAGGCTCCTCAGAATTCTGACAGGACTGGTCAGAGGCGGGGGCAGAATTCATGAGGCCCTGACTGAGCTTCACCAACATGTGAGCGAGCATCAGCCCTGCTATCCAGTACAGCTAAGGAGAAGCCCGCAGGGCAGCTGACTGGAACAGCCCCATTTTCTAAGATGGAGGGAGCATCATGACATTAGCATTCCTGTCTGTAGAAAAGTACAATGCTATTAATGGGAACGACACTGCCCAGAAGCCCAGCTGCTCTCTGAGGAGGACAGAAGGCAGAGGTAACATCTAACAGATGGTATATCTACCAACAATCCCCACTCTCCCTAGCTTTGTGTCCAGTACAGCTCTGTACTTGGCCGAAAGACGAGGATGTCTCCCATGTACCCAACCTAGGCAGGCCCTGAAGCAGGCAGGATCTGAAGCAGGCAGCCCGCCCCTGCAGTGTCTGGATGCAGAGTTTACATCTGGATTCTAATGAGGAGGGACTGAGGAGGAATCCTGCATCTTTGTGGCACCTGGAATGTTCTACAGGAGTCTGCTCCCACAGAAGGGACTCCAGGTCTAATTCCTGGGAGGTCTGACCCTGGTGGTATGAATGTGGGTTTCCTCTACACTCCTCACAAAACAGGTCACTGTAGCTCTGAAACATGCGCAGAAACCTGGCCTTAGAAGTCTGGACACATTTTTCCAATTCAAGGATCTTAGTTTTGCAACTCTTAAAACCACCTCAGCATGGACTGGCTTATAGCCACTGCCCTCCTGGCTGTGGGGACTCTAGAAGGAGAAATGTTCAAGAAGGAACAGTGGTGGCTGAAGCTTATGTAGCCCAGAGTCCAGAAATGTATTTGTGTCAAACAAGAATCTGATTCCTAATCTGAGACCCTGTTCCTCTAGTTCACCCTGATTCCAGCCCTGGGAACCATTCGCTCTGTTCCCATTTGTGTGGCAAGTCTGTGGTTGGGCTGCCAAGGCAGGAGTGAGGCTGCCTGCTAGATTCTCACACAGTATCAAGTTCCCCGCAGCTGAGGCTTTGATAAGGGGAAGTCTTGAAACCAACTTTTCCTTCTGAGAGTAAACTGGCAGAGCTGCTGGGGAGGAGGGGATGGAAGACATGTGGCCTGTTGTGGTCTGGTATGTCTAACAGTGGGTATGGAGCTGGGGGCTTGACCTGGCCCCAATTGGAGGGCCTGGAAAACTCTATCTGCATTTTGGTAAACATAGTGCATTAAAAGAAGCTTAGTTGCTTCTTTGTAAAGAGTTCCAGTGGGTTGAACCAATGCCAAATGCATGCTGGGAAAGAAATACTGGTTCAGCAGGGTTTCCACGAGTGGGGTCCCTGTGTTCAGATGTCCAAGGGGCTCACGATGGTGAAGCCAGAGTCCTTGCTGCTGTCATCATCAGGGCTGGAGCTGGGGTTGCTGGAGGAGGCTGAGGCTGGGCCCAGCAGTGGATCTGAGAACACCAGTGGGGAGCAGGCTGGGACTCGACTTTTCCCAGATGTGTTTCTGAGGGTGACAAGAGGCTGGGCCTGGCCTGAGAAGGCCCCCCTGGCACGGCATCCCTCATCTTCTTTGGAAACCAGAATGAAGTCATCTGGGGTCGCTCCACCTCTGCACCCTGGCATCTCTGAAGAGGCCTGTGAAGTAAAACCAGAGAAGGACTGTGACTGCAGGAGTGACCGACAGCACTGAACAGAGGCCCGGGTGGAGTGGTCAGGCCAGGTGGCCACCTCACCCTGCACCCAATTTGGAAAGATGCCTGGTTGGTCCTGCTGCTTCAAGGCCTGGAGCCCAGCCAGGCCTTGTGAGCCCCTCTGAAACCAAACATTCACTTCACAGGAGACAGACACCAAGCTCCTGTTTGAGAAGCTGTAAGGAGAGGCAGCATCCATGCTGTAGGAGAGCCAGGCCCAGGCACCAGCCACCAGGCCGTAGGTGCCACTCCTGGTACCAGCTTCACAACCCCTGGTAAGCTTAAAGTTCACATCTGTGAGGAGGGTGAGGACAGTATCTCCTGCTCTGTGGTCACAGTGTTATGTATGTACAGACTTGCAAAAGAGGCTTTTCAGTGTGAGCCACCACACCTGGAGTGACTGTGCTGTCTCACAGCTAACTAATCTTGGGGGCACATGTGTGGGTCTCCTGGAGCAATGGTGATAACTGGTAGGTACCAGGAATAAATAGAAAGTCAAGAAAAATAAATAGGAAAATCAAGAAAAGCATAGTTCAGTGGAAAAACACATAGCACTGGTTTAGTCCACAATTATTTTTCCCTTTACAAAATTTTAAGTGGCCTTTTACGTTCTAGCTGACAGACACTAATTACCTATGGACAGACAAAGGTTTTGGGTTACCTGGTATGGTGGCTCACACTTTTAACTCTAGCATTTGGAAAGTGGCTTGGCCTATAGAGAGAGACTCTGTCTGGACAAAATAGAGTTAGTTAGCAAAGCTATCACTTCACCAAGCCCATCCAGCACCAGCTGGTGGGGACACCTTCTCTCAGCATGGTGCTGGGTATTGACAGAGTGTGCACCTGCCTCCTCTGCCCTGTGCTGTGCTCTAACAGATAGAGGAAGCCCCTTGGCTGGAAGTGCCCCCTGGGTCTTTCAGCTAGGCACAGAGCCTGCCAAGAGACTTAGCAGCACTTTCAAGGGAAATCTAGCCTCTGGCCCTGGCAAATGCCCCTCTCCAAAGTTCCTATCTTTGGTGACATTGGGGCTGACGCGGGTGTGTTCCACCTCTGACATTCACAACTCAGATGGTGAACTGGAGGCAGAAACAGCTTCCTTAGGCTCTCAGTAGTCCCAGAAGTTCCCAACTGCAGTTCTGAAGTTACTGGTGCTGGGAACATACTAGTTACTACAGAGATAGAAACAAACACTCTGGCATAACAAAGTTGTACTGAGAAAGTAACTCACTTAGGGGTGCCTGAAAGAGACTTTTTCCGAGTTGAGGGCAAGAAATCCAACACTGTCCCCGTTACTGTCCCTGTTTGAGGTGTTCCTGGCTAGAGCTATGTGCCTGCTCCCACATGCTCATAGTGAGCAGTTAAGCTGATTGGGGGTCACCTCTCTGAGTGGTCCTTTGCTCACATGGCTGCCATAATGTGTTGTAAGATTTGCTCACTACAGTCTCGTCTTCATGTTAATTTCTTTGCCACGAAAGAGTCCCTGTTAGTTTTTTTTTTCTTTTTAAATTTCATGGTCTTGCTATAACTGGTCTCTAACTCATGATCTTCCTGCTTCAGCCTTTTCAGTCCTCAGATTCCAGCCATGCACCACCATGCCAGGCAGCTGTCCTCCAGTTTTAAACATGCAGTGTGTGAGGTGGTGTGATCTCAAGGCTGTATGCATGTGTCCAGACCTGCTGGCTATGGCGTGCCTTTCCGCCATGGGTATACATAACTATCCACAGTACAACTCTCTTGCTGCCATTGTTCAGAGATGCCTCTTAGGGGGCCATCCCTGGTGTTCCCTCAATGTGCTGTGTCCTGGCTCTGCTTCTTGGCTTTGAACTCCACTAAAGGGTAAGTCCCTTGTGTTTGGGTACAAGTTCTAGCAACTTGGGTGGGGTGGCCTCCCTGTGATTTCCCGGTGGCATTTAGATTAAGTCGGTTGCTACTGCCCAGTGCTTGCCTTTTCTAAGCTCTCTCTCCTATGCTGCTTAGGGCAGAACCCGAAAAACACTGGCACTTCTGGCACCCAACTTGCTGGATGTTCAGTGCTGCCATCTGAATGAGTATATGGGTATTTCTTTTGGGTTGGCAGTTGATGGGCTGATGAGTCCTAATGTAGTGCAGAAGGGCCTGGGCGACTGTGGGGCTCCCCTGTCCTGGCCCAGCAGGCTGATCAGCTGGGCACACCCAGCTGTGGCAAGCTTCAGCACAATGTACTTTACAGAGCGCCATCACAGTCAAGGGGAAGGCTGGCTTGGTACTCCACAGGAAACTGTCTTCTTTTGATAGGCTAGCGCTGCAACTGCCTGTTGCCTAACCTTACAGTTTCAGATGGCAGAACTGAATAGTCAGCAAGTCGGGAACCAGGAATGCCAGTGTTTTTCAGGTTCTGAAGTCTATAGACATAGACCAAACTAGAAAAGAAGCTAGGTAAGGAACTGTAAAATTTGCATTCTGAATAACACCCCCAACACATACCTCATAGGTAACTAGTACAGGCCACAAGGCATCCATACCAAAGCAATGATTCTGTCACTGGCAGATGGTTGACAATGTGCCAACGACTAGATAATTCCCTATGGTTACTACAGGGTTTTATAGTGATATATCAGAATGAGGGATTCAAACTATGCTGAAAGCTAAGAAGGGAGACCCATTCGAGGTGCTTGAAAGCCTTCCCAAAGATGAAGGCACTGCTTAACTTCTTCTCATCTCTGAAGAAAGAGGGCACTCTTACTCCTCCTCAGGCCCGAGCAGGGCCCTTGTATGCTCCCTTGTTCAGAGGCCTTTCCCAGGTCCTCTGTGCCCAGATTACTCCATGATCATAGGCACTCTTCTTCCTGACAGCACCACTAGACACAGGGCCAATTATAAACCAGCAAAATGGAGTCCTTCTCCTCCAACATGCTCCAATTGCAGATGGAGATCCTGTTTGTGTACGCATGCCTCTCATCACCTGTAACTTGCACAGACGAAAGACAACCAAAGCCAGAAGGCTGGTCCAGTTATACCTCCTTATTTATAATGAATATTTTTAGGATTCAGACCTTTGTGGGCTGAGAGTCTCTTCTGTCACTACTCCTGATGAGAGGAGGAGGATCTGGCCATGCTGCCAGGGGCCATGATAGAAGCCCCCCTGACTGAGAGCTTATTATGGGTAGAATGCAAGCCAGGCTGGATCATCAGAGAGGTTCCTTAAAGGAACCATAGAAGAAAACCCACAGTTAATTGGGACAAAATGAGAAGAACTCAGCAGAGGCCAGATGAAAACCCTTTGGTTTCATGTAGAGGTTTGAGATGTCCCCAGTGGTAAGGGTCGCAGTAACCCCAAAGTCCTGGGAACTTACTTCACATTTTAGAGCAGTTCTTGGCACTTGATAAAACTCCAAAATTGGCTGTGGGCTAAGAAATTAACCTTCCTCAACTAGATATTTCTTTTTAAGGTTCCAACGGTGTAGATGTGTCAAAGAAGATGAGGATGCAGGAAGTTACCCTTCAGGCATCCCAAGACAAAGAAAGAAGCCACCACAAGATTTGCTGGCTTATCTGCATAGCTGGGGCAATCAGAGGAGACAGGCACAGACAATCCCTGAGATGGAGGCTAGATAGCACACACCTGAGTCCCATTAGCTTCTTCATGTCAGCAGAAGATGAAGACAAAGTCACGGGCTCCACTTAATGCAAACCAGATTTCCACAAGGAGCCTGGCATGGTTTTGGATGCAGCTACTGAGGAAGATGGATTTCTACTCCACAGTGAGTCATGCATTTTGTGCTGACTACTAACAAGGTACTTTGTCCAGGACAGAATCAACACAGAAGGGATAGCAGGAAAAGGGGAATGAGCCATATGACTTGTGAAGTGGGTTCAAATGTTTCAATCACTCATTCCCATGTGGATACACACTAATAGGACAATTCCTCTTCAGCCTGACAGGACAAATATGCAGGTTCCTAGGCCACATGGAGCTGAGCCCATGGTGATGTTCCATGAAGTGTCAGCAGTCTCCCAAACTCCCTGGAAATGCACTAACTTAAGTCAATCCTGAGGTCTGGATTTAAGTCCAGGCAGGACCAGCTCTCAGCACCAAAGTGACTTCCAGATTATCTTACAGCAAAGTAAGAGCTGCCCCAAGCAGACCAGGGTCTACAGCTGAATTCAGGCTATGCTTGACCATCTTCTCAAGCAGGGCTTAGAAACACCTTGAGGATCTTCTGCAGTTAAGAAACCAGGAGGGGAGAATAGGTTTGTCCAGGGCTTATAAGAAATACATGAAGCTGTGTGGGGCATCTATCCTGTAGTTGCCAATCTTCCAAAAGTGCTTCCTTCCAGTGCTTCTAAAAGGATTTAAAATTTTCACTGCCAGCCGGGCAGTGGTGGTGCACACCTTTAATCCCAGTACTTGGGAGGCAGAGGCAGGCGGATTTCTGAGTTCGAGGCCAGCCTGGTCTACAGAGTGAGTTCCAGGACAGCCAGGGCTACACAGAGAAACCTCTGTCTTGAAAAACAAAAACAAAAACAAAACAACAACAACAAAAAATCCACTGCCATTTTTGAGGACAACCTGGGCCAAGACTTGAGGAGAATTAGAACTTTGCCATAATATATAGACAATAATGTCCAAATTGCAAGCTTGCCTATGGGGATTCAGATAAAAACGTGTAAGAAGCTTTAAATTTCTTGGCTGAATATGGCTACAAGGTCTCTAAGGGAAAAACACTACTGTCCCAAACAAAGGACCAACATGAGCTTTACAGTATCTTAGGGATGAGATGCTGGCAATGTGCCAGTTAGTCCTCTAATAATCTAGAAGGAGCTGTGAGACTCCCTAGGCATCCCATTTTATTTGGATTCCTGAAGCTTAGTTAATCCCAAAGCCTCACATATGGCGAGTTACATGGAAAGGAGACTCATTTCCTTCACTGGGGCAGACAGTGCAATCAAGCTGTTATGCAGCTCAAGGGGCAGTAGATGAATGCTATTGCTTTAGGTCTACCAGACCTAAATATGTGACTTGATTTGGATAGACAGGGAGGACAAGGTCACAGCTGGTGTGTGAATGCAGATGTTCCATCCTCTCAGTAGAGTGGTGGTCATTTCTGTAAATAATTACAGCCTGTGTCCCAAGGGTGGACATCATACTAATCAAAGGTAAAACAGCAAACGGCAGCAACAAAAACTTGGCTACGGGAGCCACTAACAGTGAGCACCTAACACCAGTTCTCCAGTGCTCTGGAGACCCAGAGCAGTGCACTACTGGCCTACAAATGGCCAGATGGCATAGTACCAGGCCCAGGGGCTTGATGTCCTCCATGTAACTCTAAAGCCTTGGCAGATATGCATACCAGTTATAGTGCATGCAGGAGCCTAGGAAATATCAGTGCACGCCTGCACTGTGTCCTCATGTAGGAAGGCCTCTTCAGAGTCCCCTGCTGAATGCTAAACAAGCACAGTGTGTGGGCAAGAGTTCTCTCTAGGATGGCTTTGTAGCTGTCTCTTCCCACAGGCCCACTGAGCAATAGCACCCACCACTGAGAACTTCAGCTCAAAGGGCTCAAGAAATAGACCTGAGCTGGGCACTGGAATTAGGAAAAGGAAAACTGCTTATATGGATTCCAGCATTGTCTTCTTCATGATCCATGCAACAGTCTGGACACAGAGACCTCTGTGTGAACAGTAAGAAATTACACATGGAAAGGGGACTGTCAGACTGCTCTAAATGTCTAAGACAGTAGGCAGTAAATGTCCTAAGAAAGTAGTTACAAAGGGCATCTGAGGAGAGACCGAGATAAAAGAAAACCACACAGCTGCTGCTGCAGACAAACCTGTGGCCTTGTCTATAAGGAGTTTGCAGCAGCCTTTGATTCTTGCCGTGGTCTAGAATAGATTTTTACCCTTTACTCACAGGAAGTAAGGACAGACAGGCTTATAAATATGTACTGCTTTACAGGGGTGGATGACAGTCAAGGAAAAAGCCTGCCACCTAGAAACAGTGGCATGGGCAATTTTTTATGATTCAAATAATTAAACTCATGGAATATGGTAAGGACCCCGGGCTTACAGAACAAAGGTAAAGTCGTAGAATATACTACAAATAAAACCACCTTCAAAAAAAGTCATACTTGTGATCCACTGGTGAGGGTGGTGCAGGCCAGGGCATACTGTCATGAGAGGCCTGGCAAGTAAGTCACACAGTCAAGCTAGATTAAGTGCCTATAGATGGCTAGAGGCCTTCCTTTGCAGAAGAGAAAGAGCAGAAGCCACCACAGGAAGACTTCTAGAGGACATTAATTAAGGACTAAGGACTTCCTTAGTTTATCCAAAGTGACAAGCACTTACTTTTATTTCTAAGGCAGGAGTTGAGGCTCCTCAGATGCAGCATGGAGACCTTAGTTGTCTGGCAAGACTAGAGGGGTCAACGGCAAGCTGTGTCATCTTGGGCTAAGCTGTGTCTGTACCATCCCCATTCCTTATGTGGTCTAAAACTCAGCCCCTCTGGGGTGCTACATGTAAGGTCTTTCCCAAGGACCCTGGTTTGAGCTAATCCAGAAAGCTTAGCACTGAAACTCAGAGTTCAACCAAAGAAGAACCTGTTTGGGATCACGTGCACTCTGATCTGATTATGGGAGGCTTTGAAGGAGCTCCTCGGGCATGCACTCACGTGAGCAGGTGGAAGAGGGGACTGGTCTGCTTTGTCCTCGGGCATACACTCACATGAGCAGGTGGGAGAGGGGACTGGTCTGCTTTGGAAGTCACTCCTCCCAGGTGCTCCTAATTCCTTCCCATAAGAAGCATTCAGTGGCATCTTTGCAGTAGTTATTGGCTCTGCACTTACCAAGGGGCCAACACGCCTTGGTCTACATGTTCTTACAGCTATGGAAAGCAGCCAGACCTATCCTGAAACACTGTAAGTGCAGCAAATGGTTAGTGTTCCTTGAAGAAGTTTTTATGTGCTATTTATATACAGTCAACCAAAAACTCACATTAATTTTAAAAGTTCCAATTAAAAGTAGTTGGTGAGCCTATGTTCAACAATGTTTACATACAGCTGTGCAGGGAAGAGAAATCTGGAGAAACTTATTAAATTAAAATGCTAATGTTGCATTTCTGTGGGTAAAAATGCATTCACACAGCTTTACAAGTTGGTTAGAGTTCTGAACCTGGAGGAAAACCCTTAAAATGAGAAAACAAAACATTCCAACATGGAGATTTTGCTACGATTCATTTTTAAGGATGAACTTTGTAAGTTGACTCTTTAAGAAATATCATTGGGACACCAGTCCTGATAGTACAAACACACTTGTGATCCCAGCACTTGGGAGGCTGAGGTAGGAGTATCTCATGTTTGTGGCTAGCCTAGGCTATATAGGGCAGGCCTGCCACTCTGAGTATGATCGACTGGAAGAACACGGTAGGAGAGAATCCCTGGACATGTTCCTTTAATCTTCATATACGTTATGCAATAAATAATAATAACATTTAAAGTTAAATATAAGTTAGACATGAACAACTGTTTTTGGTTGGCCACAGTAAGAAGCATGGAGGAGCTACAACTGTACTGACTGGCAGGGGGTCCATGGTGTCCTGCCTAGCCACCCTTCACACCTTTCTTGTTCTATTCTTGGTAAACAGCTAGGACTAAGCAAATACAGAAGCCCTAAGACCCCTCTAGTCAGGACCCCCTGCAGAATGACTCCTGGATGCTGACACCCATCAGGAGAGATGGGCAGCCCAGGCTTTCAACTGGAGACAACATTACAGTACTAAAGAGTTGTTAAACAAAACAAAGCAAAACCAACCAACCAACCAACCGAAGCAAAGCAGAAAGAAAAACTCAAAAAGTGACTGAGACAATCATATGTGGTGGTAGGTTCTAGAGGGTGTGCTCTGCCTTTGACAGAGGACATTTGCTGACCCTGACTTATCAGGTAGACAGTAATGTAATCGGAGTTCTTTCCCATGAAGGTAAGAGAGTGATTTAGGCAAAAGGGAACTAACCAAGAGAAACCCACCCCAGGCAGCATTAGGAAGATTACAGAGTCCTCCCAGTGTTAGTGGACTGGAGATACAAGCTGGAAGCAACTGACCCATTGCTCTATCAGACAGCTGACTTCTCATCTCCTACGGTGGCTGGAAGCTCGGACCCATGCTGGCACACACAGGCTCATGCCCTGTGCCCTGTGCAACTCTCAGATCCAAGTCTCACTGTCACCACTGCAAATGTTATCACCTCCAGCTCTGGAGTACTCAGCCTGTACAACAGTACAGAGTACTTAGGGCACAGTACTTAGCTTACAACTGTACTTCCTATATGACAGCCTGAAGTACTTTAATAGGACTGTCCTTATTCAGAACTTTGAGGAACTCATGCTAACTTCATGAAGGCCCATTCTCCTCAGTACTCATCAAAACTCCTGTACCTGCTTGGGGGCTCTAGGGACTTGGTTGCCCTGGTCCTGGCCACTGGAGCAGTAGTGGTCATCAGCGATGGTAATCTGCTCATTCTCTTCAGCCTCCAGCTGGCTCTGGTTGAAGCGCAGGGAACCTTTCAGAATGTCTTTGATCTGTTTTCAAAGGAGACAAAGATAATGAAAAGATGAATAAGTTTGTAGCTAAATGCTAGATAACATGGCTATATTAGAAGCAGACTTGACATTGGCCTGTTTTCGTACAGCAATTCCCTTTATTTGTAGCTCCAATGACCTTCAGTCACTGATGTTCTAGAAGAAATAGGTCCTAGGTTTAAGCTGTGTGCCAGTGTGATGAAGTCCCTGGCCATCTCCAGCAGGACAGCCTGCACTGAGCTAGGATGGGAATCAACCCTCTGCTGTCCTGCTCATCGGATCAACTGTACAGCATCACAGTCCTTCTACACAGGAGCCAAGCACAGCATCCCAGCACCCACCACCCTCTCCTCATGCCATCAGGGAGGATTGCATCTCTTTGCATCATTAGAAGAGGAGAAGGTGCTAAAGTGGTTCTGAGAGAGAACATACACAAAGCTTATATTATGTGGTTCTAGTCATTCTATTCTCAGTTGCTGCTGTTAATCCTTCACCGTGTCTAGTTGCTAAACCTTAGTTTAGGTCAGTAGGAAAAAAAACAGTATATGTAGGGCACAGTAAAATTTGTGATTTTAAGCATCCATGAAAAGGTCTTGGATGAAGTGGGGACTTTTGTAGTATAAATGCTAACATCTCACTCTAAGAAATAAACCATTGGTAAAAACCCAACTGTTTCAAAGTTATGGACTTAGTAACGGCTGATTAAAATTTGACCATGTTAGTGTTAATGTCAGGTTCTCCCAAGTTCTGAAACAGATGCCCACACCACTGTGCTGATCTATTCCTCAGTAGCAAGCACCATATGCCCTGATGCACAGCCACGAGGCAGTTCCATGCCAGCTGGCCTGTTCAGATCAGTACAGGTTGCTTTTCTTTGATACTGCATCTTGCTTAGACCTTCCTGGGTCAGGTAAATTGAGTTCTTGAAGGCCCACTGGAAGAAGTGACCATGACCTGGGCTTCCACCAACCCATGTTTTTGTAGAGAGACAAGCAAGCCTGAGGTTGAGCTAAGGCTCTGTGTGTCTGGAAAGAGGAAGCAGGGGTAGGTGATGAGGGGTGGAACACCTGCCTGGGCCACAAGGCACTTCAGACAGAATCACCAGGAGTAAGGAGAACAAGGAGGTGGGGCTTCAGAAGGAACTGCCTCTGTGGTGACATCGGTAAGGAGGACAAAGGCTTGAATGTGTCCTACATACTGTGGAGTCACCTTCCCCAGAGCTGGCAGCAGGCGCTGGCCTGCAACACACCCAATAGTGCCAGAGTGGTGCACATACCTGTTTTAATCCTGCCAAGGACACCAGAATTTGATCTTCTTTTTCCAAATTCTCTTGTAATACCACATCTTGAATATTTACTGAAAGCAGAAAAATGACAGGTTATAACTAATGCTCTGTGTACAACTTCCATGCTGCTACCCGACAGCTTTAGAGAACCCTCACTAAGGATGCTCTGCAGATTGAAGGTGGCAGCAGTGTGCCCAGCAAGCACATCTGCATGCCATCTTACCTCTTCTACTTCCTGAATGTCAGGTGGTGTTCAACTCCTGTGAGACAATGGGGACCTCTCACTGACCTATGGTGTGGCCAGGAGTCTGGAGGAAGGATCCTTCCTTGAGCTTTCTTCAGTGGAGCCTAGCCTGTTTCCTTCCAAAGACAAGGTCCTCCTACCTACCTAAAATGAACACATAGTGTTGTCTCTGGGGATTTGTAAAATTAAATCATGCTGCCAATTCAATGCAGTATGAATATCAAGAGGACAATCTCGTGGCACTTTGATATCAATGGCTATGGAGTCGGCTTGCTCTAACCCAGTGTCTTTAAAGGAGAATGCCTCTGTTATCTAGGAACCTAGGAAGGCACAGTTAAACACATTCTACACAGAATGTTGACAGGTGTGCCACTTGTGGGGCTCACTCTATATAGTTTCATAATCCATAAACCTTTTAAGCTCTATAATTCCCATGGCCTAGGGAAATTCCTTAAACATTACATTCTTCCCTTGGGACCTGCCTGAGGGACATGTGGTCCACATGTGTCCCTCTGCTGGAACCTCCTTTTCAGGTGGAGACCCAACACATACCACTACCCCTACCTATCCCCCACCAAACACCCTTCCCCTCACTCCTAGAGTCCAGAGTCCTATCATACACCCTGCCCCACTCCATGTCTACTTCACCCATCCCTGTGTCCACATATGGCCCCTTCTCTAGACACACCCTAGAATCATGCCATAATTCCACTCATCCTTGTAACCTGTAGGCTGACCCTCTCTAGGGAGAGGAACTAGATAGACCCACACCAGTATTCCACATGCCCTCATGACACATGCCCCGTGCCTGCCTTCTGAAGCTCTCTAACATCCCCTTTTCAGGTAGGAAGGCCTAACTCTCACTGCCAGCCCCGCCTACCCCTGCGCAGCACCCTCACAGTCCCATCTCCAGGCAGGGAATCTAGACTCCCTTCCCTAACTGAGCCCACACCATGCAGACTCCACCCTCCCCTGCTGCCTACACCGAGCTCTTCTCTAGCGAGACAAGAGATTCATACCACCAACTCTACTCATTCTCAAGATCAGAGGACCACCCTTCTCCAGGGGTGGTCACTAGATATGTACCCGAAACTCCGTTCACCCCCTGATCTGCTAGAAGGACACGTGTCCTGTGTGTTTCCGACTACTCCCTTGTCTCTCCTCTTCAAGTAGGGATCCTAGCCTTGCATTGCCAACTTCACTAGCACCCTGTGCCTGAGGGAGAGTTCTGAGTGCTCCCTGGGCTCCTGAAGACTGGCTATGAAAATCTTTTGGATTTACAGATGGTCTCTGCTTGGGCTTAGAAACATAACTTAGCTCAAGCTGGGATCAGAATATTTCTAATACTCCATCCAAACACCAACACTCATGTTTTTCCAAAGAGTGAACCTTAAGCCCCATATAGCTAGTCAACCTGACAAATTGGGGCAATAGGAAACAGAGCTTCAAATACATACTCAACAAAATAAAGATAAGATTTCCATACCATGAAACAGTACTGATGGCCTAACTCCAGGTGCCTAGCTCCCATCATAAATATACAAACATGAAAAACCAAAACAACAACTCTTCACCAAGAATTAGTACTTCTGTAGTAATATCCCCTAGGACAAGTAATTAGCACAAGACAATGGCTTTGGAATAGCAATAATAAACATGATGGAAGAACTCAAAGCGAATGGGAATAAATGCTAGAATGAAGACCACAAAAATACAATCATGTGAATGAAATAGTGAAATTAATTCAGTATGTGAAAATATAATAAAGGAATATATTCTCTGAAAAAAAGCCAGAATGAAATAAAACTTGAAAATTCAGGAATCAAAAAGCCAAACAAATAAACACAACTCAGAAGCCTCATCAATAGATTGGAGCAAGTGGAACAAAACCATCAGGTCCTGAAGGTAGAGGAATTGGTTCACTCAGTTAAAGACAGTTACAACAGAGTAAAGCAAACAAAACCAACAGATAAAGAAGAAGAGCACATGCCCGAGGTTTGGAGCTTTATAAAGAAAAAGTCAGGCCCATGAATAACAGTTATAGCAGGAGAAGAGACCCTTGTCAACAAGATCAAAAGAAAGCTTCCCTAATAGTAAAGATGTGTCTATCAAGATACAAGAAGTACACAGAAAACCAACTGCACAGGACCAGAAATTTCCTGGAACACATAACAGCCAAAAACACTACTGTACAAAAAAAAAAAACAAAACAAAAAATAACAAAACAAAACAAACAAGATTATTGAAAGCAGCAAGAGAGAAAGAGAGACTCATATACAAGGGCAGGTCTATCAGAATCACAGTAGATTTTTCACTGGAGACATTGAAAACCAGAAGAGAATGGACTGAAGTTTAACAGATTATGAAATACCACAGATGCCAGCACAGACTGAAATCTGCAAATAAATAGATTAAATTGGAAACAATCATCTTGTGTGAGGTAACCCAGACACAGAAAGACAAATGTGGCATGCTTTCTCATTTGTTGATGTTGGTTGTGATTCCTCAGATATTTGTGTTTTAGGTGGAATACCAATAAGGTCACGTAATTACCAAGTGGCCACAAGAGGGACTTTTAAAGGAGGGAAGATAAAACACACAGATATAAAGCATAAAAGAGAATACTGGAACAGAAAGCATTAAATTGAGGTGGGGGAACAGAGGGCAGGGTAGAGGAGGGAACATAGAGAAGGAAAATTATGCTAAAGACCTTCTGAAAATGCCATGTAGCAACCCACTTACCTCCACAGAACCTCCCAAACACACACACACACACACACACACACACACACACACACACACACACACACAGAGTTAGAAATGAGTTTACCCTATAACAGGATGACACCAGAGGCTTACAAATAAAGATCATTAATCATACACAACTGTGAACCCTGTAAGCTACAGTGACTTGCCTGCAAAGACATGCCCGCTGTTGTAATAATGGCACAGACATCATAGGAATGACCAACGACTTTCTGATTGGACTTGAGAACTGCTCTACGAGATTAAACCCATATCTGATACCATTCCTGGTCTATGAATCTACAGCTGGACAGGTCATACGCCCTAGGGGAGAACCTAATGCTATGATTCGTTAAACAAACATAACACTACACTGACTCCTGATAATATATCCTTTACCCATAGATCTATGTGTCATCATCTCAACCCTTATCTGAGACGCTTCTGTTTGCAGTAGGTGATTAGTACAGAGGCCCAAAATTGGTTAAAGTGCAGAGAATAAGAGGCCACAGAGTGATGAGCTCTAAAGGGTACATATATACTGAATGTGTCCCATGATGACACACGCCTTTAATCTTAGCACTTGGGAGGAAGAGGCAGACAGATCTCTGAGTTGGAAGCCAGACTGGTCTACAAAGTGAATTTCAGGACAGCCAGAGCTACATAGAGAAACCTTTTCAAAAAATAACAACAACAACAAAGGACACAAAGGTGGGTGGGTAGGGAAAGGGGATGGATCTGGGAAGACTAGTGGGACAGAGGGTGAGTATGATCAACACATTTATGTGCAATTCTCAAATAGCTCAAGCAAATATTAAAACAAAACATTCTTATTCATGCAACAAGGTTGTCCCAGACTCTATTTGCATTAGATTCCATGCTGTGACTAAAGCCACCAGAATATATCCCTGTTGCTTGCTCAGTGTCAGAGGCATAAGCAGCACACCAGTACTCCTGTCCTGACAGCTCTGTCTACAGATCTATACAAATCTCAGTTAGGGTTTCTACTGCTGTGATGAAACACCAAGACCAAAACCAGCCTGGGGAAGAAAGTGCTGATTTCCATTCCACTACCATATTACAGTTCATCATCAAGGAAGTCAAGACAGGAACTCAAACAGGGCAGACCCAGAGATGGGAGCTTATACAGAGGCCATGGAGGATGCTTACTGGCTTGCTTTTTTTTTTTTTTTTTAAATAGAACACAGGGCCACTAGCACAGGGGTGATACCACCTACAGTGGTCTCTCTAATCGAGAAAATTATAGCCTGATCTTCCCCCTCATTAATTATTTATTCACCTTACATTCTGATCACAGCCCTTCTTACCCAATCCCACCCACCCTGACACTTCAAGTCTGCAGGACTAGGCATATCACTTACTGAGGCCAGAGAAGAGAGCCCAGTTAGGGGAACAGGATCCACAGGCACAGAGTCAGGTACAGCCCCTGCTCTAGCTGTTAGGCCAAATTGCACATCTGCTATGTCCAGGGTGTGGGTGGTGGGGGTGGGGGTGCTAGGTCCAGTCCTTGTATGCTCTTTGGTTGGTGGTTCAGTCTCTGGAAGTCCCCAAGTGGCCAGTTTAGTTGACTCTGTTGGTCTTCTGTAGTCCCTATCATCTCTGGATTACCCAATCCTTTCCCCAATTTCATAAGACCTCTAGAGGTTGGATCTAGAGCTTCTAAGTTTTGGCTATGTGTCTGTTTTGGTCAGCTGCCTCTCAGAGGACAGTTATGCTAGGTTCCTGTCTGAGAATCCAGGCCTACAGCCTGATCTTACACTGGCATTTTCTCAATTGAGGTTCCTTCTTGGCTATTCCTGGTTGTCAACTTGACTATATATGGAGTGAACTACAGTCCAGAATTGGAGGGCTCACCTGTGATCCAGATCTTGAGGCTGGAAGACACAAGTTTCTGACCTGGATCTTGGCATTTTGAGGCATAATGGCTAGGAAAAGCTTAGGCCCAGGCAAGGTAGTACACACCTTTAATCCCAGGAGACTAAGGCAAGGAGATCTCTGAGTTCAAGGTCTGCCGGGGACAAAACAAGTCCCAGATCCAGGCATGGTGGTGCATACCTTTAATCTGGGCCATACCTTTTGCTGGTGACCTACAAAAGGACATTGGAAGAAGGAAGATTTGCTCTTCTTTGCTGCTTGCATTTACTTGCCAGCACATCTGTTGGAATCTACATCTACAGAAGACCAGCTGGAACCCCCAGCCTTGTGGGACTGAACAACTACTAGATTCTTGGACTTCCCACTCACAGCTGGTCATTGCTAGGGAGTTGGACTACAGACTGTAAGTCATCATAAATTTCCTCAATATAGAAAGACATTCCATATGTTCTGTGACTCTAGAGAACCCTGACTCTTTTCTCTTTGAGCAGCCTTTCAGTCCACTCATACAAACAGTGCCCCTCCAGTCATTTCCTAGTAGTAGTTACAGACTTGGTATATCTTATGCACACACATATTTTGACATTATCACATGTATGTGTGCATGTGTACTTAACATGATATAATATCTGAGCTTTTCCAGCCAGGGCTTTTTCTAGCCCTGTAATAATGCTTCATGTATTATGCTACAGGCAAAGAAAAAAATATTTCCCGAGTAAAAACCAAACACAGAAAAACACTCTTGGAGTTTGCATTTCAACACACTGTTAGTCTAAACATATCTAAAAAGTATTTTCAAAAAGGAGCAAGGCAAAGATGGCTTAGACTCTTAACATTTACTAGACTTTTCAGTAAGAATAGATCTCTAAGCCATGCTGGCAAGTACTTTTCCACAGTGCAAGAGCTGACAGCAGTTCCTCTCACTTACTTAGAAAATTGACTGTAGTCCTTTGCTTGCTCCAAAACAAGAAAGCAAGCTGGAGTAATAAGATATACTGAACAAATGTTTTTGATTTTCTTAAGAGTCTACAACAACTTTGTTACCTCTCAGTTGAACAAACATCACCAGGATCCACTCAGCACGACATTAACTACTACCTGGGGGCCTAACCGCTTTGAAAGCCTGGGGGACCCAAAGGCTGCGGTTGCTTTTACCACTGAGAGCTTTGTTTTGTTTTGTTTTGTTCTAAGGCAGAGATTTGAGGAGCTGAGTGGTTTGATAAGACACTGAACTACAAAGGTCGTATTTCTCAGCTCTGCCTGGGTCACTGGAGCCAGCTGAGGACAACTCCTAGGCCTGAGAGGAAGCGTTGGCAATGGATACAGGATCATCAGAGGAAAGCTGGCCTGTGGAGGCCATGCCCACAGTGCATAGGCTAGCAGTGAGAATCTGCAGAAGCCACAGTAGGAATGCTGCTCTCTTTGGACCTCTGCCATTTACAGTCTGGGTGTCCCACAGACTACTGTTACTCTAGTGGGGGCAGAAACCCAGAAATGTACAGGAGCAGAGCTTTCTTTAGATCCAAGGAGACATTCAAATGGTGGTGATAGATGAGCCCTTTCCCAGGACTCCCCAGGAAGGGAGAAGAGACAAAGCAGAGGAGTTAACACTGGACATTTACTGAAATGAGAGCAACAGGTGACCTGTACAGAGTTAGCTGCATTCCACTGACAAGTTTAAACCTTGGGACTCCCACCCAATTACTAACCGTACCTAATCTTGCTTAGCTTCTGAGATAATGCACATTAAGCGTGGCATGGCCATAGATACACTTAAGTCCTTAAACTGCCTTTAGTGGGAATAGAGCTTTACAAGATTTCTGCACACCTGAACTTAGGCACATATATTTACTCTGTTGATATGACAGGGCCCACATGGGATCTTACAAACCCACACTGGCTATACTGCTACAAAATACTGTGAACCACAAAGTTCAAACCTACTTCTCTTGGATGCTGCTTTGCTATAAGCCTTCCAGGAGCCCTTCACCTCCAAAGTAGCAACAAAGGCTCACAGGAGCAGGGGCTGGGACAGGTAAAGAAGGGGAGGAGAGGGACACAAAATGTGTTTTTCAGGACAGGTCTGAGAACAATGTTTTATGTCCCAAAGGTCGCTTCCCCCAGAACTATTCCTTGGTAAGAGCCCCAGGAGTAAAGGTCCCCAATCCCAATCACTGCCATGACTATCAGGTCTGAGGATGCAGCAGCAGTCACTAGGGGTTTCCCTTCCCACCAGTATATCCTGGGTAACACTGTGTACACAGTCCCTGCAGCTGCAGCTGGGTATGTGGCATCACTCTGGCCAGGGAAGTGTTGAAGAAGTCTGTAGGTGGAGCTCATGGAAGCTTGTCTAGGGGAGCTGGCTCTTTTCTAGCCTTCCGGGTCTTTGCTCTTCCTTGCTGTCTGCCTAAAACACTATTAGGAATTCCCCAAGCCATCTTGCAAGCATGTGAGTGAAGAGCACCTCACAGGGCTGCCAGGCCTGAGGAAAGCCTACCAATGGCCTGCTTTTACCTGAGGGGAGATGAGCTGACTCGTTTTCCTCACCTCTCTACTCCCAGCTTAATTATGTTGGATTCGTTTCCTAGGGATGTGGTAATAAAGTACTTCAAACATAGAGATGGAATACACTAGAACTATATTCTCTCAGGGCTAGAAGCTGCAGGCTTAAGTGAAGGTGCTGGTATGGCAGGTTCCTATGATGGCTATAAGGACGAATTCTTCCTAGCTTCAGGCACTTGTCAACAGTTCTTGGCATTTTTTTGGCTTACAGTGATCCACTACCATGGTCAACCTGTGTATAGTACTCACTGAGCTGGTGCCTATACTAATCTAGTAAGGTCTCACTTGATTACGTCAGTAAAGCTTATTTTCAAGTAAGGTCACATCACATGTTCCAGCGACATGAAGATCTGAGATAATATCCTGCCCAGTACTGCAGCCACAGCTGCCTGCCACACTGGATGAAAACCATCTGGCTTCTCCAAACAAAAGGTTCCCAAATCTGCTGCAAGCACAGTACGGTGTCCTGTCCAGGAGAGGCCTGGCCTGATGTACAACACAGCTGAGCAGCACACGATACAGAAAGCAGCAGAGGGACAAGCCCAGAGCTTAGCTTTATGAGCAGTGCTGTCCTTTCATCTAGCAGAGCTTTACACTTACTTTTGGTAAGGGGCCAAGGATCACTTTTTAGCATCTGATGGAAATCTACATTATACATTAAATAT
Organism: Uromys caudimaculatus; assembly: GCA_028551405.1. Lineage (NCBI taxonomy): Eukaryota > Metazoa > Chordata > Mammalia > Rodentia > Muridae > Uromys > Uromys caudimaculatus. Next base: position 32,708,580 of record CM052709.1, read on the forward strand.
TCGCTTAACTTCAGGAATAAATGTACTCAGCTGACTTGGCTCACTTTAAGCATTTCAGAGTAAAGACATACAAATGATAATGAAAGTGTCTCTTTAAGAGGCTACTGGGTTTTTGGCTGCAAAGTTGAGCCATCATTACTACATTTCCTCACCAGTGACCTAACAACCCTGGATGTTTGAGCCACAACTACATGAAAACACAGACAAGTCTTTTCATGACTTAGCCTACCGAAGGGAGAAATGGGGGGGGGTTAAATGTCCATTGCAATATACACCTCTCTCCATGACAAAACACATTATATAGTATGGAAGTCTCTCATTTGTGTATGTGTGTGTGTGTGTGTGTGTGTGTGTGTGTGTGTGCGTGTGCGTGTGTGTGTGTGTGTGTGTGTGTGTGTGTAGACAAAAGATGATTACTCTGGGTATTGCAAACTTAAATAACATATATTACATTTGCATTGAAGCTAAAGGGAAATGCCATATTACTAGATTTTCTCCTGTGGCAGTTACTCACTAAAAGATAATCCATGCAACAATCTCATGATGACCCTATAATTTTAAGCAAAATCTCAGTGCAACACAAACAGACCTCTGGGGGTGGAGAGAAGGCTCAGCAGGCAGCAGCATCAGGGTTGTTCCTCTAGAAGTTCAATTCCCAGCACACACATGGTAGCTCAAAACCATCTGTAAGGTGGATGCTCGCAGCCACTGGACTGAGCTTGGGGTCCTCAATGGAAGAGTTAGAGAAAGGACTGAAGGAGCTGAAGGGGTTTGCAACCCCATAGGAAGAACAACAATATCAACCAACCAGACTCCCCAGAGCTCCCAGGGACTAAGCCAACAATCAAGGAGTACACATGGAGGGACCCATGGCTCCAGCTGCATATGTAGCAGAGGATGGTCTTGTCAGGCATCAATGGGAGAGACCCTTGGTCCTGTGAAGGCTGAATGGATGCCCCAGTGCAGGGGAATTCGAGGGAGGCGGGGTGGGAGTGAGTGGGTAGATGGGTGGGGGAACACCCTCATAGAAGCGTGGGGCTGAGGGGGGGGATGGGATTAGGGGGTTGGGGGGAGGAATGACTGGGAAAGGGGATAACATTTGAAATGTAAATAAAGAAAATATCCAATTAAAAAAAACCCCAAACCAAAACCATCTGTAATTCCAGTTCTCAGGGACTAGACACTCTCTTCTGGCCTCCTTGAGCCCTGTACACCATGGTATACATACTTACATGGAGTCAAAACACCATATATACAAAATAATTTTAAAAACAGACCTTTAATTCTGAGGGTAGTGGAAATGGAATACAAGCCATTCTGATTTCTCAAAAGCTCCAGATTTGTTTTTAATGATGGAATAAAAGTATTTTCATCTCTACATTTTAATTGGCTGGTAGGAAGGTAACAGAGGCTCACTCAAGGAAAGGCTGGAAAGCAGACATCTGTCTGTCTTGGAGGAGTAGCTGAGCAGGGTGTTGAACTTCTTCATGTTTATAGGCAGTAGACAAAGTGACCTCCTCACGTAAGTGCTGTGAACAGTAGCTGGGACAGCCAGGTAAATACCAGGGTAGCAGCTAACTGGCTAAGATCCTTGGGGGGCCATATACCTTGTGGACACTTTCAACATCTAAATGAAAACCATCTTCCTATTGCCAGAAATGGAGTCATCTCCGACCTGGCATATCACCATGAAAACATATTTTTGCTCCTGATCTCTAGGTCAAGGTTTGACCTTTGCCCCCACCACACTCTACATTTGATTAGAATCTTAATCCTCTTGTGCCTGGTTCCTAAGCTACTTCTTCCAAAGCCCAGGTTTCCATTAGCAAGCAGGTACTTAATAAATATTGGCAGTGTGAGCGGTAGAGCTCAGTCACCTCCCAAGGAGTAGATGTGGTAAGGCATCTCCCAGACACGGAAGGGGAGGCGCTAATATGACTACTGACTCTAAAATGGGAGGCCGCAAAGAATGGGAGGGAAGCAACATTTTGTGATGGCCTACTGTGGTGAATGATTGAGCTGGGTGTTCTCCTTGTCAGTTATGGTACAACAAACCCCTTTGTAACTAAGAATGCTAAATACTGCATTTAATTCTGGTGAGCAGAGACTTGTATAAAATCGCCCAAGAATCTCCTTGAAAATGCAAGTATTTAGAAACTTAGTAAACTGCATACTTCACAGAAAACATAATCAAGAATTCTATTTTGCATTCATCTGCAGGAATAGCTGAAGATCCTAATTGCAGCAATCGGGGGGGGGGACATTATTTATTTAAATGCTAGGGTATAACTACTCAAATTTGTATACTACACTAAGTTTTCATGCTAAAAGACAACTCATTGTCATGATAGGTTAAACTAAAACAAATAAAACAAACCAGACAGATGTGTGTGTATACATGTACATCTCTGAAAAGTACTCATAGAGGAAGACATCACACATCTCCTTGTAGGCTCATGGACTGGTAGGGATGCCACACACTGTGGCAGTGTTATACCAGAAAGCTGAGCTATGACGTAACATGGCCTATTATTTTCTTCCAGAGGGAGATGGATGGAGTTAGAGGGCCAGACATCAAAATGCTGACACTATGAACTCAGAGTAAGGTTAATGAAAATGAAAGATTTGGATACAATCATTTCCATAGACATCCTTTGAATATTCTATTTATAAATTATCAGGAAATAAAATTTATAAAAGTTCTAATACAGACAAGTACTTGAATTTTAACACTGGTCTATGCAAATAATTCTAGCATAAATATTATGATGTGCAAATCGGTAATGGTGTGTGCCACAAAGAGCAGATCTGAAGGAGCCACTGAACTGAGAAACCCAGGCCCAGGAAGGGCTTGGGCTGGACACCAGCTTTCTTGAACCTTGGTTTCCTCACCTGTGAAACACAGAACAGCTAGGGTAGTTCCAGGGCACTTATATGTTTTAATATTCTTTAAAAAATATTTTGTGTGTGTTTGTATGCAATTACCTGCAAAAGCCAATAGAGGGTGTTAGATTTCCTAGACTACAGTAAAAGGTGGTGTGCACCCTGTAGTGTGGGGGCTGGGAACTAAACTGTAGTTCTTTGCAAAAGCAGAAGTGTCTTTAGCTGCTGAGCCATTGCTCCAGCTGCAAGCATCTTTACTGTTCTATGATGCTATTAGCTACTGCACTCTCAGCAAGAGTAGAGAAAAGACAATTACTTTACATCACTGCATAGGATCCTTCCATTGCAAGCGTGACATGCCTGCATAAAGGCAGCCTGGGACTGGAAAGAGGCTCTACTTCCCAAACAATCCAGCAGAGGCACATCAGCTGGGGGCTGCCTGCTGTGGCACAGGGTTCTGCAGAGTGGGCAGCTAATGTACATGGGAAGCAGCAACTGCACAGTCCACCCCCTTAAGATCACACAAGTTCAGGCTGCCATTCATACGCACATATACGTGAAATTCAGCAATTTTCAAAATACCTTCAGCTCAGCCACAGAGGTTAATATTGTCAATAGCTTGTCAGGATGGTGAGCTGGGGAGTAACTATAGCAACAGAATAATGAACATGTAAAAAAATAGTCTGAAATTGACAGGGAAAGTTTAGATCTAATAAAACTATTTTCAATTCTAAATCTTTGCATTTTACATGGAGTTAATAAAATTAGGACTCTGACAAAACAAATCCTCCTTCAGTACTGAGCTCCAGACCAGGAGGAGATGAGCCAGCCTGCCAGCCGTCTGAACAAACATTTCTATATAATTTTTCTCCAAAAAGCTTTTTCTTTGATTGTTCTGCTATCAGTTATAAAACAGCCTTGATTAGCACATGACATTTTAAGTCATTTATTGCACACATACTGAAAACAGAGAATAATAAGGAATTCTCTTGAGATGAACAGAACATCAAGAAAGTAATGAACAAGAGCAAAGAATCCTGAGGAACAACTGGTGTAATAATGCTCTCAGAAGACACACACCTTGGCAGCCTGCAGCCTGCACAGAGCCAAGTCTCTGCAGGCTACATGTTAGGAAGTACTCAGGCACCAAGTCATGATTAAGTTATTCTTGTTTACAAACTAAGGTTAGGGCCAACATATCAAATTCTGAAAATCTTTTGGTATAATTTGATAAATCAGTGTGTATTAGGTGTATAATACTGGTCCCAGATCTTCAACTAACAAGTCATGGGGTCCTGGATAAGCCAGAACTAGGTGATGTGACCCTGTGCTTCCTGAGACTCAAAAGGGAAAGAGGAAAGTATCGCGTTGAATATCCCATTTGAGTCATGTCTCCGTCCTGGTGTTTAAAAATAAATGCTAGCAACACACAGGCAAGACTGATATTCTTGTCTCACTTTCCTGAGGCCACTCACAGGCAGGCAGGGCTAAGTGCAGAGCCAGGATGAGGTTCTCTGTTTCTTCCGTACCACCCTACACTCTTAGCAGTGCCTCCTGCACGCTCTGTATACAGGCTGACCTCCAAGCGCAGCCCACACTAAGCTGTCCACATATTTTCAGTGACTGCCTTATATTTTCAAGCTTATAGATTAGGTTCCTTGGAAAGTCCTCTTACAATCTTTCTTTCAGCTAAGCAATTGCTGGAAATGATTATTTTCATATCAAATATATTGCTACTTGCTTTTGAAACTTAATCCATGTGAATAAATAAAAACTAGTTTAATCTTTATAGACTACATTGCTATAACATAGCCAATCTCTTACTAATAAATATTTCAGTGATCCCAATTTTGATCTATTAAATTAGAAATATAAAAAGTTATCATATGCAAAGAATACTAAAAGTAATTAAAATAATGCTTGCATAAGTTAGACAAATCAAGAGCATCACCCGAATCAAATTCTTGTGTTTTATACAAATCTTTCTTCAGGTAAAAAAACAATCATAGCCAGAAGTAACTGCTGTTGCTTTGTACAGAAGCTGAAATGCACCCAGGGGTGTTGGGAAGGGCACTTCTTCCCAGCATGCTTCAACCCCACTTTTAAAAATGCAGCCATGCTTCTTATATGGAGAAGGAAGCCAACAGCCCCATGAAGGATTATGTCTGAGAGTTAAACAGATGTACAGAACAAACCTACCCCTGCAGGTAGCTGGACATTCACGGCAGCCTTGGGCTTTTCTTTCCATTTGAATAAAGGCCTGCCCCTCCCCTTGCCTCCAGAAATGCTCCCTTAACAACAGTTAAAAGACCAAAGTCATAAGCTATTGGTGTTCTATTCAGGATCTTTCCCCCTGTGCCCATGTGTTTGAGGCATTTCCCCACTTTCTCTTCTATTAGATTCAGTGTATCTGGTTTTATGTGGAGGTCCTTGATCCACTTGGACTTGAGCTTTGTACAGGGAGATAGGAATGGATCAATTTGCATTCTTCTACATGTAGACCACCAGTTGAGCCAGCACCATTTGTTGAAAATGCTGTCTTTTTTCCATTGGATGGTTTTAGCTCCTTTGTCAAAGATTAAGTGACCATATGTGTGTGGGTTCATTTCTGGGTCCTCAATTCTATTCCATTGATCTACCTGCCTGTCACTGTTACCAATACCATGCAGTTTTTATCACTACTGCTCTGTAGTACAGCTTGAGATCAGGGATGCTGATTCCCCCAGAAGTTCTTTTGTTGTTAAGGATAGCTTTTGCTATCCTGGCTTTTTGTTGTTCCAAATGAATTTGAGAATTGCTCTTTCT
>CM052709.1:32714767-32731594 GCA_028551405.1 Uromys caudimaculatus
CTCACACCAGTCAGAATGGCTAAGATCAAAAACCCAGGTGACAGCAGATGCTGGTGAGGATGTGGAGAAAGAGGAACACTCCTTCATTGTTGGTGGGATTGCAAGCTGGTACAACCACTCTAGAAATCAGTTTGGCGGATCCTCAGAAAAATGGACATAATACTACCTGAGGACCCAACTATTCCACTCCTGGGCATATACCCAGAAGATGCTCCAACATGTAATAAGGATACATGCTCCACTATGTTCATAGCAGCCATATTTATAATAGCCAGAAGCTGGAAACAACCCAGATGTCCCTCAACAGAAGAGTGGATACAAAAAATGTGGTATGTTTACACAATGGAGTACTACTCAGCTATTAAAAACAATGACTTCATGAAATTCGCAGGCAAATGGATCGAACTTGTAAATAACATTCTTAGTGAGGTAACTCAGTCACAAAAGAATGAACATGGTATATACTCACTGATAAGTGGATATTAGCCCAAAAGTCCGGAATACCCAAGTTTCACTTTACAGTAACCGCTGGACTGAGAGTGAGGTCCCAGATGGAGGAGTTGGAGAAGGGACTGAAGGAGCTGAGGGAGTTTGCAGCCCCATGGAGGGAGCAACAGTGTCAACAGGCCTGAAATCCCCCCTGCCCCCAGTGCTCCCAGAGACTGGGCCACCAACCAAAGAATACACATGGAGGATATGGTTTGTGCCACATATTGGCAGAGGAGGGCCCTGTTGGCCATCAGTGGGAGGAGAGGCCCTTGGGCCTGAGAGTGTTAGATGCCCCAGTATAGGAGAATGCCAGGGAGGGAAGATGGGGATGGGTGGGTGGGAGAATACCCTCACAGAGGCAGGGGGAGGGGGGAAGGTATAGGGGGTTTCCAAAGGGGAGACCTGGAAAGGGGAAAACATTTGAAATGTAAATAAAGTATCAAAAAAAAAAAAAAAAAAAAAAAGACGAAAGTCAGAGAAAAGGCTTTCTTAAAGCTTGTTACAAGCTGCTGTGTATAGCAAACAACTGGAAAATTTCCTAGAAGGATTTCTTTCAAGATTTTGTAAATCTTTCTCCCAAGCACTTTTTGCTTAAAACCAAAACCAAAAATAATAAAAACACCACTGACTCAAGTAGCCAAGAAACAGAAAATTCACACACCCTGATACTTTAAAATTAAATTATATTTAAACAACACAAATTAATCATGTAGCACACATTATTTCTATATAAACTATCTCATAAATGCTTTAGATTCTTTTGTGCATATGCGTCCTGTGCAAATGTGTGTGTGTGTGTGCACCTGTGCCCCAGAGGACATAATGGTGAGAAAACAGTGTTCCACTATCAGTCCTTGCCTTTCTAACTTGAGTGAGACAGTCTTCCCAGCTGCTTATGGCAGGTCATCAGCCCAGGAGCTTCTGGTGATTCTCCTGCCTCTGCCCCCATCTCTCCATGGAAGTGCCTTTGTGACTATGGAGGCTTGTGTTAACGTGCAACCTTTTTTTCAAACCACAGTTCAGAGGATCCACACTCAGGCTCCTAGGCTTGTGGGGCCAGTGCCTTACCCACTGAGCCACCTTCTCATCCCCACTGCTTCTTTTTGATGCATTTCCGAGTACGATCACACTAAGAGAATGTAAGAGGCATATAAATCTTGTCCCATGTGCTTTTACAGTGATCATTGCGTACCAAGCATGTAAAGGGTCTGGAAGGAGAGGCTGGGCTGCTGTTGTGGGTGTGGCACACAGCAGTCTCTCTGCTGACCTGTAGATCTACCAGGATCTTCTACTGCTTCTGCCTCTTCCCCAATTTTCCCCAATAGAGGCTTGAGAGGAGAAAATGACTTAGAATAGCGCAGGCCCTGGCCAGTTGTTTCAGGAGGCAACTTAGACTGGCATCTTCCACATCTTAAGACAATATTTATTACTTGAAGTCAGCGTGGGTCAGGCTGATCCAAATGGCAGCCATGTTGCTCACTTGTTATAGACTCATGATCTCAGAGGCTTAAGAGGCTGCTTGATGGGGTCTGAAGGTGGAAAATTCATCACCAGGGCGATTCCAAGGATGTATTACACCTGAGGAACTGCTAGTGGGAGGAGCCTTGTTGGACACCCTCTGGTTTCCTCTCAGAGATGAACATCCATCTCCCCCCCTCCCTCCCTCCCTCTCCCCCCTCCATAAATGTGCTCATGTTTGTGCATTTCTGTGTGTCCTGACTTCTTATAGTAGCTGGTGCTGACCTTCTGCCATGTTATCCTAGAGCAGCACATTGCATATGGGCTGAGAACAAGTAACACTATCCACACAGAGACTTTCGCAAGAAGCACAACTGCAGGAACACAAAGTGCCTCAGCAGACGAACTTAAACATGGGACCTTCACAAATGGTAATTCCAGAAGATCTCTTGATGTGGCACATTTATGACTCATGTAAGCTGAGTCCTGCACTTATGATGGATAGCTAATAAACTAGAGAAAGCATTATCAAATTAAGAACTGTATCAGTGCTTGTAGACTGATGGCCTAAGCAACTTATCTGGTTTCAAGAGCTCAGCGTCTTGGTTTGCTGCAGAGACACACATCCAATGGCAGCATGGCAGTTAGGAAGTAAAGCATCCAGTTGTTTTCCCACTCTGCTTACCTGTGATGGACCTTAGGACAGTGTACTCCCTGTCCTTGTTTCTGCATCAGTACAATGCAGATAGCGACAGTTCCTCCACCACAGAATTTTTTGTGAAGGACAGGATTCACTCAGCAAGAGCTGACTGTGGGGCTGGCACACAGCAGTGCCACTCACTGTCTGATCAATGTCCTTTAAGGGACAATGTAGTTCACCTACCAAGATGCATATCCATGGCCTTTGCACAGTACTTGCACATGGCATCTAGGTCATTCAGCTGTCCTTGTAGGAAGGAAATCTGGGCTTCTAATTCTTCTTCCTAAAACCAAAGACATAAAGATTTTTTAAAAAAGTTAAGTACTACATGTGATCTTAAGTTTTTTCTCCTCTTATTTTTAATATTAATAATAATAATAAATATTATTATTGTTTTATTTTTGAGACAAGTTCTTACTTTGTAGCCCTGCCTAACCAGGAACTCTCTATGTAGACCAGACTGGCTTTGAACTCACAGAGATCCACCTGCCTCTGAATCCTAAGTGCTAGGATTAAAGGTCTGTACCATCACGCACAGTCTCTATATATAGAAAGACAAAAACAAAACAAAACAACAACAACAACAAAAAAAAACCGCCCACCACTATCATCATCATCAAAAAGAGTGAAAAAGAGATTTTTTTTTTTAAATCTTGAGGTACAGGTGGGCTGAAGACATACCTGCTATCATATATGAAGACATAGAGACCCGCCTGCTATCATGCCATGAGACCATGAGACTCGGAAGACACCCAGAGGCCACTGCAATGTGCAAATATGTGGTAGACAGATGGAAGAAAGAGAAGTGGAACAGCTTGAGTACTGTGAAGAGAGATGGAACTGGAGACGTGAGGACGGAGAGGAACAGCCTCATGTGAGTAGCCTGCATTGCCACCTGAAGCCATGGTGCAGTCCTAGCCCATGCTGCAGCTGAGAGCTGTGTCTGGGTTCATGGCCATGCAGTAACAGGGGTCTGTGTCAATGTCTGTGGCTCATATTACCACTAAAGATCATGCAGATGTCCCTGGTCTGGGCTGCCGCCTGAGACCAAGTAGGTGTCCAAGGGCTATGCAGAGCTGAAGCAGGTCCCTCAATGGTTATGGCACTCTGGAGAGCTGGCCACCTCTCACTCGATACAGCACTTGAGAGAGCTGGCTGGCCAATTCAGCTACCATTCAGGCCAAGGTCCAGGGCTTTGACTTGGCCCACCCAACATCTACCCCACCTATGAACTGCTGGCGTGGGAAAGTATAGGATCTGTCAGTCCTGCAGGTCCAAAGCTACAGGATCTCTAAGACATAGGGCAACAACAGGGTATTTGATAGGAGTCCCAGTGAGGATCCAGTATTGATGGGTTAGCAAAACTAGAGACCTTGAATCAGGACAATAAAACTCATTGCAATGAACATTTGCAAGTAAAGATGTGTGGATGAAGGGTATACTGTGTGACACACTGTGACACACTCTAGCTTCCACAAAGAGATGTTTTCTAGGTTCCATTTTATTTTTTCAATTTTAATTTTTATTTTCTTTTGTGGTGACTTCCCCACATATACAAGGGTTGAGGAAGGATCTGAAGGGACAGGGAGATGCGTGGGATTGGGAAACTCACAAAGAATCAATAAAAAGGTAAAACAAACAAGCAAGCAAGCAAACAAACAAACAAACAGAATCTAAAGCATTTCTAATTGAATTCTAACTTTGGCTATCTGTAAACATATAGCTTTGCATAAAATGTACATAAAACACACATTTTATTTCATACCATATATTTTCATCATGTGTTCCTTCCTCTAGCCTCTCTTGGCTTCTCTCCACCTCCCTACCCACAAGTTTTATGTTCTCTCTCCTCTTAAAAAAACAAAACAAAACAAAACAAAAATCAAAAGAAGCAAATGAAAAAGCAGTAAGTCATAAATGCTAAAACAAGATGAAACAGAAAGCCCACAACAAAACCTGGGGTTGGTTTTGTGTTGGCCAACTAATGTCTTCAAAACTACTGAGCAATAAAAATTAAAATGGAAAACTGGGTTTCACTAGCCTATACTTTCTAGGCAATTCCATTTTTCGTTACACACACACACACACACACACACACACACACACACACATGCGCGTGCGAGAAACCAAAGACGTCTGTTTGTCACAAAACCTTATCATTGTCTAGACAATGATAATCTCTTAAAATGTGAGCTTTCCCAGTGGCTGGTAAGTAGCTATTCTTAAATTTCCTCTCTTGATATGAAGCTGGGGTATTTTGTTTATTTCTAGAAAAAGGTACCCTGCGTTGAGTCATTAAATTGCAAAAACAATCGCAGAAGAGGGAGGAGGAGGGGAAGGGGGAGGGGGAGGAAGAGGAGGAAGAAGAAGTAAATGTCTTCATTTTGAAGGAAAAATTAAACATGTAAACAATTTCCTAGAGAAATTTGTAATACTTTGGGGGTTTTTTCTCAGAGAAAGGGAATAATCCTTATAACTTGGAATACTTTAGCCAAGACAGCTAGAGGAGAAAAGCAAAGATGTGGCCAGGGCTGGCACAAGTGAGAACATGGGTTTTCCAGCCTCAGATGCCTTTGCACTTATATAAAAGTCCTCTGTGCCATGAACAAAAAGGGAGAGAGACCTCCTGAGGCATTTCTCTCCTTTTTAAAGAGTAATTATAATTTGACTGGTTGGGTGGAAATTATAGTTGAAAAGGTCCCCTGTAGGTGTACTACATTTTGAAGGCACATGTATGCAGCACTGAAAAGCACTGATTTGAACTGCAACCTCAAGAGGTCTTAGCAATATGCACTGAAATGTTTGACACAAAGTCAGACATAGTGCTGCTCAAAAAGAGAACTGCGAAATGTCTACTGTAGCATTACACAAACACTTCCCATGTTCTTTACATCTCCTATGAAGTTCAATAGTTCCTACTCTCCAATAAGGATAAAGAACACCAGCTCAACCGAAGGGTGCTAATGGGGACAGGTAGAGCTACCTATCCAACTCCAACTGGGCATCAAGGTGAAGAAGGATGGGCTGTTTCAGGCTGTTTCTCTTCCTCCCTTTCTCCATCCTTTCCACATCTCTGTTCTGTAAGATAACTACAGCAATTAGAGAAGGCTGCATTTCTTGGTCTGTGACAGCTGCAGTCAGTCTGTGGAGATGGCACCATATATTCCTTCTCTTTGAAAGTACATGTGGCCTCATTAGCCTGCAAGAATCCCTCTCCATCTCTTGCATCTGTACTGGCCTCACTGACTTGATTTGTAGACTGCAGAAAAGTCAAACTACATCAAGCTGGGGAAAGTTTAAGAAGCCTGGCAAATTCTGCATTCCCTAGAGGAAGCTCATCATGGTTATATACGAGGTTCAGGTCAGAGCATCCAAGAGAGAATCATGGTGGAGGAATGGCCATAGGAGAGGCAGTGAGACTCTAGACATGTTAAAATGTTGTTCTGGCATCTTTTAGTCCATTCTAGCTGTAGCCAGGCAAGAAAGTGACCCAGTTAATATTACCTGGAGCAAAGCACAGCCTAACGAACCCTGTCCAAGTTCCTAACTCACAGACTGAAGGTAAAAACGGAGCCCTATGATGCTAAATTTTGGATCTGCCCCTTATGCATCGAGAGATGGTTGAATGTGGGTGACTATTGTATGAGAGAAACTTAAGTTCTATTCCTGTGTTGTCACTGGCAAGTCATGTGGCCTGGGCCATCTCCTCTCCAGCCCTGGTGGAAACTCAACCCTCTGGAGGATGGAAACTCAAACTCTGCTCCCAAGGCACTAACAGTGGCAGTGAGCTGGGACATGAAAGCGGGCCATACAGTAGAGTGCACAAGTCTTACAATAAAACAAGAAACACTGCTCTGGGAAGCTTGGCCCCAGTCTCTTGCTGCCTTAATGGAGTCATCTTTTAGTTGTAGTAATAAACCCAACCAGCATCTAGCCCTGGATCCAAGCTAGGGTCTGGTTGTAGCTAGTAGTTAGGATGTTGACAACTCAGAGTATACAAAGAACACCAGAAAAGAGAAGCTTCCTGGTTTAAAAATCAACTCTGTTTACTCAGGGTAGTAGTTTACTAGATTAGCAACCACATCTGTAAAAACACAAAAGCTCTTAGGAACTTTAGTCCCTGGAAGACACTCTTATTCAGAAGGTTTTATTCTACTTAGTGCCTTGCTTTTGGAAAGCTGGGAGGGATACATTTTAGAGGAGAGAGGTGTGGCCTTCTCACTTGAGGCACTGGGCAGCTGGAAAAATGTTTCTAGCTCAAAGGTCCTCCTGGTCCACGCTCCGTTGCTCTGCCATGCTAGATGCTATCACTATCTGATAGAGACCATGGGCAAGACAGGGTTTGCAACTGTGTACTTGGTACTTGGCTGCTAAATTTAGAAGGATAAGAAACTATGATTTTCCAAGTTTTCATTTTCATGTGGGGCTCTGTTACAAGCCTAGAAGCCAACTGACCTGTGTCCACGCAAACACTGTGGGAAGGACACATTTATTCATTCAACCTTCATTTTCAGGGGAAAGCATATTGAGACCCAAGAGGACTTCTCTGGTTGAAGCAGGTGCAAACTGCCAAGAACCTCTTATATTTGGCAGTCTGAAATGCAGTTTCTCATTCCTACCGAGGTTGTTGAATATGAAAAACATTCTTAAAGCCTTCAGCTATCACTCAGAGCTTATAAATAGAAATGGATCACGTGGGAACAAAGGGTGGCTTGCCGCTTATTCTCATATTATATAATTGCAATTCTAAAACTGTCAGAAGCCACTTTAATCTCTATCTTAGTGTCTCATGCTGTGCACTTCTCCCAGCTAACAATACGCTCTGCAAGGCAGCTTCAGTCACTTGCTTTTATTACACTGGCCTTCTGTAATAAAAAAGGCATGCTTGCCCAATCACCCTGAGGTGGTATGAAAACAACGACTGAAAGGAAATGCCCACTGTGTTTACTCTTGCTTGCATGGTCTACTTTTGGTCATACGAAGGAACGTGGTGGGGTCATGATGAAATCCTGGTGTAGACATTCCTGGGTTCAAAACCCATCCCCCCCCCCCTTACTAGCTGAATAACTTTGAACAAATTCCTTAATTCTTCTTCTTTACACCTCTGTCTGCCAGAGCTGGTGGAAGAAGGAAGTGACTATGCATGGAGACCACTGGCAGAACATGTACTCAGTAAGTCAAGTCGTATGTTTGTTTTAAACAATTAAAATAATAAACAGGCTTAAAGTAAAAAATTTTATGATTCACTGTCAGAAAATACTAGTTTCTGGTTTCTAAACGTCATGTGGCAAAAGATCAATAAAGGACATGAGAACCCAGCATTGTCCTACGTTTAGAAGAATCTATACACAAGGCAAGAAATGGGCACCTGATGCTGGACTACCTACAGACCACAGCGAGCTGTATTTGGAAGCCCTCTAGGTAAGACTTAGAGGGCAGGGGCTGCTTTACTCTCTAACTTTTTAGAGAGTGATATAAATATACTGGACAATGAGCTTTGCATGTCGGAATCCATTTACTCTTCACAATAGACCTGTGTGGCCGGTCCTCTCGTTTACTGACCTGTTCCTCTGACAGCCCGATTCTCTGGGAGTGTATGTCGAGTCATTGGCCCGCTATCCCATTTCTTCCTAGATGCACTCACATTCATGTTCTACGCTTTCCTAGCAGATATCTCAGTTTCCTCTAACACACATTTACCAACTGAATGGACAGTCCTAACTTCTGGTGGCTTACTAAATTATTTCCTTTCTAAAATGTTTAAAAATGGTTTAGCATTGTGGCACATTTCAAATTCCACTTGTAAGGGTGAGGCAGGAAGATTGCTGAGAGTTCAAGGTCAGCCTGGGCTACACGGTGAGACCCTATTTAAAAGAAAACAGGCATCTCTACAGGGGCATTAAATTGGTCAACTTGGTTACACACACACACACACACACACACACACACACACACACACATAATTATGCAACTTGGTTGTTTATAAAATACATCTTTCATATATTAGTTATATTAAATGCCTTTTTGATATTTCTTACATAGCAGTATAAGGTTTTGAAGTTTATTATTTATTTGCTTATCAACTTGTCTAATAAAAACATTCATTTACATTATGTTAAACACTGCAGAAAATACAGTAACAGTTGAGATGTGGGCCCTGGCCTCTGAGTTTAGAGGACGACATGGTCTGTATGTTCTTAAAGCCAAGAAAGCAGTAGGAAGCTCTGCAGAAGACTCGGGAGGGCTCTTCATAGACCTGAAAGAGGAGACAACTTCCATTATGGAAATGAAAGCATTGTTTCTAGATGACAGAACTCTGAAGATACTGAAGCGGGAGGAATCAGAAGAAATGATGGGAAAGCATGTTGCAGGAAACCAGGATCCAGTCAACAAGGCTGTGTGTGTGTGTGTGTGTGTGTGTGTGTGTGTGTGTGTGTGTGTGCGTGTGTGCATGCACGTGTGTATGCGAGTGTGTGCATGCATGTACAGGAGAGTGGCAGGTGAGCAAAGGGAGAACCAGTAATGCAGTCAGGTCAGGGAACTGGGAGGAGCAGGGGCCTCAGATGGGCAGAAAACCCTTGCTTCCATTCTTCCAGTGATATGTTAGATGCTGGGGTCTGACATGCAGTCTCCTGTACCCACTGTTCCTAATGGAGGCCATGTTTGAGGCTCATTCAGGGGCAGCAGTGACTGTCAGTCCTGCAAGTGAGGCAAGGAGGGCCCTGGGGTGGGCTCTGCTCAGCTTCTAAGAGTGTCCTCAGACCACAAGACAGGCAGACATGGGAGCCAACGCTGGCAGCAGCAGCAGGAACCAGCCAAGAATAGCAGCTAGAGACAGGAAAGGTGCCCAGTCTTGCTTGAACAGATGGTTGAACAAGAAGTGGGAAGCACAGGAAACGGAAAGTCTTGATGAGAAGGAGGAAGGCTGCAGATGCTCTGAGGAGGCTGTGGTATACACAGGGTAAAACACACACACACACATATACTCTGTGTGAATGAAACCCAAGCCAGAAGCATCTGGCAATAGCCCTGGAAGACAGCATCAGGAAAAATAGACAAGGAACACAGTGACTACATTTTACACTGCATTAAGTTACAGGGTATGGGTGTGTGAAGCAGTTCAGCAGCTGACCTGGAGAGCAAGCTGGCATATGAATGCTATAGCCCTAGCATTAGTGTATAGGAGGCCTGCCACTACCACCTTTATGGCTTTAACCAGTCAGCTGAGTCTGACTATAAGATGGTAATACTATTTAGTATGCCCTATAATTAGGGGATTGAATTATAGGAAAGTCTTGACAACAGACATAGTTTGTCTTAATAAACACTTTATAAATGTTAACTTTTTGTTTTTTTATACTATTAATGTAATCCTAGAAAGTTATCCCAGGGAATCATGGGTACATATAAAAAACTGAAGATATTAGTCACACATCCAAGGACAGCACATATACACACATGAACCATATATGTTCTGTAAAAATATTCTGCTGAAGGACAATTCACAGACATGTAACAAATGACTAACTGGAAAAATAAGATTGCAATGTATAAGTGATTTTTTTTAAAAGTAGTCTTGAGTTTGAAAAACATGGTGGAATTATAAATTTTGTTTCTGGATTTTCTACAAGGATATAGGGTTATATTTTTATAAGAAAAAAGATTATATATATATGAATGATGAATATACTGTCTTCAGACACACCAGAAGAGGGCAGCAGATCCTGTTACAGATGGTTGTGAGCCACCATGTGGTTGCTGGGAATTGAACTCAGGACCTTTGGAAGAGCAGTCAGTGCTATTAACCGCTGAGCCATCTCTCCAGCCCTGGAAGGCATTTCTTTAAAAAGCAAAAGGGTTGGCTTGGGAGATGGATCAGTTGGTGCAGTGCCTGCTGCTCAAGCATGATGACCCAGCTTTGGACCCCAGCACCATCTTCTCATCCAGCTACAGCCGTGTGTAATGTAATCTCTGGAGATCTCTGGAGCTTGTAGCCAACCAGTCTAGCCAAAACTGATGTTTGGCTGTGTGTGTGTGTGTGAGTGTGTGTGTGTGTGTATATGTGAGCACAAGCATGCATGTACAGGAGAGTGGCAGGTGAGCAAAGGAATAACTAGTAATGAAGTCAAGTCAGAGAAATAGGAGAAGCGGGGCTTCAGATTGGCAATACGCCCTCCCTTCCATTCCTCCTTCCAGTAATGTGGTAGAAGCTGGGATTCAGTAAGAAACCCTGTCTCAAACAACTAGGTGAATAAGATGGAGAGTGACTGAGGAGGACACCTGACTTCATTATCTGGCATCCTTAAGCATGTTACTCTCAAGCATGCATCTGCTCAAGAGTTATATGAATTCAGGAATGGAAAACACACACACACACACACACACACACACACACACACACACACACACACACACACCAGTTAATTTTAAAATGCTACGACTACCTCAAAGGTTGGGCTTAAACCTTCCCCTACTACTCTACTACTCTAGGCTCAGTTGGGGAAGTGGCCAGGGGCCACCCACCTGAAATCTTACATGACTGATAGGCTTCACCTCCTGGCGCTCCTGTGTCCCATCCTTCTATCCTGAGTCATGGTGATTCCGCCGTTCCTCTCTGCATCCTACCCGAGCAACTCTCAGTGTCCCACCCCATGACCAGCTATTGGCTTTAGCATCTTTGATAGATCAAAAACCAATTGGGGTCAAGGACCTTCAGCTTCTGGACAAGCAGATTCCTGATTGAATCAAAGCTTTCGAACCAATGTCCAACACAACCTCCCCCAATAAACCTGATTACCAAGAGAGAAAAAAGGGATGATGTTTTTAAAGACCAAAGTTGGCTCTAAATCAATCCAAACAACACTCTCTAAACAAATATATACCATAAACAGCACTGAATAACATGAAATATAAGTGAATAACTTGTGAGAAAAGTAAATACCAAATAATTAAAATATTTTGTCTACTGTGAAACCTTAAACAGGATTTGTATAATAAAAGTCTTCCTGATCGACACTATTAAAAACTATCTGTAAAAGCTCTATACTTTACCTTTATATAAATAAAATACATATTGCATATCTTAGTAAGTTCTATTGAAACTTAAGAGGTATGAAAAGTGTTGTTATGGACTGCCTGTCTTAAACATTTTATCTGGGAAAATGGTCTCTTCTAGAAAGGTGTGTGTCTAAGTTTAAATGGCTCTGTTAGAGCTATAGTTCCATCTTTTAAACCTTCATGTTGGTTTTTTATAATTAGGCAACCTGAATATAATCTTTTGTAACTTCAATAAGCTCCCTCTTCCACCAAGCCAGTGAGCCCAGATGATACATTATTAATGACAGTTTTCCTATTTGTCACATTTGTATGTGATCAGACCAATGAGTGAAATTACCCAGTTTGTATCAGGGGCTTTCATTTGAGTTTTTCATGGTGCTGCTGTCTGGGCAAGACCATCTGTGAGCTCTTCCTGGCACCAGAAGCAGGCACCCAACACAATGGCTACCCAGACAAAAAGACCTTAGCCAAGGTTGGTTTTATTGTTGTTTTGTTTCACTGTGTTAAAGATAATTGACCATATGAGGATGGAATAAGACACTTTTATCACCATTCTCTAAGGTAAATGACCCCTATAGAAGTCTGCATTGAATCCAAGTTGAGGATCAAAAAATGGAATAAGAGACACCTTGAGTTACAAATGGTAACGGGAGCCACTACTGTGATGTTTCTCTCGTATAAATACTAACAGTTATGAAATTTTGGGGGAAAAACAAGAGGGAAAATTCTCTGAGTTATCCATATGCTCACTACACTGATTTATTGGAAACTTTTTTCTCAGTAATACCAGTTCTATTACCTTTGAAAAACTGCTACTGGCCCTGGAAGATGTCAGACTGATTTCTGCTATACCAAACATGAATTTATTCCTAAATTTTTCCTGACTGCCAGATACAACACTTGATTTAGAAAATGCTCAGAGAAACCAGGCCTGTGAGAGCTTCCAAATGAATTCAAAGACACTGCCACATTTAATGCAGAATCAGCAGCTATGAATTAAGCAGGATACCCACCACCTCCTGATGTTTCTACAGGTTTGGGGAGGGGCCTGCTTTCTTCTCTAAGAGCTGAATCCTTCCAGAAGTGACTAAGTAAAGATTTGTGTATATGATGTACTTCGATTGAGACCAGAAAGACCTGTGAATTTTGTGGCCATATGAATCATTTGGATAAGAAAAGGCAGGAGAGGAGAACAACAAAGATGTATAAGACAGCATGCTTTACTGAGGAGAGCTGAAGAAGTGTGCATGCCAATGAGGCTAAGGAGAAGTTGGGGAAGGACTAACAATGAAGCTGGCCACAGAAAGATCATCAAAGGCTCTTCAGGCCTTTCCTAACACTGAAGAGGGGCCATGTAAAGTTCTGATGGAAAGTTAGAAGCTATGATTCAGACATATACAGTAAGCAAAACGGTGCATAGAATACTGTAGATGAATTTCTTAATTGAATAAGTTTAATCTAATTAATATGAGATTATTGCCCACTAAGAACAAAAATATTACACAGTATATCTTTCTATATGTTTTCTCTTCTAGCATGCTAAACTCAAAGACAAATGCAACTCAGTATAGTTACTTGTATTGCAATGCTTGTTTTGAAACTGTGAATTGGTTCCAATGAGAATTATGTATCAAGGAACAACTAAGATATACATTTCACATTTCCTAGTTCATAATGTCATTCTCAAGAAATGCTAGACAATCAAACTACATGTAGCTGAAACCAGGAGCACATAAAATGCCTGCCTGTACATGCTGCTGGTGTCCATTTTACTGTGTGTTATGGTGATACCTAAGGCCCAAATCTATCAGAGTACACACAACTGCCCACCACTTCATAGTAACTCATGAGAATTAGTAAATACATTGACTTTGTCATCAGTTAAGATCATTAGTATTGTGCCCCAATCCTATTTCCCAGAGACTTTTGATGTATGATTTTGTACACCCATAATTTGGAGAAATGTATTAGCCACTTCTGAACCAACTCCTCTGAAGATAATTGTTTATCAGTAGAAACATACATATCCCTTACAACCAAGATTATATTATTTTCTGCAAAATTAGCTATTTGCAAGAAGTCTTTATTGTAGACATTGTAGGAGCACTGAGCAAGACTAAATGAAGTTTCTGGTGCCTGACTTCCCAAGAATCTTCTCTCTGAGGGGAGAGGCAGGGCCGCTGCTAGGAATTTAGGTCAATGACACATAAAATCTTGGGGAGTTCTAAAGATGTTTTGGTCATTTTCTGAAGTCACAGTATTTAGGAATAAGAACACTGTCTCAGGGTTTCTGTTGTGATAATTACCACTACCAAAAGTAACTCAGGGAGGACAGTTTATTTCATGTCACTTACAGGTAACAGTCTATTGCTGAAAGAAGTCAGGCATGAAGTCAAGGCAGGAACTTAAAGGCAGGAACTGAAGCAGAAGCCATAGATGAATGCTGCTTGTTGGCTAGTTACTCATGGCTTACTTAGCTGAGTTTCTTACAACATTCAGGACTACCAGCTCATGAGTGGCATTGTCTACAGTGATCTGGGCCCTGCCACATCAATCATCAATCAAGACAATTCTCACTAGGTTTGCCCACAGGCCAATCTAGTTGGGGCATTTTTCTAGTTGGGGCATTTTTCCATTTGAGGTTTCCTCTTCTCAAATTACTCAACTTGTGACAAACTGGAAAAACCAAACCAAACCAAACCAAACCAAACCAAACCAAACCAAACCACTAGCAATAAGAAACAGAACAATTAAAGTTGAATTTCAGATAAAGAATAATTTTTTTAGCATATTTCACATATTGCCTGATGCTTATTCAAACAAATGAACAAACAAACAAACTCATTGATTACTTCAAACTTAATTGGAGATTCTATCTGATGCAACAGTATTTTAGGAGAATGCCCAGGAAGACACAGTCTGCTTTTCTTCTCTGGATATGGTATCTTTAAATACTATGGTTATTTTGCTTTGAACCCAGGTAGAGCCTATCTTAAGCATAGCACATAGAAAGTGTGGGTCCTTGAAGACACTGGAGAGCTTCTAAAGTAGTGGTTCTAAACTTTAACTGAGTATCTGTATGACCTAAAAATACAATAATTACTCATGGTCAGATATCACTTTGTAGATGATGATTCCATTCTGATGACTGTGCTGCTTTAATGACTCCAGATAATTTTAATGTACACCCATATAAATAAGAATTCCTTCCAACTCATTTACAGCTAATAACTTTTGCAGATACTGGAATGAGTCAGAATTTCTCTCATATATAGCTTACAACATCCTAAATAAAAACAGTACCTTCAATAAAATGCAAGGTCCAGCATTTAAATGTTTTCTAAATAGACTACTTTTTGAAATTTAAGTCTTTATTCTAGGCAAAAGTAGATGTGCTCAGTTTCTTGAGAGAAAAACCTGGTGTGACTGTCTAATTTCCTTTTCAAAGGAGCTCAGGGTCCTGCATATGGTAGGTTTGGTGGTTTGACTGGGACTGTCACTGTATTGGTTAGAATATGCTTGGCCCATGGGAAGTGGCACTATTAGGAGGTGTGGCCTTGTTGGAAGAGGTGAGTCAGCTGTGGGGTTGGGCTTTATGAGACCCTCCTCCTAGGAGGGCGACCCCATAGGAAGACCAGAAGTCTCAACTAACCCTGACCTCAGATTTTTCAGACACTAAGCCACTAACCAGGCAGCATATACTAGCTGCTCCAAGGCCCCCCTACACATATACAGCAGAGGACTGCTTGGTCTGGCCTCAGTGAGAGAAGATGTGCCTAACCCTTAAGAGACTTGAGTATCCAGGAGTGGGAAGGCCTGGCAGGAGTGGGGACATCCTCTTGGGGTAGTTGGGGTAGGGGGGTGGAGGAATGGTATGAGGAACTGTGGGAGGGAGGACTGAGACGGGGTAATGACTGGACTGTAAAAAAATAAAAGTAATGAGAGAGAGAGAGAGAGAGAGAGAGAGAGAGACAGAGAGAGAGAGAGAGAGAGAGAGAGAGAGAGAGAGAGAGGGAGAGAGAGAGAGAAAAGATACCCTCTTGACTGGACACTGCCATGCTTCCTGCTATGATGATAAAGGACTGAACCTCTGAACCTGTAGCCAGCCCCAATTAAATGTTGTCCTTATAAAACTTGCCTTGGTAATTGTGTCTCTTCACAGCAATGGAAACCTTAACTAAGACAGAAATTGGTACCAAGGACTGGGGTATTCCTGTGATAGGCCTGACCATGCTTTTGTTCAGAGGAGTGTAGATTTTTTTGACTTTGGAAAGCAGTGGAATGCTTTAAGTGGGGCTTAATGGGCCATCCTAGAAGCAGCACAGACGACAGTGGTGCTGAGGGTGGGCCTGCTGGCTCTAGAGGTTTCAGAGAAGAAGAATTTTACTATGTGGCCTAGAGACTGTTTTTTTTTTTTAATATTTTGGTAAAGGATATGGCCTTTTCCCTTGTCTGAAGAGTCTGCCTGAGGCTAAGGTGAAGAGACTCAGATTAATTGCTATGTTCTCTTTGAGGGACCTTCAAGAGCAGAAGGTAATGAAGATTAAGAGGTCAGAGTGGTAACGCAGGGTGACCTGCTGTATTGAAGGTGTGCTCTCTATGAGGATAAGTGAGTTTGAATGTGATTTATTTAATGAGAGCAGGCCATTAGAATGAGTTCACTCAAAAAGGAGAACTAAGAAATACCAGAATTTAAAAAGTAGACTAGGAAGATTATTAAAGGTGAAAACATGGGTAAACAATGTGAAAAACAAGAATCAGAGTCTAGTCCTGGGATTAAGGTTGGGGGAAGGGAGAGGAGAAAGACAATGAGGGCACAGACAGAACTCTACATAAACACAGAACAAAGATCCCCCATGCTCATGAATTGGCAGGAGTAATATAATAAAAATGGCCATCTTGCCAAAAGCAATCTACAGATTCAATGCAATCCCCATCAAAATTCCAACTCAATTCTTCATGGACTTAGAAAGAGCAATTCTCAAATTCATTTGGAACAACAAAAAACCCAGGATAGCAAAAGCTATCCTTAACAACAAAAGAACTTCTGGGGGAATCAGCATCCCTGATCTCAAGCTGTACTACAGAGCAGTAGTGATAAAAACCGCATGGTATTGGTACAG
>CM052709.1:32732094-32757682 GCA_028551405.1 Uromys caudimaculatus
AAAAAAAAAAAAAAAAAAAAAGGGACATTTCAGACTATAACCAAAATAGTAGTTTAGCTGAGTTGGACATGAATTAATTCCACAACACTCAAGGTAATGGTCTAATATGTAGTTTTTGGCATTGCTATAGATAAATCTGTGGCTTTCTGGTTCTTGGTCAGAAATCTTTCTTTTCACTCAGCACTGTAAGTCCCTAAGAGTTCTTGTGTTGTCTTTTGTGAAGTTTTTCAGTTCTAAATATAAATGTAGAAAGTGTTTCTTTCTTGTGTTTGTAGGACATTCAATCTCAAGATTCATATTTAAAATAGTAGAAAACACACCTTAAATTGTATGCACGTATAGCCATAGGACAGCCCAGGTGTCATGTGCTCCCTCTGTGTTTTTTGAGATGAGGTCTCTTGCTGGCTTGTCTGGCCCTCATGATGTCATGGTTTCAGGACAAGCACCTTACCTCTCATGGCACCTTCCCAGCCCTTTGAACGGTATTTACAGTTACCCCCTCTCCTTTATTGCTGCCATTCTTTCTGGATACACAGTTTTTAGGCTTTCAACCATCTGGAGTAGCTAAGCTATTCCTTCTCTTATCCTCTACCTCAATCTCATTTTAGATTTTTGTTTTCTGGGGGATATCTCTTCAATTTTATTTTCTGATTCTTCTGCTAAGTTTTAAAGTTTGGATACTACATTTTCATATTTTATTTCTAGGAGCTGCCCTCATGTTTTGTGTTTTGTGAAAGAATTATAGTCAACCTTCCACAGCTTCAGGTTCTGTATCTATGGATTTGTCCAATTGTCACGTGAAAATATTAAAAAACAAGTCTGTGTACTGAACATGCACGAACTTTTAGCTTACTATTTCTTCAACAGCATTCAATTTGCATAGCATTCACAATGATAGAGAGATGATTTAATTTATATTTGAAAGTGTGCACACCCCAACACTATATGATTCTTTCTAGGGGTTTGGACATTCACAGACGTCAGGACCAGGCGCGGGTCCTAGATTCAGTTCCTCATGGATACTGACGGATGGATGTACACACACATATTACTTTCTGAAGTTGTCTTCCTATGAATACTTTTATTTTCTTATTTTCTTTTAGTTGGCTTTTTCTATTTTGTCTGTCATTACCACATTGTATGATTCCTGGCTGTGTTGATCACAGAAGAGCTATAAGGAGCACTGTGTTTGGACGGTGCCTATTGATGGCTGGGCCCAATGTCATAGTACCTGGTTGCTTCTTTGGACATCTCCTAAAGACAGAATGTTTGTGGTGTGAGTGTGCACGCTCAGACATTGGGAAGCAAGTGGAGGAGGGTGAGGTGGGAGCTCTTCCATTTAGTATTTGAACACAATTATCATTCCTGTCCATAGCAGAGGCCCCTGTGGATTGTATCTGAGTCTCTCAATCTAGAGATATTACTTTTACACTTTTTAGAGAACTAAAGTTCCAGTTTTCTGTTAGGCAGAGAAAAGAAATCTAGTACTATGTGCCAAGCTTCTCGCCAGGACAATAATGGACTGAACTTCTGAACCTATAATCCAGCCCCAATTAAATGTACTCCTTTATAAGGGTTTCCATGGTCATGGTATCTCTTGGTAACCAAGACAGCAACTATAAATGAAAAACAACAACAACAACAACAACCACCAGGCCACGAACTTGAAAGAGAGCAAAGATGGGTATCTAGGACGGTTTGGAGGGAGGAAATGGAATGGTGGAATGATGTAATTATATTATAATCTCAAAAATAAAAAATAAAAATTCAGATTAAAACTAGATTATTAAAGTAGTCCATACACTTTATATAATTGCAAGGATTATTGAAAACACCACACTAGAGGGGCTGAGTGGTGGCTCATGGTTAAGAGCACTGGCTCTTGCTCTTGAAGAGGACCCAGGCTCTGTTCCCAGTGGCTTAAGATTAGCTGTAACTCTAGTTCCAGGCACCAGACACATAGTGGTCATACATGCAGTGCAAGCAAAAATTCAAATATACAAAATAAAAATGAATACATCCTTAAAACCAACCAAACAACAAACCCCTCACCATAATAGAAATGTGGTTCATATAGTTTTTAACATCAAAAGGGAGATTGTTGTATTTTTCAGGAACTACTTTAAAATGCAGAGATTATCTTGTATTGTTTTTCAAGTGCTGTGACCTCTCCTCAGCAACACGTAGCTTATTACACTTCGAAGGATGGTGACACGGCACTGAACAACTGGTGAAGATGGCTGAGGGCAGCAGAAGCCTTCCTGTCCTGCGTGGCGTTCCCTTTTCTTTGTAGGCGGTTCAGTAGTGAGCCTCTTGTTCTAACTCTAGCTCAGCCTGCCTCTGGGCAACAGAGCCCAGAATGACCACTGCTGGGCTATGTCTTGAAATATGGCAACTTTGATAAAAGATAAATGAAGGTCTTGGAAAAGATTCCACTTATTTTGAAGGGATGTTTCTGTTTTCCCCAGGTTACAAAGATCTCAGTCTTAAAATATTGCTAAATGATAATGATAACACTAACATACTTTTGAAAAAATAGTGAATTCTAGTCTGTAAAAACTTAATGAGCTTTCCGGACCTGGGCGTGAGAGGTACCCTCCTCTAGGGAAACACAACAAACTGAAAACAAGCTGTCCTTAGACACTTACCGATTCTTTTCTGCCCATAGTTTTGCTGTGTGACCGGGAACGTGCGATGTTGCTGAAAAAAGAGTCCCTTTTAGTAGCAGATGAAGGCGGGGAGCCAGTGGATTCTCTTCCTCCAGGCAAACTCTCGATGCTTGGAGATGAACTGATGGTTTTTGAACTTTGCCCTGTAAGAAAATTAAGTAGCAATAATTACACACCAGACCATCACTAAGCCACTGACTATAACTCACTTTAATAAGTCATGATTGGCTATGAAGTCACTTTCTCACAATGTTAACACAAAAATGCTATTTTTAAAACAATGAAGTACCAGTATAGTTTTCTATATGTAATGTATGCTACGTAGTCCATGCATGTTTTAAGAAAGTCTAATTTTCTTGATTCTAATTTTCTGTGATGAAGGGTTAATTTTAAGTAGCTGAATTTTCTTTCAGCAGTTGGATGACTCCTTAACTGAGGAAGTAGAAGCTAATATATATATATTAATATATAGTAATACGATTCAAAACTGTAATTCTTTCAGCAAAAGTTTTCAAAGAGTTTCTTTCTTTCCCTTAACTGTGGGAGAGCTAGAGGGCAACCCCAAGCCTATCATAGAATCTTGAGGTGGGCTAAAGTGCTGTTTCATGGTGCCTTTCACTAGGTCTGTGCCCTGATGAGGGATGCTCAGCCTACGTACATAATTAATAGATGCTCCATATGGCAATCTTCTCTCCTGGATGACTAGGTACAACAGGTACTATGAGTTACAGTCGGACAAGTAGTTATCTGAGTCTTCTGTCCCTGATCTTACAATAGCTGCTTTCCTCTGCAGCCTCCTTTGCATCAGATAACAGGGATACACAGTGGGTATTACCTGGGGGGGAAGGGGTGAATGGCAAGCCAAGAGGAGTAACGGTGCCCCTCTCCAGATTGTGTGCGACGTGCTCAGTGTTTAAATGGAGTACATGCTCTTCCTGAGGTGGTCCCGCACGGTGCCTGGCAGCGGGAACTCCCCATTTCTCCCCAGAGGTCCTCTCACAGAAAACTTGTTGCTAGGTGTTGTGCTTTGACACCACCCCCTCTGCCCGATCCTTGTCCATTTTCATAACAGTTTTCCCCATAAGCCTTTTATGTTTCTAATTCCACCTCAACAACTGATTCTGTAATGAGCAATACTGTAATGTAAAGTTTAGTACAAGGTCCTCTCTTAGCCCTGGAAGCAGCTTTGACTGACTCTAGGCCTAAAACAGGAACATTCTGCCCTACCTCCCTCGCCCTGGCCTTCCCTCCCTTTTGCTTCCATGCCTCCTACCCACTTCCAGGGCTTTAGGCTGTAATTTCACTGGGGTTTTGTTTATGGCAAAACCCCATAGACTATGATCTAACTGGATGGAAAAAGATTCAGGGAACCATCTATTAATTTTATTTTAAAAATCATAACCAATGACATCTAGAAACATTCTTAGTGTATCAGACTAAATGTGAAAGCTACCTTCTAAGAAATAACAACTTTATGTTATATCATAATTCATATATCATAACATATGCATTTTTAAGGTGTACAGTTCAGTGGTTGTTTTTTTAAGTATCATTAGCAATTTAAAACAATTACATAACCCCAAACTGAAATCTTATGTTATTAGCAGTTTTCCCTAATCCCACCATCATCCTTGGAAATTATTCAGTATGTGGCCTTTTGTGACCACTGTGTTTTCAAGGCTGGTTTATGCTGCAGCATTTATTGGTTCATCATTCTTTAAACTGCCAAATAATATTTCAGACTACATTTGGGTTAACATTAATCAGCTCATTAACAGTTTATATTCATTTCTTGGCTATTAGGCAGAATGATGCTGTGACCATGTGTAGATGTTTCCAGTTCTTTCAGAACTTACACTCTGTGGTTACTGTCCTTCCCCTTATCTTCCCTTTTCCCCTGAGTCAGGACTCCCCTATTTGGCCCAGGCTGTCCTTAGATTCACTATGTAGCCCAGTGTAGTGTCAAACCTATGATCAGGAACCACAGGATTCCAAGTATGTGCCACCATGCTGGGAATCACAGAGTTGGCTTGGTCTAGCTTATCTCTAGAGGCTTTTCAGTTTAGAGTTCATGGCTCCTGTGTGCCTTTCAGTTCCTGAGAAATGGGGACACTCCCTCAGGCAGTGAAACATTCAGGTCACAATATGATTGTTTATATTCCTAGAAGTCAATGAAGCATCTAGAAGTTTGATAGGACAATTAGTCTTAGACATTACTATTGGGTGCCCTTTATAGCTTGCAGACACCACTGTATTCTGAGAACTACCGTTATAATAATCCTGGCAGCCTCCTTTATATTCTGTTTCTGATAAGGGTATTAAGAAGTCTGATTGTGTGCAATAAACTTGTCATAACCTCAGTCTTGCTGTGACCTTTCCAAGTTGTACATGTCCAAGATTCATTTCTCACTGGCCATGTCAGTTGACCTTGGCACAGGAAGTGCTGGTACTCACACCAGCACACTTGCCTCACAAAGTCTGTCCTAAACCTAGAGCACTGTTTTATACTTCCATTAGTACTGTAGCAAATTTCCAACTTCTTTACGTCCTTATCAGCACTTAGCAGCTGTCTCTTTTTTTTATTTTCTCACTGGGTAAGAAACAGTATCTTATTCTGACTGGAGTAACTCTTTAAGGCATATCTTCTTTGGAGAACTATTTTTCAAACTGTTTACATTCTTTAGAAATTGAAGTATATGCCTTGATACTGTTGGGATATTTCCATAGTCTGGCCACATGTCCTTTACCAGATATATGGTTTGAAAGCATTTTTACTTCAGGGTATTGTTTTCATCTTCTGTATGTTGTCATTTGAAACTCAAGTTTTTAATTGTTTGAAATTTCATCTACCTATTTTTCTTTTTGTATCTGTGCTCAGATCTAAGAAACCACTACCTGGAGGCCACAATGATTTTCTTCTGGTGCATGGAAGTTTAGTACATTTTCCTTCTTTTGTGAGACAGGACCTCATTTGGGTCAGGTTGGCCTATGAACTTGGTCTTTAGGCAAGGAAGACTGAACTTTTGATCCTCCTGCTTCCTGATATGGTACCGTGTCAGAGTTATTTGGTTCTGGGATCAAATGAAGAATGGTGTGCAGTCTAGGTGAGAACTCTTTCACCTGAAGTGTATCTCACCACTATTGATAGTTGACTATGATATGTCTAGCTGTGACTCTGAGTTTAAGCTGCTTGTAGTTACCTGACCTATTTTAATGTATAGATGAGTGCTTTTCACAAAATTATGGAATATTTCTGTCATTTCACTTTGACTTTCACTCTCTCCCTTTTTTTTTTCCTCGTTCCTATTGTATGTACATTGTAACTACTAATGGTGCCCTGCACGGTTTTGACTTCTGCTCATTTATCTTCACTTTGACTTCTCACCCTCCAAGTGGATACTTTCAGTTGACATATGTTCAACTTCCGAGTCCCTATTCTGTCAGCACAAATCTACTATTGAACTTCAGAAGTCAACATTTCACTCTAGTTGTATTTTTCAACTCCTAAATATCTGATTCCTCAAAACTATTTTATTTATTATGTTCTTTCTTTGGTGAGACACTGTTCCCATTCATTTTGTCCTTACAGTGACTGAATACCTTTATAGTAGTAAGGTCTTTTTCTAGCAAGTCTAATGTGGATGTTCCCTCCCAGACAGTCCAGTGACTGCTTTTACACAGACAGGTATGAGCCATATTTTCCTGCCTAACAATTTCTACTCAAAATATAAAGTGGCGACTCTGGAGATCAGACTCCATACCACTCTACCTCCTGAATCCACTTATCTTGCTATCTGTTGTTGTATTAGTGACTTTATTCAAATAATTCTAAAGTCCATCTCCATTTTGCAGGTCACTAAAGCCTTTGCTTGGTTACTTTAGTGGTCTATACATAGACCCAATTTTCTTTTCTTAAATGTCTTGGATCAGTATTCAGTCTTTGCCAGGGTTCTGTGGGTATTGGGAAAGCACTATGTCTACCCTAGCAGCGGTCTGTAACTGTTGTAGCCTTCATTCCTGTTCGCACAGAGGCTCAAGTTCACACAGAGTTGAGAGACTATGCATGTCGCAATCCTTTCCGGACACGCACACAATACTGTTCACACCTGTGGCCTTCCAGAATGTGTTGGAACTTCTGAGAGCCCCTTGTTGACATCCTATTCATAAATTTAAGTCATTTTTAGATTTTGGCCTCTGACCTAGTTAATCTTTTAGCCAGCATCTATTTTTTCTAACTGGTACTATAGCCTTGGGCAATTGTAGTGTTTAAGGATTTCGAGCAATTGTCTTCTACAGACACCTTATGATTGGGTCTCACATATAGCAAGCTCTGCACATGGTTAAATGAAGATAGCCTCATGAATATAGGGCCTTTTTGAAGAGTTGCTAACAGATTAAAGAGAATTAAAATTCACTTATGGGACCATGATTTTTAGGGTACTCCAATGCATTCTGTTCCTCTGGTAAAAACTTTGAGGGTGCCAGTGTTCAAGGCTCCTGCAGAGGTGGGTGGAAACATGTTACAAGTTACACAGCTACAAAGGTCACTGTCAGGAGAGTCGGTCGGCTTTTCCTCCTTGAATGAAGGCTTCTCTGATTGTTGTAAACCTTTTCTTAAACTCCAGGGATCTAGAAAAGTTGATTGTGAATTTTTGGGGCTGTCCTGGACTCTTGCTGCATTTTACAGAGAGCTACTTTCAGAAGTCCTAGTGTCCTGAAAGCGCCCCTCTGGCTTGCTTCTGGACTTGTCTTGAAAGTCTGCCTGTCTTACATAGAAAGCTCACCTTACAAAGTAGAAGAAAGAGTTTGAAGCAGCAATGACAACAAGACACTTTCTATTTGTGTAGTTAGTAGTTATTACATATGGCTTCCTGTAGTTCTTTGAACACATTTATATAGTAAAGTCTGCTGGAGAAACTTCTTCAGAGACAGTCTTCTGATTGCTTTAACTACATTTGAGTGTGGCTTATTTTCTTGGCCTTTATAAAGAAAATGGTATTTTAGAGAGTTGTTATTTCAAACAAACTGACTGACTGATGACTGACTAAGGAATGAACAAGAAGAGCCTGTTGTTGATGGCACATGCCTTAATCCCAGCACTTGGAGGTAGAGGCTAGAGGACCTCTGTGATTTCAAGGTCAGCCTGGACTACAAAGTTGAGTTCCAGGACAGCCAAGCTTCTACACAGAGAAACTTTGTTTCCAAAAGACAAGAGAGAGATAGAGAGAGATAGAGAGAGAGAGAGAGAGAGAGAGAGAGAGAGAGGGAGAGGGGGAGAGGGGGAGAGACTGGAGAATATGAGAGAATGAGAGAGAGAAAGCTAGCTAAATGTGCCATTTCTATAAAGTAGATTTATATGAATGCAACACCTAAGTCCGTATGTGCATTTTATTTTATTTAAAATCTTTTTGGTTTTGTTTGTAACAATGCCTGGCTCTGAGACAATGCTTGCTCTGTAACTCTGGATAGTCTGGCACTTACTACAGAGCTCATTTTGGCCTCAAACTTGTGGCAGCGCTCCTGCCTCAGCTTCCTAAGTGCTGAAATTACAGCGTGAGCTACCATGTTCTACTATAAGCACATTTTAAATTTAGATAAGTGATTCCAAATTGCCTTCTTTTCGATTTTTAAAAGTTTAAAAGCCACTGAGAGTTTTTAATGCCTATCATCTTTGCAGAGATTGGACATATTTTACACACATGTGAGACTATGTATCATCACACAGATCTATATACATTTACCTATTCATATTTATTTATTTGGTTAACAGCATGAAGGGTAGACTTTATTGTCCTTTTTTGAAGTCTCTTGGTAACTAGTAAGGCTGAGTTTTTAAGATTTTTTAAAGGGTACATGAAGCTTTTATGTGAATTATCTCTATTTATTTTGCCTTTTACAACTGATTAAAAGATGCTCTCCTAAACTTCTGGAAATTGTCCCTGTGTCCGTGTGTGTGTTTGTGTATGTGTGTGTATGTGTGTGTTGTGTGTGTGTCTGTGTTTTATTTGTATGGTTTGCATCCTCATGTCCTGCTTAGGAAGCAGTTTCCTACTGTAGATCGGTTTTCCTTTTCCTTCATGATTGCTTACTGCTCTTCTACTCCTTAAGCAGCTTTTATGGCGTTGGAAAGGCTGGAAGATATAGCACAAACAATCGGGGTGTTTGATCAACTCTGACTGAATATACTTTTAAAAGCCCATCAAACAGAAGATAAACTTAAGAGCTCAAAGCATTTTTATTCACAGCCTGATATCACAAAAGAAAATTTTAAAAAAGGAAAGGATCTACCTTTGGTAAATTTATACAATAGAATTTATCTGTACCATCAAAGTTTGGATCACCTACCTCTCGAGAGCTTTGTGGGAGTAGCTTTTTGTCTTTTATTGTTGTTGCTGCTTTTTCCAGGCAGGGTTTCTCCATGGAGCCTTGGCTCTTTGGGACTCACTATGTAGACCAGGCTGGCTGCCTGTTTCTGACTCCTGAGTCCTGGGATCAAAGGCAAGCCCAGCTGGGGGAGTGGCTTTTTAAAGGCACTATTAAAATGACTTGATTTTTCTGTTTGTTCTTCTATTAAATCTTTGTATTTCTGCCTGAGGGTTATATTCTTCCTTAAACAAGAAAACAAGCCATGCATATGGTGGTCAGAATAATGTCTATTTCCTTTACTCCCAGGACCTATGACTACAACTAACACAGCAAGAGATTTTGCAGGTCTGAATATGGTTAGGATTTCACGGATAGGATATTTTGGGCTGTCACTGCTGGGCAGTCTAACCATGAGTCTTTAAAGTAAATGAGGAAGGGAGAGGAGCAAGTCAGAGACATCTCAGTTTCTTGAGTAAATATGAAGAAATGAAAAGGAGGAGCTTTACGTGGGCCTTGACCTGGCACTTCATATACTAAAAGACTAGAGTAGGATTGAGAGATAAGACACCTTTCAGAAGGTGGGAACAGTCTCTGTTGACAGCAGCAAGGGAACGGGCCTTCTATTCTACAGTGAGAGGGGCTGAATTCTCCCACCACTGCAGATGCACAAGGAGACTCCAGGGATTCCTCCCACTGAGACCCGTGCCAGACTTCTGACCTATACAATCACCAGTAGAACACAGGAATTCTAAATTACTAGATCTGTGGTAATTCTTTGTCATCAGAGGAAAACTTTTTCCAAAGTTTAAGCTTACGAATTTATCTGTTATAATTAAACAATCCAACTCACCTTCTGTATCTTTAGTTCTACAATTCTTATTTTGTATACTCTAGAATTTTTCTTTTACTCATACACGATCAGATTTATTGAACATAGAATTACTTCACGGTTTTAAAAGATTTATTTTTATTATTTTTAATTGTATGTGTATGTGTGTGTATGCATGCATGTGCCTGCCTTGGTAGTGCACATGAATAAAGGTGCCCCAAGAAGATGGAAACACTGGATCCCATGGCGCTAGAGTTACAGGCAGTTGTGACTTGCCCCTTGCTCCACGTGCGTGCTGGGAACCAAACACACGTCCCTGCAGGAGCAGTACATCCTCTCAGCCACAGAAACATCTCTCCAGCCTGCTTCAGTGCTTTTAACAGAACTGTTCTGCTTTCACTGACGTAATCTGGTTTCTCTATGGTTCATCTTACTCTGAACTTGCCTTGCATGCCTTTTGACGGTCTTTCCTACCTTTTGAATTGTACAGATAACTTAGTTTACTGTCTTACTTGTTAATAATTATATTTCTTCTAAGTATCATTTTATCTTTCAGGTTGCTTTTTGGCATTTCTTGAAGAAGGCGTTCCCAGCCACTTCTCATTTCTGTATCAGTTCATCTGGAAGATTAGGCCTACTTTTGTAAGTGGTGACGGATGCGTGTGTAAGATAAAGAGGTACTGGGAATGGAGAGAGTGAACAAGACTGGAAAAAGCTATGTCTGCAAATGTGGACTGACTGATTAAAACTTCATGACGTGGAGAGGTGGGAATGTCGCAGGACTAGGTGTGGGGACGTTGGAATGTTGCAGGTGCAGAGCCTAGCTATAATTTATCTTGGGCTTCCATAGCTTCATAAACAGCCATTCTCTGTATCAGACTTAATATCCTTGGACTAACAGATAAAAACCTCTTAGAATGTATTAACTTAACAGAACCCAGTTTCTACTAAACAAGAACCTAAGGTCAGACAGCATCTGAGGCTAGCAGTTGAGATTTCTCCACTTTGCCATCACCACCTACTTAATGTTTCCTCCAATGAATTTGAAAAGTACCATGATTTATGGTTTTCTTTGTTCTCTTTCTATGAAAACTCCATGAAACTGGATGGATCCATGGATGCACTGGAACACGGAATTTGAGGAAACTTAAGTCTGTGTTCACAGGCTGTGACTGTTCATATCTGGCCCCAGAGTGAGCAGAGTACCCCCTTGAGGTAAGAGGTTTCATATCAACAAGAGGAAAGTGGTTCTGCCGGCAGGCTTGGATTCTTGTACCAGTGTCCACTTTACCATCTGACCCTGATCCGAAGCGACTGTCCTGTAAAGCGTTAACAGTAATGTTAAATTTGTGACTGCTTGATAGTCCTCCTCTACACAAACCTCCTCCTTGGTTCCTTTCTGGAACCCTTCAGTTTCCACCTCACGCGGGTTCTTCCAAGTTCCCTGGGGCCTCTAGGGATGGCCATGTTGCATTTTCATTCTGCCTGTTAAACTGGGTTCAATCTGCAGGCCAGTATGGTCTGTTAGCTCTGGGAAATTTTCCTTATTGCTCTTTTTTGATCATTAACTCTACTTCTGTCCTCTAGACTGTCAATACTTGATATTACAGTTCAAAATCATAGTTAATCTAAATTCCAGATAGGATAATTTAAATTTTATTATACCCTTAGAACACGTTAGTATTTGTGGATTATTATAGCTTATTTTCTTCTAAAATGGAAGGGTTGTGAACAGTTGTATCTATCTATCTATCTATCTATCTATCTATCTATCTATCTATCATGTTTTGTAAAATGTTAGTTGTTTGGATACTTTCATTGTGCATTGCATAACCATATATATCTAATCCATTCATAAGGAATATGTAACATATAAGTAAATTTCATTATAAAACATTGGGACTTTGTTCCATTTAAAAGAAATTATAACACTATCAAAGAACAAAACCTTATTAACCTATTCCATTTTGTATGAATCAATGGTTTCCATGGATAAACGATAATAAAACTAAGAAATGCTTTGTTTCTAGATCTCAAATGTGTAAGAGGAGCACTGTGCATCTTCCTCCTACCTTTCCTATACTCACAGTGCCTGGGTTTGCCTACCTGAGTAATAAGACGTCACAAAGAGGAACAAGATATTGTGCAGGCACTGTGAATATACCTGGCCCATGGTATTGGTGGTTTGGATCAATCATGGATTGATCTCATTCAATCATAACCACTCAATAAGACAAGATTGAGGCTCAAGAACATTAATACATTAGCTCAAGGACGTGTGTGTGTGTGTGTGTGAGAGAGAGAGAGAGATCGTGTGTGTTAGTGTAAGTCAAACAGATTTGTTCAAGCTTAAAACTATACCAAAATAAATAATACATTCTGAATCCTGGATGTGGCATTAAACCTCTGTATATAATGTCTTATTTTCCTCCTTACCTATGAAAACTAGCTTGATAATATTTGTTATTGTGGAAACACCATTAAGAAAGCCGTTGTTGTACCAAGTTCCCTCCAGAGATCTTCTGAAAAACCATTTCTTTGAGAGCAATGTTGTCTTGGGCTGAAGAGATTTCAGAAGGAATGACAGCACTGGCATGGCCTACTGGAGAAAATCTGCAGCCCTCACTCAACCAAGGGATAGGTATTCTCAGCAGGTAGCTATAAGCTATGCAGTGTTCTGGAGCTGTATGGGCCAGTGTACTACATTAGCTATGAAGCAGATTGCTCTGGTGCCCTGAAATCCAGGCTGTATTCTGCTTATTGAGTGGACCCCCTAGAATGGGCTATGTGTGCATAGAGGAAGTGTTTTGTTCTAACTTCACATAAAGGCATTATTTGGATCAGACACAACCATGTCTGATACATTCTATCCTTTTTTGATTCTCTTTTGCTATCAACGCACAAAGCAAATGGCTGTGTCCCTTCCAGGACAATGGAAGTTATTTGTCAAGCATATCTAAGGAGCCTCTGCAGGCAAATGCCTTGGAAGGAAGGTCAGAGGATGAAGAAATAGCATATCTTATGCTCTTGCTATGTCTTATGGATAATATTTTTGTGGGTTTCTTTCCTCAAAAAACCCAATGAGATGAACAGAAGCTAGAGTGTACTCCTAAACACTGTGGTGAGAAAGACAGCTCAGGGAGTGAAAAGAAGTGCCTAGGAGCACTTGCCTTTGGCTTGACTTTATACGGGAAAACACTAAAGGCATGTGTTTGCTATCCCAGGGCAGCTTCTTGCCTTGCACAGCTGAGTGGCACAGAGGGTACTCATTACAGGCGTGTCTCTTGATGCCAGGAGAGTGAGTGGAAGTGGGTTATACCTGAAGACTCTGGAATACTCTTGCTCTAGCCTGACTTAAGAAGTAAAACAGTGACGGACTGGGTACTAGTTTGAAGGGAAAAGTGCCTAGGAGACCAGAGCAGCAAGAGTAGAGGTGCTGGCTGCTGTTGTAATTTGCCTTGAACACAGGCTCCTTCATCGTTGGATTCTGAAAACCAGGAAGGTATTTGAGGCTTCCACCATCACCACTACTGGAGCAGGAACAGATGACAACATCCCACAAGTAATCCAAGTAGTTGCTCTTCTATCATTATAAACAAGAGGTTCAGTATCTAGCCTAGCTCATCTAGCAAGGTCATGATTCAGCCAGGGTTTGGATCTTAGCGCTGTGGAGACCTGCTCGGAACAGGACTTCTTAAAAAAAAAAGCAAGTATGTCTGGAAGGCTGTGATGCAGGGCCATTTTTGCTGGCTACAAGTAAGGTCTCCAGAACCAAAGAGAGCACATGGCTCTTCTTAAAACTGAAGGTATTTATGCCCGAGATGAAACTGAGTTCTAATAAGCAAGAGATGTGCTTTGTGTACAAAACAAAAAACAATACAGCAACTCCTGGAGGCAAAGGCAAACCAAACAAAACTAGAGTGATCTGGAAAAGTAACTTGGACCCACGGAAATTGGGGCATGGTTCATGCCAAATTCCTAAGCAACCTTCCTGCAAGACCACTGGACACAGAATCCATGTGATGCTGCATCCATCCCGGATTTAAACTAATGGAGAGTACATAAATAAAAATGGATTTGTAAAAAAAAAAAAAAAAAGAAGAAGAAGAAAAAAAAGAAAAAGGAAAAAAAGGCAAATTCTGACTTTGTTCTCAGGAAACAATGATGCCAGTAAAGGTGACAGACAACGGCAGCAACAGCTCACTGACTTAGGGTTGCTACAGTTATGGTCAAACACAATGCCCAAGCTCTGGTGTGTGGCTCACACCTTTAATCTCTGCTCTCAGGAAGCAGAAGCAGGAAGATCTCTGAGTTCTAAGCCAACCTGATTTACACAGGGGAGTTTGAGGTCAGCAAAGTATACATAGTGAGACTTTGCCCCCAAACAAACACACAAAGCTTCTTGCTGGCTTGCTTTGCATGTCTTGCTGAGTTAGTTTTCTTAATAGACTCCAAGATAGTCTCCCCAGGGGTAACAGGGAAAAGCTGCACAGGTTTGCTTACGGGCAGATCTCATGGAAACATTTTCTCAGTTGAGGTTTGATCCTCTCAGATGACACTAGCTTATCAAATTAACAAAACCACCTAGCCAGCACAACTGACCCTTTGTCAACTTGACACACAAAGACTCTTAAGCTACACT
The DNA here is from genome assembly GCA_028551405.1 of Uromys caudimaculatus. NCBI lineage: Eukaryota > Metazoa > Chordata > Mammalia > Rodentia > Muridae > Uromys > Uromys caudimaculatus. The sequence goes on from CM052709.1 coordinate 32,746,601, forward strand.
CTTTCCTTTCTCATTTGTCCCTAAGATGGCACATTGATATTAATATCATAATATAAAATATGTCAACTTTTCAAAGTCCCATCTTCTTTTAAAATTCAAACACTTTAAGTGTTCACTTTCTTTAAAAGATCCAAAGTCTCTCTCAAAGTTCCAAGTCTCTCTAAAATATACAAAAAGCATCTCAGCTGTGGGCTTCTATAAAATCAAAAAAGAAGTTAATACATTTCTAACGCAAAGAGGGAAGAACCAGGAAATAGTCACAATGAAATCAAAGTAAAACCAAGCTCCAATCGTATAATGACTGATGCCTGCAACTTATGATCCTCTGGGCACCAAAGAACCCAGGCAGCTCCAAAGCTTAGTAGGTGTCCCATAGTATTGGTATGCCCAGTATGCTGGGTCTCCACTGCCACTGGCTGTAAGTACATTCACCTCTCACTGCTCCTAGGCTTGCTTTATGGACTTTCTCTAGACAAGGTGCCAAACCTCAACTTTTCTCCATTACCTCTTTAGTCCTGGGGCTTCTAACTGCAATAGAAGCTGCACAGTCACCAGGTCAAACCTTAGCTGCTCTCCATGACCCTGTTGCCTTCAAAGCCAGTATTGCCTGGAGTCTTTTTTGTACAATTACATAGTTCAGCTGCTAGCATAAGATACAGTTTTGGCCTAATCTGGACCACAGCATCTTTTTTGCTGACCCTGAAGGATCACTTTCCAGAGACTTTGCTTCAATAATTTTGGTCTCCTCTTAATCATAGCTGATTCTTCAGCCCCTCTGACAAGTATCGATTGAACCAGCAAAGCCAAAGGGTTCATTTTAGTGATTATGGTCTTTTCTTAATCATAATGATTCTTCAGCTCCAGGGAACCAGACCATGGATTCTTGCTTCAAAATATCACATATCTGATCCTGTTAAGAGTGTTTGCCTCCCTCTGAAACGTCACAAGCTAGGCCTCTCTTCTCTGCCCTGCTCTTAGCATGAGCTTCCAAGTTTCCACAATGGCAGCTCATTAAGCTCTGGGAACTCGGTGGCTCTTACAGCCCCGAGTTCCAAAGTCCTTCCAAAGACCTGCCCATAATACCCAAAAGTTCGGAATACCCAAGGTTCACTTTACAGTAACTGCTGGACTGAGAGTGAGGTCCCAGATGGAGGAGTTGGAGAAGGGTCTGAAGGAGCTAAGGGAGTTTGCAGCCCCAAGGATGGAGCAACAGCGTCAACTGCCCCCCTCCCCCCCCCCCCCCGTGCTCCTGGAGGCTGGACCATCAACCAAAGAATAAACATCGAAGGACCCATGACTCGGACCACATATGTGACAGAGGAGGGCCTTCTTGGCCATCAGGGGGAGGAGAGGCCCTTAGGCATGAGGGTGTCAGAGGCCCCAGTAAAGGGGAATGTCAAGGTGGGAAGACTGGAGTGGGTGGGTGGGGGAATACCCTCATAGAGGCGGGGGAGGGGGAGGGGATGGGGGGTTTCCAAAGTGGAGACCTGGAAAGGGGGAAACATAGGAAATGTAAATAACGTATCAAAAAAATTAAAATAAAAAAAATATGGTTTAACACGGGTAGGACGACTGTCAGAGCAATACCTGGACTCTGTACCAATTTCTGTCTTAGTTAAGGTTTCTGCCACAATGCAATGAAACAACTTGGGGAGGAAGGACTTAATTTCAGCTTACAACTCATAGTCCATCACAGAGAAGTCAGGATGGGAACTCAGGTTAGGTACTTGGAGGCAGGAACTGAAGCAGAGCCGCAGAAGAATGGTGCTTACTGCATGGCCTGCTCTGCCCGCTTTCTTACACAACTCAGGACCACCTGCCCAGGGTGGCTGGGCCCACTTACATCAATCATCAATCAAAAACATTCACCACAGACCCGTCCACAGGCAGTCTGATGGAAGCATTCTCTCAACTGAAATTCCTGTTCTCACATAACTTTTTTTTTGTCAAGTTGGGAAAAACAAAAGAAAACAAACCCCCAAACCAAAAATCAACCAACCTAACATCTAACCAAACAAACCTTAACCAGGATAATCATTTATTTTAGTGTTTTTTGGAGAAAGTATTCCATAAAATCACATTTTCAAGCTAAGTCATTTGTTTGTCTTATAACAATTAAGTTGAACACAGTGTACTTGTTTTAGAATCTTCTCTCTACTGTTGTGCCCGGGAGGAGAAGCCATCTCGATTCTTACTGTGTTATGCTCCCCGACTCGGCCTCCTCCTTCTTGCCCTACCAATTTTCCGCTTGCTATCTGTGCTTGGACATTTCTGTTAACATGTTCTTCTTCTTGATGGTCCTCAAGGGGAGTCATCTACAGACATGTGAGCTCTTGTCAAATTAAGGTGACTCCCATCCACCTCCTCAGCTTCGCCCACTAGAAGCAACCACATGAAACCTAAGATTTCTACTGGGGTTGTGGGGTGGAGGGGTTGGCAGAGAGAGGGAGGGTTCTTCCACCTTTGCAGTTATTCCTTTAAGTAACTGCATCTGCTGGATGTTGCTTTGCTTTGACCCTAAGGCTGTGAGCAGTGGCAGCCTGGCCAGGGATGCTTTCTCCTTTTAAACTTCAAACAACCCAACAAGTACTGTAATGGAGTCTCTCTGGGTGTTAAATATATGTATATACTGATATACAGAGAAATAAAATCTTTCAAGATATTTATGGCAATGAAAAATCTAAACTGATATAAAGGATATATATGAAATTAAATCTTCCAAAAACAAATTTTGCAGTAAAAAGTATTTGTGTGTGTGTGATTGCAATCTACCATACAAAATATAAAAGAAAGTTTTCTAAAAACTACTTATTGCCCTAAAATCATGAACCTATTTATATTCCTATTTTTCTTCTAAAAACATCCACACAACTACAGCACGTGTGGCCCCTGAAGGTCTGATAGTCACCGCATTCCTCACCTCTTATTATTTTGTTCCTGTTCAGCAGACGGAAGGTGCACAGCTGTCAGCACTAACTCTCTCGAGTACTCCCTCCTCTTCTCCCTGCCCCATGCACCGTGCAGTAAGTGAGCCAAGGGAAACAGTGACTTATCTAGTTCAGGAGATACAGGTCATCTCTGGTCCCCTCTGCCCCAGGTTCATCACATGGTGGCTGGAACCTTCCCTATCGCACTGACAAATTCTCCGTCAGAGTATGGGCGCAAAGGGGATTCTATACGCACTCAGAAAGCGGTGAGGTCCAACTGAGTTGTCTTGACTCTTCATCTACATTAAGAGTAACATCGAAGAAGGTAGGAACTGTGGGAAACCATGGCTCCCATAGAAACAGCTTGCCAAGCGGCAGGCACTTAAGCTTGTTGGATAAATAATGTTGGATACAAAATCTCAATAAAATAAAAACGATGGATAGTATTTTAATATAAAAAGAATTAGTTTATTTTATGCATATGAATATTTTAAACATGATATGAGGCCTAATTACTATTGTATTATTCTCATTTTAGCCTGAATTTGATGAAAGTATCCTTAAGTCTAAACTTCCATATAACATAAATAATCTCTTTATGGTATATTTCACCTAAAAAGTGCAAAAAAACCCAAAAAAGATAATGATATAATCTTAAATATTTATGTCTTAAAATCCCACAGGAAGTACTGAAAATGGATAACCTTTTATTTCTTAAGCTAAACTCATGGATAATATTAAAATGTTAGCTTTTAATTGTAAATTATTATCACTCACTATTTATGGTGATTTGTTGCACTGGTTAAATTGTATGGCAAACATTTTAATATGAATGTGATACTTAAAATATTTCAAAAACAGGCTGTGAAAAAGACAGGTGGTTAATTTTTTAGGTGAAATATGAGTAGTCATAGCACTGAAGCAAATCTTATAACAAATTTGTCAAATATTGCTACAGATAATTTATCCAGTAACAAAAGTCCCTCCTTGTGTCAGCCACCCTACAGAGCATATCGGTGCAAATGACCTCAAACATAGTTTGAATCAAATTTGGCAAAAAAAGAGATTGTTCACTCTGGAGAGAAAATCTTAACTGGAGCCTGATGCCACGAAGTGGGACCTGAGAGGGAACTTTTGTTTTACACAACAGTGCCACTTAGTGGCCAAACTATGGTAGTGCCCAGTGGGTTGAATGCAGGGTAGGGACAGAAGAAACTATGGGTTTGGGAGGAGAGAGTTGTGCCACTGAAAGTGGCCAGTATGTGGTGGGGCAGCACATGCCAACATATGATGGGGGGGAAGGGAGGGAGGGAGGGAGGGAGGAGGGAGGAGGAGAGGGCGAGGGGAGAGGAAGAGGGAGTAGATGACAGACAGCTGATACGTAGGGAGGTGGCAACTGTACCTTGGAGGTCAGTTAGAGCCTGGACAGGAACTGAAACCTGAGCATCGCTTCCTGTAACTACGTCGCCTAGATTTCATAAGAAAAAATAATTAGATATGATAAAAGGAAAATAGACAACCTTTTGCCTTTCATACTCAATGTAGTAATATTTTATCAAATTATTAAAAGTATAGAACAGAAAATACAGTGAAAGGTTAGAGAAACATCTGATGTATTTTTAAAGTAAGCCGTTTCTTTAAAAGGATGTCTCCAGTGGAGATTTGTGTCTGGTTTTACTAAAGGGAAAGCTCACAGGTTCCTACTACAAGTTTCTACTATACTGGGGACTGGAAACCGCAACAATGAAGACTTCTCCGAGCAGATTTTATGAGTACAAATATTAGTATGGTTTATATACATCTTTTAAAAGACTTATTCACATGGAAGTTACACAACAGGCATTCTTTCAAAACTGATTTCTTCCAATGTAAAAAAAAATTTTAGACTAAACTTTAAAGGAAATTCATAAGAAAGACCTAAGCAAGCTCTAATTTCATGTTACCCAGTGAAAATATTTCAAACTTACCACAGTATTTTCAAGTACATCTGTGAACTATATCCCTTTTATAGGCAATATTTTATTAAATTGGAACCATAGTAAATGCTTAAAATAAAGCAGTGTTCAAATAAAAAAAGGACAGATGGGTATATTGAAAAGAAAACAGGGATGGGAGAGCAGGTTTTAATGACTCAGACAAGGAAGACAAGGAACACAAAAGGAGATGCCACCAAGAGTGGGCACACAGACACTGGACCCCCAGTTCTTCTGTTTCTATGGTGACAGTTTTCACCAATAACCACAGTCACAACTGTCAGAATAACCCCTGTAGACTTGCAGGGTCTGAAGGCTATTTTGAGGTTACTAAGCAAAAGAAAGCAAGTCTTTTAAAAGTCACCAGATTTCTTGTGTACAGTCTATGATTTAATAGGCTTGCTTCTTCTTTAGCTTTTATATAATATATGTATATAACTATATATACATTTTGAGAATATATATAAATTACTAATTAATATATTATTAATATAAAATAATATGATTAACATATATAATAATATATAGAATTACACATGCATATATTTTAGTAAAAATCAATTTTAAATTAAATAGCATCCCTCTGTGTTCTGGCCACTTAATGCAGTCTGATTTGTAGCATGGTCACACTGTGTCATTACAGCATTTCTATCAACTAACAAAACACAGAAATGTTCTCCTATAACCAAAATAAAATTTGTGGAAAGGACCACATTTCACAGAAATGCTTTAAGTATAAATGAAATGGTCACAACCTGAGTTTTCATAATACCATTCACTAAATTGGTAAATGGTAGGCTTGATTTCTGTACATTTTCAAGTTTATACCAGCTACCCCCTTTGCTATATAGGTTTCCCATTTTAATGTTTAAGATAACTATTACTAAGAAGACGAGGGAACAGCAGCTCTGCCGATTTTCTTTCCCTCAGAGGACACATAAGCTACACCATGCTCCTTAAGTCACCCATGCATGCATCTGGGTGACACAGCCTCCCCTGTAGAATTACAAGTCATTGTGACCTACAAGAGCCACTTTCCATCTGCACAAACAGCCTTGGAACTTTCCAGCAGAGTACCCTGAAAAGGCTGTCACTTGGTGGAGGGTTCTCTATAACACGAGCCTGCAGACAGGCTGCTGGGGTTGGAGCTGTCAGTGAGGACACAGGGTCTGTGGGAGTCCTGCAAGGCCAGAGTCGGAGGAGCACACTTCACCATAAAGTGAATGATACATTTGTCACGTAAGCACCACAGGTTTCATGAGTCTGCAGGCTCCCCCGGTATCAGCTCAGAACTCTTGTTTTAGGTGGGAAAATCGTCAGAGCTTCAGGTATTGTTTAGGTTTTACCAAGAAATAGAGGAAGATCACAAAGTAAAAAGATCTTTCTATCTCTACAAATGGTTCTTTTGGCCCTTTACTTTATCCTATCTTTTATGTAAGGAGGAATACTAGCAGGAGTTTTTGTTGTTTATATAAGGTTTTGTTTTGTTTTGTTTTTAGTTATTTTCTTTTTGGGGGGGTGTGTTGGTGGTAGTTCACATGAGAAGAATGAGCCTGAAACAAACTAGAAGAGCTATAAAAACAACAAGCGAGGGCAGTTTCTTTCAGGCTAGGGATCCGTTTTAGAGTGCTCCTTGATGCCCGTGCTCCACTATGGTGCTGACGTGCTCCTCTGTCTCCTTCTAACTGGGGAATTAGTATGCGGCGATTGTTCCGTCCTCATGCGCTTCCTTTCTCACTCACTGTGATATTAATACTCGACATTTCCTCAGAGATACAACTTTATATTTCTATAGTCATTTGGCTTGGTTTCTCAGAAAATTTAAACTAAAGCATTAAGAGATTCTCTAACTCATTTGCCTGCCATCAGTTAGAATTACAACAGACTGAAGCTTGTTATCAAAGCAATATTGAAATCATATTTGTTTAGAACAATAAAACAGTACAATTAAGAGATATATAAAATAACATTCATTTCCATTCTGGAAGTGGGCATGTCTCCTGGCATTAAGATACATTTTCAACATGTTAATGACTTGATGTCTCCTTTTCTTTAAATCATGTGTGACAGTCTACATTAAAAAGAGAAGAATGTAATTTTAAATAAGATATTCTCATAGAAGGTAAACTGAATATTCTAATAAACCTTAAATATCAATCATATAAAACCTAATATTTCATATAGACAAAGTAATATAAAAACTAAAAACATGATGACAGCAATGGAAGGCTTCAGACGCACATGTATGTGCACGTATGTGCACAACACATTAACTGGCATCACCATGGACTAAATTCCAATTTAAATGCCAATATTTAAAATCTTTATAATAATTTTATACGTGATATCCTTAGGCAAAGCATATGACTGTAGTTTAAATTTTGTCTGTGCTGACATTACCATTGCTATTGATACCATTAAGTACCGAATGCTGCTATTAATGTAGGTATCCCTGTAAGGCACGGGCCAAGTTTTAGGAGGGGTGTTTGGTGTGACCGAAGGTCTACAACTGCTATGCTCTCTGTGCAGTTTTTGCCATCACATTGCTATTTCTTACTTCCAGTATGTAGTTAATAGTCCCACCAGGAAAAAGAAATGTGTTTGTTTCTCATCTGCTATAGAAAGGAAGTGTGGAGGCTCTAAGTAAGAACACAAAGGGAGGGGACACCCTGAAGGATCAAGCGAGGACAGCGATAGTGCTCAGGACAGCAGCCTCCATCATCTCCTAGGCTTTCTCTGGGCTTATACCCATTTTCTGGTGGAATTATTTAGTGTATGGACTTGAATGCTTGTTTTGGATGCTAAAGCTTTTGTTTAGCTTCTTTTTTCTCCCTAGAGATTCAGTTTGTATTCCTTAGCCACGACACAGATGGGTGAGATGAGAGACCACAAACTTTCCTTTAAACCATGACATACTGCTGACTGCTGTCACCAGTACAGCCCATGCTACTGGTCCTTCCCATCTCAGACTCTTCGGAAAAAGATCAGGACTCAGAAGCATTTATTATGAAGCTATCAGAGAACAAAGTCAGCTGATGAGTTCTACCCTGAGACTGTTCATACCATCGTACAAGACGGTCATGTATATAACAAGATGTAAACCACATTGAGATACAAATGCTAAAGAATACATTGTCGAATACCTCATAAAATATACTTAATCAAGAGGAAGACAATATCTAATCTCTAACTTTAAAAGGATCACATATAATAGATTTTTTTTGAAAAAATGAAGATTTCATGGATTTCTGCTTCTGAGATGTTGGTTTCTCACAGGCAAGTGAGAAAATCTCACGTTACACTTCAGGGTCTTTGGATTTACTGGGCTTTCTCCTACCTTTGTTCAACTGTACCGGCATGCTTTCAGATTTCATCAGTCTCTGTTGCTGCTGCTGCTGCTGCTGCTGCTGCAGCAAATGATGCCTTGGGGCTTCTGTGGAGGTCCTGGTGGGGATGGCAGCAGGGAAGGAACTGCTGCTGTTGCTCCCAGGTACAGAGCCACCCATATTGCCTGGAGTCGAGGCTGGGGAAATCAACTTTCTTCCAAAGTTAATCAAGCTGTTGGAGACCTTGTGTATATTCAGGGGAGCACCTCTGGCATTGGTCCTTGGAGAAAAAATAAAAATCAGGTGAAGGGGGAAAACATTATTTACCTTGTAGGATAATGTATTTCACATATTCTACTTGAATAAAACATGTCTAGCCTTGAAAAGGGCTATTTACTAAGTCAGCTACGTAAATGTGACTTAATGTGACCATAGAATAGTAATGTGGCTTATGGAAAATGAGTGTCATCAGTCACTCCTTCCACAAGGCTCATTCTGTGTCAAAGCTGTGCTCCTTTCTGAGAGTACAGCTACCCAAGAAGACACTTTTCCACCCCTGCTACTCCAGTTAAAAAGAAATATGTATTAGTCTGACTTCCTTACCTGTGACAGAATGCCTGACTTGAATAAGTTAAAGAATTGAGGGAAGCTAGGACATAGAAAGGAAAAGAAACCCTTTGTCCTAGAGACTGCTAGGTGACTCTAGCCAGCTGAGGACCAAGGATTCTAAAAGAACACAACATTTGCTCAACGCTTTTCTCTTCTCCTAACTAGACACCTATAACTTTCTAGGAGTTTAAGTAGAAACCCTTGTATATCCAGCCTTGGTGGCTCCTGATTTTACTTTATCACAAGACATTCCCATCCAAGGCATCTCTGGAGCCATTTATAACTCACGTGTCAAACACAGGCAGGACAGGTGGGGAACTTCTTAGCAAGCTTTTGAGATGTAAGAGCCACCAACATAGTACATACGGCTAATGCTGGGACGAGAGCCAGCAACACAGTGCACATGACTAGTGTCGGGACATGAGAGCCAGCAACACAGTGCACAAGGCTAATGCTGGGACATGAGAGCCAGCAACACAGTGCACAAGGCTAATGCTGGGACATTTAATACCAACTCTCCCTTTGTAAGCTCAAGCCCTTTCCCAAACGGCTGTCTTTCTCTTAACCATTGTGTTTAAATCTGTATCACAAATGTCTTTTAACAAACCAGAACAAACCAGAAGCTCTACCCATACTCGGGTGTGTTTCTCTTTCCAAGTGTCTTTACCTTTTATCTTTGGACTTAAAATCTTTATGAAAATCTTTTAAATAAAACCCAACTCTGTTTTATACTGGCTTATCCTAAAATTATGTTCTTAACTGAAGACAAAGATCAGTTTTAGACCAGTTAAGATCTCTAAAATTTATGCTGCTGAGAGTGTCACTGTAGAGCTGTACTTCTGTCCCTATGACCACTGACTGGAGGGCAGGTTTACTTTGGCTCATGGTTTAAGTCAGTAGGTAGTTGGCTCCATCGCCTTGAGTGTCAATGTGGTTGGGAGCATACTGCAGAACAGAGCTGCTGACTTTGTGGCAAGAAGAGAGACTGAGATCTCAAGGGCCCAGGCCAGAAACTCCTCATAACTTGTTTTCTCCATGTGTGACTTCCTACTTTCTACCATCTTCCAGTCATGTCATCATATTAGGAATCGGTGAATGACTAATACACTGCATAAGCCAGAGCCCATATCATCCAATTACTCTCAATGGTTGTGAGTACCAGTTAAGGACCAAGTTAGATACATGAAGCTTCTGGGAGGAATACACACACACACACACACACACACACACACACATATATACACACACACACACACACACATATATATATATATATCTCGAAACCATATTAATAAAAAACCACATAAGTGTGTGTATGATTTAAAACCGGCTTTGTGGTATAAAGGAGACCTACAAAGAGTTGGAAATCTTCTCTAAAGATCCAAAAGTCCATATCTGTCATAGTCCACATCTAGTAGGCAGCCTTCCCTAGCCATCCCACCTCCACCCATCTCCTTCCTGTCTCACACTATCATTCTTGTCTTCCATGGTTTGACAGGATCAGTTATAAATTTGTCTGGCAAAGAGAGCACCAAATGAATATTGTTATTTCCCAAATGATTCAGTTCTGCAGTGTATCTCAGGGCTATTATGCTGAAGACTAGTTATGGGCATAAATCACTTTAGTTGTAGGAGGTTGTAAATACCAAGGTTTCTATTTGAACTTCTTGAATCATTAGTAGACACTTAGCCTTTTCTCACAGAAGTGGAAACAGTCTATTAGAGTTAGTTGCCTTGGCTTTACTGTCATTTCCTTCTCCCATATCTACTTGGTAGCACTTTCAACGCATCTCTCCTTTTCATGTGGCAGCTCTATGCTTGGCATTACTAGCTGTCACTCTGAACAGAACCAATCTATAGTTCTGTAATAAAGAGGAATGCCATTATGTTTCTCCCTTCCATAAAGTCTCCTCACATGGCATTAGCTAATGTTACGGGCTAGCTTCTGGAGGGTTTACAGCACTGGAGAAGAACTACTCAAATTCAAAGGTATTTTAAACAAAGATTTACTTATTTCTCAATGAAGTATAAAAAAGTCCCATGGAGGGAGCAACAACGGGTCCGACCCCCTGGTCCTCCTGGAGGCTAGACCACCAACCAAAGAATACACATCGAGGGACCCATGGCTCGGACCACATATGTGGCAGAGGAGGGCCTTATTGGCCATCAGGGGGAGGAGAGGCCCTTGGGACTGAGGGTGTTAGAGGCCTCAGTAAAGGGGAATGTCAAGGTGGGAATAGGGGAGTG
>CM052709.1:32757782-32801332 GCA_028551405.1 Uromys caudimaculatus
TTGCACATACCATAGCTGGCAAAAGAGAGGATTCTCAGTCCATGTTTACTGAATGAAAACAGCGAATGAAATAAAGAGGGAGGGCTTGTCAGTGCTGGACAAACAAGGTGGTCACCTCTGCTGCTGCCACTCGGCAGCCTGCACAGTGCTTGTCCCTAGTGAGTCTCGGTACAAGGGTGGCGGCCATGTTCAGCTGCATCCCAGTCTTGCTTGTGTGTGCATCAAGATCCATAATTCAAAGATATGAAGAAGTTTATAATGTTGTTACCCCTTTCGATAAACAAAAATGTGCTAGTCAAATTCCCATATTGCTAGTTGTGAAATTTATATGTTGGTACAAGTACCAAGAAACAGCTATAGCATTATCAAGAGAGTATGGTTAATGTGTCTTCATCACCACTAATAACCACAGAAACATATAGATCAAGAATGTGCAGAGAGATTTTTCTTTTCATCTGAACAGCTTTTAAAAAGAGATGAGCTTCTTTTAAAAATGATTTTGTCTTAAAAAATATTCTTCTTCATCTAGTACTCAGAACTTCTAGAAGCGTATTATCTTTTTAAACCAACCCTTGAAAGTGTTTTTAAGATATAAGCAATGGCAAATCATGTCTTCTGGAAGAAGCATGTTTTCCATGACTTGGTTTTCAGGCATGACAGTTTTTATGTCAAAGTTATTCAATTAAGTGCTGAATAAACTAGCAACATTCTTCACATGAACCAATAAATACCCTGCAACAGTCCTTGGGGCTGTGGTGTGTGCTATGAAGTCATGGGAATCAACACAGTTGTCAGATTTGAAGGGCATCGGGGACTGGGAATGGAGTGTAATGTACAGTGTTGAAAGAAACAGACAGAGGAATCTGGAGTTAACAGATTCCTGAAGAACCAAATCCTCGTGACTGAAGTCTCTGTGGGTATTGTCTGCTGTCAGACAGAGAGGTTGAAAACAGTGCCGAGAACTTAGACTTTTGGCACTACCTTTGCCAGCAGCATTTTCCCCAGAAGCAGGAATCTGCCTGAAACACTTGCACTGTAAGTCAGTTCTGACTTACTGTTTTGGGACTCCTTTGGCTCAGTGTCAGTGACTGTGGAAATGGGTGACTCGGCTGCCTTTCCGAATCTCTGGCTCCCAGCTTTCTTTCTAGAGCTCTAGAGTCCTCACGGCCTTGTGTTCTTGAGTCACCTCCCGTTTCCAGCCACCACCTAAAGCCTTTCTGAAGCTTTAAACAAAACGAACAAATGAACAAAAAATCCTTAAAAGACCCCCAAAACAAAAATAAAAGTTTGCTTATTTCACTAACTATAATACACTTTTCTTAGACCAGTTTATGTACAGTATCCTCTCCCCTGCGTTAAGATGTAGTTTTTAGGGTATTTCTTTTTACTATGTTCCCTTCACCAAGGCTGAAGGCTGGCTTGTTCATTCAATTGTTCACTTAGGTATTTTTTTTCTTCGCTCTCTGCCCTTCCAATAATAGCATTTAAAGGTATATATTTTCATCTGATTATACTTCCACCCTCATGTTTTTAATTCTGTGGGCACAATTGTTATATAGGTACATTTAAAATTTTTCAGATGGTTATGTTTGTTATTTTCTGCTGAGTGAAAATAGTAATACCAGAAGAATGAATTGTAAAAATATTCAAATTGGAAAAATAGATTGACTTAAATAACTTTTTTTTTTTTTTGCTAATTACTTAGACCTCGATAGAGTTTAAATAATAGTTCATTAAAAGTCACTTTAGGGCTAGAGCGATGGCTCAGTGGTTAAGAGCATTCTGCTCTACCAGAGGACCTAGCTAGGTTCAATTCCCAGCAACCACATGGTGACTGACAGCCACCTGTAATTCCAGTTCTAGGAGATCTGATATTCTCTTTTGGCTTTTACAAGAACCAGTCACACATGTGCTACAGACAATGGTTGTAAAACACCTATACACATAAAATGAAATTTAAAAATTAAAAAAAAAAAATCAAAACCCCCAACTTCTAGTCAACAAGTAGGATAAGAAATGAACAGGCAATTCTGAACAGAAGAAACACAAATGGCCAATAAACATTTTAAAGTGTTCAACATCTCTAGTCATCAGGGAAATACAAATAAAACGACTTTGAGATCCCATCTTATCCCAGTCAGAATGGCTGTCAGGTTTCTGGAAAGTGGAGTGGTGGAATGGATGATGAATGGTGGAAGAGTGCAAACCAGGACAGCCATTATGGAAACCAGCGTTCAGGTTTTCTCAAAAAACTAACAACAAAGCATTCATTCTATGACCAGCTACACCACTTCTGGGCATAGAAGAAGGACTCCATCCATCGTAGAGACATGCAAGCATCCATGTTTGCTGTTGCTCCTTGCATGAGAGCAGGGAAATGGAGCCAGCCCAAATGTCCATCAATGATGAACAGGTAATGAAGATGGGGTGCATGTGCACAATGGAATTTTAGGCAGCTCTAAAGAAACACAAGATTTTCAGGAAAATAGATGATTCTGGAGGGGAAAACACTAAGCAGGGTAACCCAAACTCAGAAAGACAAAACATTTCATGTCTTCTCTTATATGCAGATGCTAGTCTGTAATGTGTGTGGGGTTTGGGGGGGGGTGTAAGTATTAAAAACTAGAAAAGAGACAAAGAGAGGGTGAAAGCAAGTGACAGGGAAGAACATAGGGTAGGCAAAGCACATGTGGGACATAAAGAGGAGAGAGACTAGTGGAAGGACAGGTTAAGGGGGGTTAGGGACAGCAAAGGGTTAGGGAGACCAGGAAAGAGAAACTATTTATCACACCTGTTCAAAAATGCCTTACAGTTATCTAATATCTTGTATATTAATTAAAAATCATATTAAAAAGATTATATTTAAATGAAAAAGAACTTAAAAGTACATATACACATCTTGTTCTTGGGATGGAAACAACGTCCCCATTGTATTCCTGTATATTGCTAGTTTGTTATTACTGATTTACTCTGAGTAGATTAGGGCTCATATTTATTTATTTTATGCTTCTCTACAGCAACCTCTATGGAAATTTAAGACAGTTGCCAGAACTGCAAGATAATATTATTTTAGATTATTGTAATGTCTACATTAACATTCATAACCACTTCCAAGATAATTCTAAGATCTAAGCTAGTATTTAATATTTTATTGGTAATTTCATACATTCATATAATGTTTTGATCAAGTCTATCCTCCATTCCCTCTCCTGCACTTTCTTCCCTATATATCCCCACCACGATTGCTTCTCAATTTCATGTGTTTGCCTGTTTTCCTTTCTACTCATGGAGTGCACTTAGTGCTGCTAGCATATGTATGCATGAGTGAAGCATACATACACATACACATACATGCATACCTATTCTGGAGCATAGATACTCTCTCAGGGACTGCATCCCTGAAGAAAATGAACTTTCTTTCTCTCCCTACATCCATCAACCATAGCTCCTAAGGTATAGGTTGGACTTCCTGATTACATCTCTCTTCCGTGTTGGAATTTTATCTGGCTTGATTTTGGGCATGCAATCATAGCTGCTGAGTTCATGTGTGAAACTGCATTGTTGTATCTAGAAAGCACTACTTCACTGTAGTCATCTACTGGCTTTTACAATCTTTCTGCTCCTCTTCCAGCTGTGAACCCTGAAAGATACAATAATGACTGGTCTGGTAAGATATGCCGACTGGCCAACAGTGGCATGAACGTTACGGGAGTAACTGAAGACTTTAAGATTGAATTTAAGACCAGTTTCACAAGGATGAACTCCTGCTTGGTACTCTGAATGGGGCCAAGCACCTGAGACTAGGTAGGTCATTGACACCAGGGAGAACCAACTACTGTTATTTTGCTAAAAGGATATAGTACTAAACCAACTCTAACTTATGATTACACACACAGATAAGTGGATCTTTCAATCCTCATCAAAGAAGATTATTTCTGCAGTAGATAGTGATTAACACAGAGAGAGAAAAAGACCCACAATTGGTCAGTTTTCAGAGAATAAAAGATTGCGTGGTGTTTAGCTCAAAACATTTGCATCACAACCTTCCTCTAAGACTCAGGATATTTAATAGTCTTAAAAATTCTAAGTTGAAGACTTTCCATTTTATAAAGTGAACTATTTTCCTAAATTCCCTTCCTGTTGGTATTACATTTACCAGAATGTCACATCCTTCCCCTCATATATACATTCCTCTCACCCCATCTCTTAAGTGAGAACATGGCCCATATGTGGCCTTGACCCTGCAATTCTCCTGCCTCAGCTTCCTGAGTGCTGAGATTACACGTATATGCCATCAGACTTAGCTTCTAAAGACATTTACATCGAATTTTAATTTGACTGTCATAATATGATACTTGTTATCTTTATTGTTCATTTTGTCTTACTTTTTTTTTTTTTTTTTTTTGACTATGAATGAGGCGATTTATTAACCCAGCGTCCTTTGTTCTAATGCTTCTTGTTGGCAGCTGCCACCTGTCCAGCGATCCTGTCCAGATCTCTCTGTCCCTGAGGTGTTAGCTTGCGGCCCCCATCTTGGTCCTTTTCCACCATTTTCAGCCCCTCCAGGGCTTGGAGGACCCGGCGGGCCACACTCTTAGAGCCTCTGCTGAAGTGGCTGGGCCTGACACCATTTCTCTGCCGTCCTCCGTAGATCTTGGTCATGGAACCAACCCCTGCACCACCACGGAGGTACAGGTGCCGAGCTGTGGAAGCAGCTCGTGTGTAGAACCAGTTCTCATCATATGGGGCAAGCTCTTTATGTTTGGCCAACTTGACTGTGTCCACCCATTCGGGGACTTTCAGCTTCCCGGACTTTTTGAGGAAGGCTGCCAGAGCTCTGACGAACTCCTGCTGGTTAACGTCTTTTACAGTAACTCCAGGCATCGTGCGGCCTCCGCGCTGCCAGCCAGGGGAAAGGGAACCTTGTCTTACTTTTTCAGACAGGGTCTCTATTATGTAGCCCTGACTGTCCTGGAACATGCAAAGTAGAACAGGCAGGCCTCAAACTCCATCTGACTCTGCCTCTTGAATGCTGGGATTAAAGGTGTGAGAAGCCACACCTAGCTGAGGTTTCTTATATTAGAAAAGGAAGTCACTTCCCATCTCAAGGAACTCCAGATTTTATGGAATGTTATTAAAAGTACAAGATAAAGTTAAGAGTTTGGGTTGTAAGGGAAACATTCCATCCTGTTCTAAAGCTCAGAGTTCTGGCTGATTGTGAGGTACAGGCAGAGAGTACTATTGAAAGGACAGCCTTGGCCTGGGATACAAGAGACCCTGTCTCAATACTTCTCTGAACCCCAGTGACTACAATCTTCCTAACACCTGGCAGATAGACTGTTTCCCAATATGGTGCAAAACAAAAGAAGTAGTAATTATTATGGATAAAACTGCTGGCACTGATAAATGGATAGTGATAAGGTACACCCTGGAGCTTACCTAATTGGGTCTGAACAATTTATAACATTGGTTAAACTAACAATAACGAGTAATTAGCAACTATACATTAATCATAGGATATAAAGCCATTAAGTTTCCCAAGATATATCTACAGGAATAAACACTTCTATTTCTTGAGTGGTAGTCTTTAATTTATTTTCTGGTCTTATGATCCAGAGCCATAGGAATCATTCCAGAATGTAACCACAACTTACACTCACTGTCTTAAACGTCAAGGAGTCTCTCACTTAGAAGAACACACTAAAATGGAAGAGGACATAATTCTGAATTGTTCACTCACTGGGAAGTTTCCTTTTCTTCTTCGCCCCTCTTTCCACAATTTGAGAATCACCAGGTACCTTACAAAACATTTAGGGCAGCTACAGCTAATTACATATGGAGAACAGAGTCTTAAGGCAGGGCTACTGAAATCAGTGTCTTTCAAGAACTGACTGCTAAAGCCTCAAGGCAGGAGGAGTACTGAATAAAACATAATAAAAATGTAAGTCCATAAAAGACAGCAGTTATATTTTAAAAATGAAGGCACAAATTAGACACAGGAAAGGAGAATTTGTTTTCTCTTACTTAAAAAAATATGTTATATGTCTATAATAACTTTTTGAATAGCCAAGAAATATGAAGGTCTTACTAAATGAAGATAGAATTTAGGTTCCTAGATGTCAGTTCTTTCCAAACTCTATAGGTTTAGTTCTGTTCTTGCCAGCATCTCTCAAAAATTGTACAAATCCAAGAGTTGATCATAAAAGTTACCTAAAAATTCAAGACTGAAAAATAGCCAAAATGAGGACAAGGACGAAAAATGGAAAGACAGCTTATCTAAATATCAACACTTCCTAAAAAGTACATAATAAAACCCAGTGTTTTATAAGAGAACAGGGAAAGTCCAAGGAGGAACTCAAGTGTGTGTAGCAAACTGATTTTCAATAAAAAAATGCAATTTAATTCAACTGGAAAAGGAAAGGCCTGTAAGCAATTGGTACTGAAAAGTTGGCTATGTATCTGTGGTGGCTTGGATGAGAACGGCCCCCATACGCTTGTATATTTGAATGCTTGTTCCCTGGCTGGTGAACATTTTGCGAAGGATTAGTAGGTGCAGTCTTGTTGGAGGAGGTGTGTCACTAGGGGTGGGCTTTGGGCTTCAAAAACCCACATTCGGCCCAGTGTTGGCTTCCTGCCTCTTGCCTGGTTCAGGATGTAAGTTCTCAGTTACTACTACAGCAGTAAGAATGCCTGCTGCCGTGCTTTTCACCAAGATGATCATGGACGCTGAGTCGCAAGCAAGGTCACAATTAAAATTTTTTAAAATCAGCTGCCTTGGACATGATGTCTCTTCATAGCAACAGGACAGTAACTAAGTATTTGCACAGAGTGTAAGAAACTTCAACTCTTACATCATTCTGTATACAAAAATTAATTTGAGGTGAATTATAGAATTGGCAAACAAATAACACTGGGATTAACTTCTTCAAAATTATTTTTTTTCTGTTTATAAAAAGATACTACTATATAACATGCAGTGACCTAGGTATCAAGATACAGTGTGAAAAAGGTGGTAGAAAGATTGTGAGCCAGAGGACTAGAATATATGTTACAAGATGGTGTTTTCTTTAAAAATACATACCTACCTACCTACCTATCTACCTACCTACCTACCTACCTACCTACCTACCAAGATGGGTAAGAATCTGGGAGAAATCCTTGAAGGAAGGGTTTTCATGAAGACATTCTACTTAGAACTGAGTCCTCCATAATCTCTTGTACTCTGCACTTGCTCAGTTGCAGATCTGTGCTTATTACCATATGGACCAAGAAGGTGCTTCTCTGCTGAGGGTTGGGCCATATGTCTTTAGGAATAATTTTAACTCTATGTTCCTTTAGCAGAATGGTTGTAGTAGGTTTCCCCTTAGGCCCATGGCCTATCTAGTCTCATGTTCTTGGTCACTTTCGCAGTGGCTTCTGTCTCGTAGAGTAGGCCTTCAATAAAACCTATAAGTGGGTGGCTACTCCCTAACATTTGTGCCTCTATTGACCCAGCATACTTTTCAGGCAGGTTGCTGTTGTAGGTCACAAGCTGGGTGACACTGATGATTATTATTTTTTCTTTGGTATCATGAAGAGGACCTTCCAACATTAGGTGGTGGTTGTTAAAATCCAATGTATCCAGGTACAAACCAGGGCATGTTTCCACAAAAATTTCACCCTGGGAACCAATGAGTTTATTGGGCTTGCTTACAGAACACAGGTAAGAGGTTGTTCACAGGAATATGGATAACCCCATAATGGCTACAGGGGAAAATCTTCACACTGCATGGAAGATGGCTTCCACAAAGCTATAACAGATGGAGCCCTTTCTAGTCTTTCCCATCTTGTATACTCTAGCCCTTCCCTAGAATGTCAAGAGCATAAGTACTTAGGGCAGACTAGCATACAACTGGTTGGGAAGAATGGCTGGATACTCAGGTAAGGATCCCATGACTCTACACCCCCTTATCTATGAGAAAATGTCATCAGTCACCAAACCCAGGTGAGAGGATATTTGCAAGCAGATACAGCCGAACACCTTAGGCTGTGGGCTATTTGGCTTGGAGGATAGTGCTGCACAGCAGAGGTGCAAGGATAGTTAACAGTTAAAGGGTAACTCTGGAGTTTCTATTTATATAAGAAACACACAGAACCATTCCCACAACCAATGAGCAAATAAATAAATAGCTATATAGACAGATAAATAAAATATTTTTTCAGGCAGGGCTGGATAACAACAGAACAATAACCAAGGACAGAGTGAAGGGGTTCATTACTGCAGAAGGACCCGTGAGAAGGAGCCTCTCTGAATAGAGATTGAGTGTGTGCCACACGAACTCTTGAGAAGAATGCTCCAGACATGGGAAAAGGGAGGTCGTCCACATGAGGAGTGGAGAGCAGCCCACTATCACATGGCTGTCGCCCAGTGAACGTGTTCACGGAGCAGCAGAGTGAACGAGGCTGGACAGACAGTAGATACCAAAGGGCTGCACTGCAAAGCACGGGAAAAGATTTTTGGGTTTTGCCTTAAGTGTTTTAAGGGACTCTGAGTAGTGGATGGTTTCTACAAGAAAGGGAGGAAGCAGAAAGGCTAGAAAGGAGCCAAATGGTGAGGTGACCCATGTTGATCCATTGATCCTGGCAGCACAGAGAGGGTCCTGTTTGCTGTAGGACATTTGTTACATTTTGAAGGTTTTGCTGGTGGACTTGATGTGTGATATGGGATAAAGCAGAGGCATCAAAGATGATTTTAGGACTCCGGGTAGTACTACTTACCACAATAGGGTAACTACCCTGCAGCAAGTGGGTATAGGTTTATGGGTATGGAGGTAAAAATCAATAATTCATTCTGAAAAGAGTTATATTTGAGACTCTATATTGGACATACATTGGAGAAATAATAAGTGGTGAAATATGAGTCTAGAAAAGGAATAAAACTGAAGACATAAATTAAAGACTCTTCATGATAAGCAGAGTCATGATATAGGCTGAGTTCTAGGGAATGACTACAGACAAAAAGGTCTGGAAGGGGTATCAGAAATTAGAGGAAGAGAAGGAGGAAAAAGCTGCACTCCACAGACCCAAAGAAACTAAAAAGAAGGAAGGCCTAAACAAGGATGCGTTTATCTCACTCAGAAGGGGGAATAAAATAGTCACAAGAGGCAGATGGAGGGAGGGAACAGGGAGGGAGGGGGGATGGGGAGAGAATGGGGGAGGTGCAGGATCAGGTGTGGGGAGGGACAGGAGAGATGGCCACATGGCCATGAGAACACATGGAAATCTGCAACTGGATTGTGGTAGGGTATGGCGCACCTCCAGGAAGAGATAGAGAGACCTGGGATAAGGGAGGTACCTAAGAATCAAATATGGGATAAGGGAGGTACCTAAGAATCAAATACGGCGTTTTTAACTGTGACTCATTACACTGGGTATATGGAACCTGAAGAGATAACCGCCTGTAGCCAGGCAGGAACCCCAATGCAGTAATAGGGACACCAACCCACCCATAAAAGTTTCAACCCCAAATTTATCCTGTCTACAAGAAATGCAGGGACAGGGGATGGATCAGAGACTGAGGGCATGGCCAACCAATAATCGGGCCAACTTGAGACCCATTCCACCGGCAAGCACCAACGCCTGACACTATTAATGATACTCTGTTATGCTTGCAGACAGGA
This sequence comes from Uromys caudimaculatus, assembly GCA_028551405.1. Lineage (NCBI taxonomy): Eukaryota > Metazoa > Chordata > Mammalia > Rodentia > Muridae > Uromys > Uromys caudimaculatus. The sequence goes on from CM052709.1 coordinate 32,767,442, forward strand.
GCTTGCTGTCCTCTGAGAAGCTCCACCCAGCAGTTGATTCAGACAGATACAGACACCCACAGCCAAAGAGAGGATGGAACTTGGGGACTCTTAAGGAAGAACAGGAAGAAGGACTGCAGCCTCTAAGGGGACAGGAACTTCACAGGAAGACCAACAGAGTCAACTAACCTGGACCCTTGGGGATCTCAGAGTCTAAATCACCAACCAAAGAACATACACAGGCTGGACCTAGGCCTCCCTGTACATATGTAGCAGATGTGCAGCTTGGCCTTCATGTGGGTCCTGAACAACTGAAGTGGGGGCTAGACCAAAAGCTGTTGCCTGCTTGTGGCATATGTTCTTCTAGCTGGGCTGCCTTGTCTGGCCTCGGTGCCTAGCCTCATAGAGACTTGATGTGCCAGGATGAGGGGAATACCCAGGGGGACCTCCACCCACTCAGAGGGGAGGGTGGATGGGGCGAAGGACTGTGGGAGCAGGTGACCAAGAGGGGGGCAGGGCAGTGAGCAGGATATAAAGTGAATAAGTTAAAAAAATTAAAACATCTTGTGCTTTTTAATTGAACTGTGTATGTTCTTTATTCATTAATAATTTTATGCTTTGTCATATATAATATTTTCCCAATCATATTTGTCATTTGATTCAGATTATTATATTTGGAGTGTATATACTCAAAAATATCCATTGCATTGGTGGCAGGAGGGATGGCTCGGTGGGTAAGGGTGCTTGTCATCAAGCCTGACCACATGGTGGGCAGACAAAACTGACTTCCTCAAGCTGTCCTCTGTCCCCATGCTAGCCATGGCACGTGGTATCAAGTGCCTACCTCAGCTAGCTTAAATTATCACAGGCAAACCCGGCCAATACCCAGCTGGATGGCGATGCTTTTAAAGGACGGATTCTCTCTCAGAAGGTGTGGGACAGTGGGCGGGGGGAAGATCTGCTGACAATAGGGGGTGGCAGGCAGCAGGGCTCTCCCTAGAGAGGGCATGGCAAGGCCAGGTGAAAGGCGCACTGAGCAGACAGGAAGAGTTAGGGTGCAACCACTCAAAGCTAAGGTAAGACAGAGGGGCCGGTGTGGCTGTGGCATAGGAGTGGAAGTTAGGAGATGGTGGCACAGATACCCAGAAGACTAGAAGATTGATGGAAGGAGGCAAACAGAAGAGGGTGAGTGGAAGTAAAATATGAACTGCTGTAAACTGAGGTCTTTGTCTGTTTCATGAAAGCAGTCTGCTAGGGAAGAGGCATTAGGTCCAGATAGAAAGACCTCATATACCAAGTGAACCTGATATTCCTTTTAGTTTTAAACACACACAAACTAAATATCTAAACATACAAGAACATAAAGAGGAAGAAATACAGAAGAAGGGTCGGCAGGATTCTGGAGGGTGAAGATTTGAGTGTGATTGTTAGATAGGTACCTCTGGTGCCCAAATAATAAAAATCAGTCAATAAAATTTGTTGAATTAAACGAACTAGTTACTAGTTGTGAAATAAGACTCAGAGGAAATGAACAAATAGAATGGAGCTCCAGGCAAGTTTCATGGGCCATGGAACTGATCTCCTAATTACAAAGTAAGAGACAAACGTTTCCATGGGGGGGGGGGCTTGTAGTAACACTGCACTGTTTTTACTGTTGTAATGAACGGCTCAGGTTGAAGTTTAAAAGTCAGCCTCCTTGTTGTACTCTTCCACAGCCCTGAAGCCACTAGCTCCTAAGCAGCAGTCATTTTAATGCAGAACACAGTGCATGTCTGCACTCCAGAATGTATATTTAGGCTGCTGGAATTTGCAAGAAAAGCTAACACACAGGAAAATGTTTAAGAAAAAAATTTGGACAACTTGGCAGCATTTATCTATCATTGCTAACATTGTTTTCTAGAGTAAACTTTGAAATTGCATTCTAATTTGAAATGGTTTTGGTTTGACAAGTTAACTCTTGAGACATCTAAGCACAGTATTATGAAGGAACAGAACTGTTCATCAACCCTTTATGCCAATGTTAATTTCTTTTAAAAGTACGATTTTAATGGCTTTTTATTCCTACAGTGACCCTTAAGATTTCTATGTATGCAATCACTGATGCACACACAAGATGCATTTATAAGCTTATTTTGTAGTTTCAAAGTCAATTGGGAAACGCAATTTTAATTTTGTTACTGAAATAATTTAAAAATATATCATAGAAATGCCTTTTCATTCAACAGTAAAGATCCAGAAAGAGATTATAACAAGTAGAAACTATTCAGGTTTATTAGTGTTAGAAATATGAAGCTGGTAACTTCAGAATGTATTCTTTTGATATATTTAAACATTTCATAGTATGTACTCATTGTACACGGTACAGTGTTATGCAAGGCCACTTTCATGAAGTGTATGTGATGAGCTGAGCGTACCCTGCCAACACTGCCTCCTTTGTTCTTTCCCAGCCTTTATTCCATTGTGTATACACACCACATTTTCTTTATCCACTTCTATGCTATTGGACAGTTAGGTTAGTTCCAAAACTACTACAATTAGTTATTCAGTAAATGCTAATAGGCAAGTAACTTGTGACATGATGTTTTGGAGCCCTGTAGGTAAGTGCTCAGGAGTGGAACAGCTGTGTCATGAGGTCTTAGTGTGTTGAGGATACTACATACAGACTGTGGATTACTATAGTACTTGTATTAATTCATATTATCGCTGTCATAAAAATATCGTTTTATAATACCTTAAAAGAACTTTAAACAAAGATTCATTACACATATTATCTTTGACATGCTAAAGTGTAGAAAATAGTCCTTAGGAAAGATGTAAAAATTCCCCATGACTTCATGAACGTTTGTGATTCACAACTGTTGCCCATGGACAGTGACTTACCGGCTTTTGTTCATAAGGTCAGCTCCCCGTGCTTTGTAGTAGTCTAAATTGGGGTGGAACTGGTAAGTCACTGGCCTTGGATTTCTCTAAAGAAAAAGAAATACAATAAAATGATAAAATAACCATATATAAGACATTTAATAATTATCCTGCCTGAATTTTGGTTCAAATGGTTCTTTCTTAGCTGATCAAAACTGAGAAAAATCAAATATATTTCATTGTAACCTATGTTGTTGTTCAAATACATTAGTGTAATTAGATTGGTTTTTGATGCTTTCAGTTACTTTCAAATATAATTTTCAAAAATGAGATGAAATTATAGCAGAATTGAATAATTACTTGATTTGTAAAACAAGCATGAAAAATCAAAAGAGGCCAAGGGACAATAGGTGGAGAAAAGGTAAAAACAATCCTAAATATTTGATGACTAGAAATCTAAATATGTCCACTAGATGGCACACTGAGTCCTCCTTCTCCAAAAATGAATTGTTTTAAAGCTAACAATTTCTATGTCATCTAATCTTATTCATGAGTTTAATAAGTACCCAAAATGCATCAGCCAATGGAACTATTAGAAGGATGACCGTCAAAATGGCCAAGGAAAAAGGACCAATGTACATTTCTATAAGGCAGCAACTGTACCTTGTCTGCCATTTAATATTTACAGTATGGCAGAAATGTCCTCAAACCATTAGATTGGGTGTGTCCATTTAAGTGTGCAGCTATTGTTTAAACTGTATTAATTATTTAATGTGCTGACCTCCTTACAAACTACTAAAAATTAAATGTCCTTAGACATTACAAACCATAGTATTTTACACCATCATTTAATTGTATATTACAATTTCTAACATATTAACTTACATACATTCCCACTAAAATGTTTTATAAACTTCTGAATGTTTTCTAATGTCCACCTGGGCATTTAATTTAGGTAACAACTAGGTCTTTAGACCAGAGCATGCACTGTTCTCTGAAAGATCTAGTTAGAAACAGAATGGCTGAATTTTATCTTACTAGAAAACCACAGATATGCTTAGATACCAACCCTTGGAGATATCATCTCAAATCACTGATATCCCTGCATGCTGGTATGGGGTACAGAAGAAATAAAATTAAGATTAAATAGTTTGAAATTCATCAAGCTAATAAGCTGTGTCTTAATGGCCATGAAAGACCTTGTCTCTCTTTGCGGAAAGGAGGGTATTTATACAGCACAGCCTGTTCATATCTCTTCCAAGCCAGCCCCAATCATCTGACAGAAATGACAATCCCCTGATTTAACTACAGTTACTATTCCATTGGTTTGGTATTCAACACAGATCTGTAATAATCAAATCTGAATTGCCTTGATGAAGATAACGGATGCCTCCATGACTGCCATACTATTAAGTCTAACTGCAACTTTTCTCTCTCTAGAAATGATATAGGTAGTTATATCATGGTAGAGCCAAGTATAATGGAAAATAGAGGTTAGAGCCACTGGCAGAATACATTTCAGATCACTGTCTGCTCATCATCTCTTTTAAAAATTAACTCCTACAAAACTATAATTCATGACTGATTCTGCTCTTTGTTCTCTGAACCTGGAGAAGCATTTTGTTTTTGCTAATATAAAAGGGGTTTCTTTTCTGACTTTCAACAAACTAACAAAGTATCATGCTACTTTTTGTTAGAAAATAATAAAAGAGTAATCCTATGGAATGGTCCCTGAAATATCTTTTTAAAGGAATGACAAGCAATTCTAGACATAAAGTGCTGACCTACCTAAGCACTTAAGGCCGTTGTTAGGAGCAATGACCTGACTTGAGCATGTGAATGGGCTCAATATCGCCTTCACTGGGACCTATTTAAAGTCCTAGGAGACTTGCTAGAATCAAAGGGAGACAGTTTAAAGTACTGCAGTACTGGGAATAACACAAAAAGTAAAAAAAAAAAAAAAAAAAAAAAAAAAAAAACCAAAACAAAACCCAAAAACAAACAAACAAAAAAACCAAAATGAATTTGATATTGAATAACTACTTCTGAGAAAGCAAGACAATAAAAAGGGAATTACTATTTGAAGTTATGCAAAAGGTCTTCTGTAAAGATGGTGTATCTTTGAAACACAAATACACATACATATAATCTGGACAAGCACTATGAAAAATATAATGTGGGCCACAAGAGAAAACTTCATTGATAAGTAAGTAAAAATTATCTAACACACACACACACACACACACACCCCACACCACACATCCCAATTCAGTGGTTCACAGCCTTCCTGATATTTCAACACTTTATTACAGTTCCTCATGTTGTAGTGACCCCAACCAAAAGATTATTTTGTTACTACTTCATAATAGTATTTTTACTACTGTTATGAACTGTAATGTAAATATCTGATATGTGACTCCAAAGAATCTCACCCCATAGGCTGTGAATGCCTGAGTTAAAGAAGTAAGGCCAGGAATTTGAAAGAGTATAAGGAGGGAATGTGGGAGGAGACCGAGGAAGGAAAGGGAAGGAGGAAATGATGTAATGTAAAAAAAAGGATATGATACAATAAATATTTCAATACCCATCAAAATGTGCCAAAAAACGAATTAAAACTAAGTAATTGATCCCGATCATTATTAAGCATAAATGCACATGTGTAAGACCATGCTCCAACATAAAAAAACAAAACAAAACAATTCTTTCTTCAGTGGGATAAATTAGGAACGAGCAGAGTTCTAACTTACAAATAAAGAGATACTGTCCTTAAAGTGAAGCTAAACCATGCAGTGGCTGCTGGTCTTCCAACATGCTTTTGTTTTCCGCAAGTTCCCAAAACAACTTCCACAATGGCTTAGTTATAAAAATCAAGTTAAAAGATAAAGCCATCTATCAGTTACAGTTAGCTTTCGTCACTTTTCAGGTCTTCACTATGAGTTAGTTACTTGTTCTCTAACGTAAATCCAGCCAAGGGAATTGTCTTGGAAAAATATGATTTTGCATGCCGAGCAGCCACCCTGTGGCGACTTGAGTAGGCCAGATCTGTTTGTGGTATGTACTGCTCCTTCACTTTTGCCTATTCTACCCACAATAGCAATATTTCAATACATTTAGTTCAAGCTTAACTTTTTATGGTAGTATAGAAATACTTGAACACAAATCCATATGAAGAGTAACTAAGGACAAGATACTACAAGAAGGACATACAACTGCCAGATGGTACACAACCATGTTTCTTGTTCTGAACCTGTTAAATAGCAAATTCATGCAAGAAAAGGTCACAACAAAGAGTACTGTCTGTTCTGATGTCCTCATCTTACCCTTCATCTGAAGATGACTACCTCTTTCTAAATCAGTCTGAAACTCCAGAAGGAAAGGCTGAAATGCTCATTGACTTTTGAATAGCAGAAAATCCTTTAGAGGACTTTACATGAGAACAAGGAACAAAGGCACCAATTTCAGGAATGCTGGTCTTAATGCCCTTTGTACCAGGAGCTTATGTCTACTGTAAGGTCCATACTGAGGACAGAAACACTAGAGGGCATGCAACAGTAAGGCATGAACTCAGACCCCCATCTACTCCTTAGCATCTGATGAGTTAGTCACACCCTTGGTCTAGGTTCGCCATCTGTGACACTACAGCTGGGACTCAACCACATAATGAAAATAAGGTCTCAGGTACTTGATAACATTTCAGTGAGATGGGAGCTGTAATAACCTGTGACACCACTGGGTATCGTCGACATACCTAACAGACTTCGACCTAGAAAGCAGATATGGAAGTATGACAACCTAAAATCTGTGACATTTAGTAAGTAGAAAAAGTGATGTCTTATACTTCTAATAATCACATATAAGCTAACAGGAGGTTCTGTAGGACATTTTACACACACACACACACACACACATACACACAGAGAGAGAGAGAGAGAGAGACAGAGAGAGAGAGACAGAGACAGAGCGACAGAGACAGAGACAGCGAGAGCAAGCATTTATACACACAGGCTAAGAAGATGTAGCAAGCATAATAGATTTTGTATGTAGAGGAAAAAGGCTGTCTTATTGGCTAGGAGAACATACATTTATAAATTTTAAAATGATATAAAATCATACTATTCAGAACTTGTTAACTTATGAGATTTTAATAACCATAGTGGTTACCTACCATATGTCCAAAGTATTGCCATTTTATAGTTTATTGGCCATGACTTTAATAAAAAACCAAACTGAAATAGTTCCTATAATAATCAACAAATAAAGAATTTTATGTTTGTAACATAATTTGGGTCTAGCATGAAGGAAATACTTGACAAATGGATTACTCAGTTTTCTTTCTCCTAATATCTTGTTACCAATCCTTAATTTTTATAGCAAGCCAGGTTAGCGAAGGGGGAAAACAAGGCTCAGAAGGAGAATCAGCACTGAAAAATATGTGCAATGGTTTCCTTTGATGAACAATACCTTAATTTTAGTGAACATATTACTGCTTCAATGTTAGGGAAAAGACAACCATCATTAAAAAAACGAATTGCTCAGCTGTTTATAAGCAAAAAGCTCCAGGGGAATTTCTCAGGACCCTAAAGGCAAGCATTCCTGGGTTAGACACACATATGTTGCAGGTGTTTAGGAGAACAGGTGGGAGAGCCTTAGCCACGGCAGAGGAGTTAGTTTACTATGCTGTGACTGACATAACCTTACCACATCCAAGTCAGAGATGCCACAGCAAGAGCAAGTGGAAGCTGCGAAGCAGATACATTCCCAAAACAATTATCCTGGTAGTGCCAAGCAAACAGTTTTTCTCTTGCAGTTTTATAGAAAACAAACACTACCAATTACAAACAAACAAACAAACAAACAAAAACCCCCAAAAAACAAAACATGAAAAACCAACTGAACAAAACAAACCTAAAGGTATTTTAAAGCTGGAACTAAGAACAGCCTTAAATGGTGATCATTATCCAAAAGAGATAAGGATGAAGTATTGTTGCTTTTATTTAAACAAATATTCCTAAGGAGACAGTTTGTTGTAATATCCCCTCTTTGGTTTGCTAGGCAACATTAGATTTATCATAATTCTCCTAAAGCCTAAGATATTTCTATATTAAAATGCTAATTGTGCCTTTTCTTTTGCCTGTAATTAAAGCTGGAGAATTCTTTGGTCTGATAGTCACTGATTGCTAGAGGGTTCACAGAAGGTCTTATCATTTTGTCTCTTATTAGCACACACTGCCCCATCATTAAATACAGATATAGGGATCAAAAAGGCAGACATAGAACATTACATACTCATATACAGTTCTGTTTTACACACACACACACACACACACACACACACACACACACACACACACACACACAAACACACACAGATACTATTGTCTGGACATTACCGTAAACTCAACGGCTTTGGACCTTATTTCCCTCCTTGGAGTTGAATCTCATACATTACTTGTGGTTGAGCACAAGAGTTATTTTGCTATCATAGTGAAATATTTGCTGGCTAGTACTTCCAGCCATACCTTCACCATATAAGATATTATTGTTTTTGTAAAGCAATCAACAAGCAAACAAAAACAACTTATACTGTGAGCTGATTTCAAATACCTACTAGAAAATAAATTTACAAGACATTGGATTTTGAAAAATAAAATCTAGGTTTTTAAAACAATATTTGAAAATCTGAAAGTTATGAATATAATGGCTCTGTCAGGTTAATAGATTTTCATCTAAGAAAATAAGGAGCATAAAATTTTCTACTTTGGTGTATTAGACTATTAACTCAGCACCAAGATTAAAATGGTCTCTTGCCTATACTAATATTACTTATATATTTTGATAAAAATATTATATATTTTATCAAATAGAAATAGAATATGGGTATATTATGAATAGTGAGTGTTAAAATCTTAGAGCAATTTTCATACATGTTTAGGTAAAAAAATAAAGTTTAAAAACAAGAAAGCAAAAACAACATTAATTGGGCAACTATAAAGAGAAAAACTTATGAGCCCATGCCAGCCCCATTTTACATACCGAATAAACCCAATTCCCTAAAGTGACATCCCCATCTTTGCCCTGGCATGCTAAGGTCTCAGATGGCAGAGAAGCATTTTAAACCACCTGTGCATTATGCACAATTCTAACTTTACACAAAATAGATACCAGAAGAGAAATAATTTTTCTTTCTTTTCTAATGTGGTTTACATTTTGAACTTATCATGAAGGTGCATGCCAGAGTAACCCCCCTCCCAGCCCACCCCGTATTTGATACTTATATATATGGAAAGCAGGAGCTTAGCCTTCGACTCTCTTTGTCACGAATGCTGGGCCTCAGAACAGTCTCTTGGTAAACATGGTCTTTTTCATGTGCTGAACTCTTCGTCCTTTCTTTGCTTTAGTGTCCACTAAGCAGAGGACAGGGAATTACTTCTGTGGTTTAAATAATTTGTATGTTCCTCAGAATGATTCTCTCCTTTCTAATAATTATTGAATTCAAATGACAATAAAAATAACAATTTTAAGATTAATTTTAGTGTTTCTAGAGTTTCATGAATAGATCTTAGGAGACTTGAGAACCCTGGTTTGAAAGACTAGGGACCAATTTTTTCCCTTTGATTGCCAAAGTAAAAAACTGAAGTCCTACACAATGAGAACTGGAAAAGGAACATAGCACAACCATGCTTTTGATGCAATTTTGGAAATAATTTTAAAGATAGAATACTTTGGAACTTAAAGATCATTTACAAGAAAAATCCATACACGTAGGCATATTTTCATGAGATGCTTTTTAGTTTAATACAAAACTATCAATAAGTAACTTTATGTTTCTAAGTGAAGGGAACCCACAGAATGTCAGTGCAGATTAATATACATATCCAAGCAACAGTTTTGGTGGCTGTGCCTAATTTTTACACCATAAAGTATGTGAAATAAGAATAAAAGATTAGTGTCTAGATAGTTAGAATTTTGTATGTCTTGACTATTTACTCTAGATTCATAGGCTACTAAAAAAAGGAATACTGGTATCTGGTGCAAATTTCTTCAGAGACTAGACAAAACTGGGAAATGTTTTCCTTTTAATCAGTAGCCTCTGACACAGCTCAGCTCAAAAATCGAAGCCCCTCAAATGTCAGCCATTGTAGCTGATTATAATGCCTAGGCTATTAAGCTTACTTTAGTTTAAAGTTACTTGATTAGTTAAATTTTATTTTTGAGATAATATAATTACATATTTATATAATTTATACATATTATATAAATATATGTATATATTCAATTTATATGCACATACTTTATACAATTTACACATATGTATATAAATATATACATATTTATAATTATATGTAATCATATAATTACATATTATAAATAGATTATCCTGGCCCTTGCCTCCCCCACTCTGCCATATACCCTTGCTTGCATTTTTTCGAATTCATGGCCTCTTCTCATTGTTATTATGGGATATACAGATATATATTCCTAGATTTAACCTGCTCAGTCTATATACTGCCACTTGGAGGCATGTCTTCAGGGATAACTGGTTGGCCTTAGATAAACACCTGGTGTGCTCCTTTCTGGGGAAGGCTATTTCTTCCACTTTGAGCACTTCTTAGTAGCTTGTGTCTTTTGTGTAGGGTTGCAGCCTTGTGGGCTTTTCCCCCATCCACTTTGACATGTCTACTGGTGTCATCCTTGTTCAGCTCATGTTTTGGCAGTCATGTTGGTGAGACTGTACGGGAGTAGCTTCTGACATAGATAGTAGACAATCTCATGGCAAAATCCCTGATCCTCTGGCCTTTAACAATCTTATGTCTTTTCTTTTGCAATGTTCTCTAAGACTTTGTTGACAGTTTTCTCAACTTTATTTTCCATAGTGTTACTGAAAAAATGTATTTGAAAGGCATGAACTGATGGAGTTTAAGGCTACACTTGACAAAACTGTCAGTAATGGGCCTGTACATCACCATTCTAGATATTAGGTATTAGACCTGTTAGTGATTTGGCTTTCTGGTCTTTTATTTTGGCTTACATTGCTGAGTATATGTCCCATTCATCAGTTCTCTATTTTTTTTATGTATATCAATATTAAAAATAAAAAATTTCAAATGCATGCTACTTAAAGTGGGTACAATATAATGCTCTGTGTGGTTTGATCTGTCTTTGTAGAAGAATTCCAAATGACTGAAACAGTGCCGGGGTGAAATAAGATAGCTGAAAGTAAGCACAAAGAGTGGGGACAGTTTGGAGTCTCAGGTTGAAGATGCATGAACAACATGGTGGTGTTGGTCACAAAGGTGTGGTTATTTTAAATCACACAGGTAAGCTGGGCCAGTGGCCTGCAACTCCAGTGCTGGAGAGGGTGAGGGAAGGATTGCTGGGACGGTGAGCTCAGCCTGGGCTACTGCAGTAGCAGAGGCTACAGACTGAGACCTCGTTTCAAAAGAAAACCGCACAGATAATGTAGCATTTTCCTAATAGATCCTTATTAAAGTGATATGCTGTTTTTTATTATAAGTTCTGATAGATGTAGAGAATTGTGAACAAATATTGAAAGCATAAACTGATTATTGGAACATAAGACTGGAGGAAAAAAATTCAAGCTGTAGACTTGGAACTGTGATTCTTTACTCCAGAAATAAATCTAAGCTAATAACTAACATATGAGAATAACCACTAGTGTATTAATGGAAGAGATCTAAACATAGAACTGGATTTGGTTCCTGGAACTTTCCTTAGTATCTTCCATGACTCTGTCCAAACTACTAATGACATCTCTATACCTGTTCTCTTACCAATTAAATGCACTAAACTTATCATGAAAATCTTGTATCTATGAGGCACATTTTATAAAGTGACTTGAATGATATGGCTCCAATTAACTTAAGGCTCCTTTGTGGCATAATTATGCTATTTATTTCTTTGAATTTAGTGGTTAATAGATGCTTCACAGATGAGCAGGACTGTTTATTTGTTTTGTTTTTGAAACAAGTCTTACTGTATCTTCTTGGATAGCCTAGAACTCCCTTTGTAGATTGGTGTAACCTTTAACTCAAAGAGATCTGCCTGACACTACCTCTGCAGTGCTGGGATTAAAGGTATGTGCTACCACACCGAGCAGATTCTTAAACATCTCAATCTTCAAAGTTCCCCCTTACATAGTTAAGTAACGAAATGGTATAACAGATTACTGTGCTATTTTTTGTGTAGTGTAATACAAACAGCTTAAAGTTACAGATATTATTTATCATTAAATAGGGTAGTCTAGCAGAAGAAAAGAAAGTGTGATTGCTGGCAAGACCTCAGAGTGTGCACAGCAGTAAGTGCATGCTTCCCTCACACCCGGCCACTGATGCCTGTTCCTTCAAGCCGCCATTTCATCAGAGAAGTCTTCCCTTAGTCAACAAGACCCTACATTGTTCCAAAATATCCTATGCGGCCACACTTAAGCATTCTCAAGACACAGCATTGTTGCATATAACATCCACTAGGATGAGACACGGAAGGGTCAATCACGACGGTGTTAGCAGCACCAAACCCTAGCACAGTGCCAACGCAAAAAGTATGTAGAGGCTGATCCACGGGTGATTGGTGAAAACAGGGTGTTTCTTCCCATAACGTTCTCACTACAATTGTGCTCTGTCTTACATATTCTAGGCTTGGTCTTCCTGTTCTTCTAGAAATTAAAAAGCATCATCTTCCACCTCGGATTTAATGATACTTTTTTGTTTGAAAATTATATCTGTCTTTTCATAGTTTCCTGGTAATACTCCTAATGAAGATGCAAGCAAAACCTCATACTACATTGTGATGGCTAGTCTGGGTTGTCAGCTTGACTACATCTGGAATTAATTAAAACCAAAAAAATGGAGGAGCAAACCTATGAGGGATTTATGCTTAATTTGAAGTGGGAAGATCTACTTCTAATCCAGATCTTTGAGGGAGGAAGACACACCTTTAATCCAGATAATTTGATCTGGGAAAACCTACCTGTAATTTGGGCCACACCTTCTATTGGAAGCCAATATAACAAACATGGAAGAAGGAAGCTTTTGTTCTTTGCCTGCTTGATCTCACTTTGTTACTAAGTCCACTCCTTCTCTGGCATTAGAATGCATACTTTTTTGGGATACTGGCATATACTGAAGACCAGCTGAGACATCCTTCCTTGTCTTCCGAGCAACTGCTGGGTTCTTGGATCTTCTGTTCATAGGCAGCCATTGTTGAATCAGCTAGACCACAGCTTGTAAGTAATTGTAATAAATATTGCCATCCTCTACACACACATATACACACACATACACACACGTACACACGTGTATATTTGTGTGTACATAAGTTCTGTTACTCTATAGAGAATCCTGACTAATTACCTTCAATTAAGACAAGTGAACTCACAGGATGGTGGTGGTGCAGGTCTTTAATCCCAGCACTCAGGAGGCAGAGGCAGGCAGACATTTGCGTTTGAGGCCAGCCTGGTCTGCAAGAGTTAGTTTCAGGATAGCCCGAACTACACAGAAACACTGTTTCAAAATACAAGCAAATGAACAAACAAACAAATGAAAGATCCCCCCCCCCCCGCCCACCGCCAGTCCCCACAAAATACAAAACAAACAAATGAGAACATAAAACAAGTGACCCCTCTTGATGCTGGCTTTTAGAGCACAAAGGATTATCCTACCTCCATCAAAGTGCCTCTTAGTGAGATGGCCTAGCCAGCAATGGTGGGCTGACGTCATGCAAAATTATATACATGCTGGCTACTCAGTGAAGATCCTTCCTGGATTTATTATCCAGATTTTGATCATGAATGTGTGTAACTGAATATAGTAAGTTAGAACTCTGTTTATTCAGAACAGCATTGAGAGCAAGGAATGACCATACCCAAGATGGTTTTAATGGCAGCATCTTGTACATTTTTTTAAAAAATTTTTTGATTATTTACATTTTCAATGTTTCCCCCTTTCTAGGTCTCCTCTTTGGAAACCCCCATCCCCTCCCCCTCCCTGACCTCTATGAGGGAATTCCACCTCCCATCCACCCGCCCACCCACTCCCATATTCCCACCTTGACATTTCCCTTTACTGGGGCCAACAAGGCCCTCCTCTGCCACATATGTGGTCTGAACGATGGGTCCCTCCATGTGTATTCTTTGGTTGGTGGTCCAGCCTCCAGGAAGACTGGGGGGGGGGGGGTCAGGCCAGTTGACACTGTTGCTCCCTCCATGGGGCATGTCTTATACCCAAGAAAGACTTGTACATGCTTTTTATAATGTCTTGTCTCTGAATCTTCTGTTCTACAAAGCTAGCAGTCAAGTGGCTGATCCTAACCCTATTTCTCCACAGATAGTTCCTTAGAAGTCAGACTGTGTATGTTTTAGAATTTCTATTGCTACTTTGAAATGCCATGACCAAAAAGCAAGTTGGGGATGAAACATTAAACAAGTAAATTTATTTAATTAGTGTAAGTAAGTACAAAGAAATCAGAAATGGGCCTTCCTATTATAGAGATAATACCATTGAGAAGGAACGCAGGATAAGAGAGTATAAAAAGATGTCAACTATGGGGGATCCTGTCCTTTCTTTCAGCATCAGTGCTGTGTGTGTGTGTGTGTGTGTGTGTGTGTGTGTGTGTGTGTGTGTGTGTGTAGAGGGAGTCAATTACCAATACTTTAAATGTCTTATTTTTAGCAAATTTCATTGAAAGCTAATATATACTCAATAAAACCCTCTCATCTGAGGGGTACAACCTAATGAGTTTTAGTATATTAAAAACGTTGTACCATAATCTGACTTTAAAATGTTCATTATCCTAAAAAGAGGCCACGTGTTCACTAATCACTCCCTACAATGCTTCACCTCCCACCCTCCACAATTACCCTGGGAAACTACTCTTCTCCTTTTGTAGATTGGTCTAATCTCAAAGTGCTGTATTACTAAAACCAGTGTGGTATCTTTTGTTGTGGGAAAACTCTGCTAATCAAGGTCAAAAAGTCTATCAGATTGGGTAGCTCTCAGCTTGGTGCAGTTTGGAAGAGTCCCTTCATGGTCAGGGCTTCTCCTCCTCTGGTCTCCTCTGGGGAATTCAAACCCCCTCCACCCCAGAGGCCTCTGCCTTCGGAATGTTACTTAGCCTGAGATTACAGGCTCAACTTCCTTTCTCCCAGTAATAACCTATTCAGCTAGTACTTGAGATTCCTGAGTGCTTCTCAATGCTAATAAGGCATTTCAGTAGCCTAAGCCAATGATCTCTGCCCATCCGAGATGTTCATACCCACAGTCCCCCAAATTACATAAACCTTGAATCACTGCAAGTCAAGTTGATCTGCCTCCCTGCAGCTGGTCCTGATGTTTCTTCTTTACCATGTGTACTCACAGGGTTTCCGAACCACCCATGTCTGTTGTCTCTGCTCCCTTTGGCTGAGTGGACCCATATGGGCCTACAATCTATGAGGGTAGAGACAGCCACATGTGTGATAGTTTTTTTTTTTTTTTAGTTTCCCCTGATAGAGCAGGCATCATCCTTAATTCTTTTTCAATGCCAAATAATATCTCCTTATGAATATACCATATTATGCTTATAGACATTTGTGTTGTTTCTACTTTTTGGCAATTATGAATAATTATGCTTTGAATTATTTCCTTTCATTTTTTGGAATGTATATCCTCATTTCTCTTGGATTTCACATATCTGTAGAACTGCACAGTCTTATGATTCTTTATACCTAACAATTTGAGGCTGTTTTCCAAACTGGATATAACCATTTCTATGAGCAATACAAGAAGGTTTTAACTTATCTCCATGCTTGCTAACACTCACTGCAATTATCTTTTCTGTAATATTGAATATATTTAGTGTGTATCAAATGGCTGTGATTTCATTCTCTGGTGGCCAGTAGTATATAACATTTTGTCAAGTATATTTGGGTCATTTGCTGATCGTTGGAGTGATATCTCTTTAGCTTCTTTATCCATTTTGAATTTGGCTGTTTTTTTATTTTTGAATTGTAAGTTGTTTCTATACCTTGAACATAAGACTTTTTACAAGATAAATAATTTGCCACAAAGTTCTTGTCATCTATTGGTCACCTTTTCATGTTCTTAGAGATGCTTTGTTATGTATGTTTTAATTTGACCAGACTTATCAGTTATCTCCTAACGCTTCTGCTTCTCATATTAAAGCTCTCAATTATTGCCCAGCTCAGTTATCATACAGATTTACTGTAGTGTCTGACTCTGAGAGGTAGTGCTTTAGATTTAGTCTATACCCCAGTTCAGGTTTCATATGTCATGTGAAGGGGGAGCCCCATTCTCCCATGTGCACATGCTTATCTAAGTAATTTTTTAAAAAGAATCTTCCCCTGGATGAATTGTTTGCTTCTCTGTCAAAATCAGGCAGCTATAAATGAAAAGATTGCTTCTGGTCTCTCTGTTCTAGTCCATGGATGTATGTGGCTCTTGTGTATATGCCACACCATCTTGATTGTAGGTGTTTAAGACAGGAAATGTAAGTTTATCAGCTCCCTTTATCTCTCTCAAGATCATTTTTCCTTTTCTGAGTTGGGTTACATTTCCATATGAATGTTACAATTAACTTACTCAATTTCTGAAAACATTTAAAATAATATTTACATAGTAAGGATTATATTTTGTGTGCAGTTATATTCATCACATGTTACCCCTTCCATTCAGTCAGTCATTTCTCAAGTGTCTACCACAAACAAGAGGTCTGAACGCCATGAAGAAGATACCAATTAGGAAATGAATGGTTTCCAAAAACCACCTTTACCTAGCATGGTGGATTATGTTATATCTGGCCCATGTTTTCAATCAATATAAACTATGCAACCATTCCTGCTCATGGTTTTCATGTTCCAACCAAAAGTTGGGTTCCTGACAGTCTGACTGGTAACAGCCTATGCTATACTACTTGTTTGGTATTTTGACTACCACCTCTATCCATACTCACAGATTGAAAGGGTTAATAAAATAGTAGAATAGTAGCCATAACTAAGCCTTCCCAAGAGAAAAATAACCTTTTAAGATTCTGTGAAGACACCTCCATGTGGAGATGGGTAGAATTTATAATGTCTATGACTTGGATCAGAAAATAAAATGTACATATTCACTTTTCGTTATGCCTTTGCCCTTACTATTTTCTTCACATGTGGGCAATGACAACGAACTGCAGGAGTACTACAGTGCCTGACACATGGTCCCTGCAGGGACTCCAGACACTTTTATCACATTACAGTTAATTCTCACATCTTAAAATACCAGTAATGGTCTAAAGAGACACTGCTATGAACAGTGAGATAAAATCACACACCACTGTTACAAACTTTCCCAATACTTGCATCCCCCTCTCCTTTTTAGGTATAAATAGTTTTTCTTATAACTCTCTAATGTTTCTATATGTTTAGAAACACTGTTCTGAAAAGGTCACCAAAGTCTTCTGGAAGAAGAAATTAAATAGTCATTGTGTAGTTAGGGGTTGAAAGGAGGTGTCTCAGGCTCAGTGGAGACCACAGGCGCCAGCAGCAGCAGAGGGCAACTCAAAGCAGTGACACCTCCATCACCTGCTTCTGGCTGGTGGAGGAGGCGTTTCCTCCGTGAGTGTCCTGGTGGGGAAGAGGGTCTGCAGGAGCACTCTGGTGCTGATGCAACTCTAAGTTTTGAAGATGTTCCTGATGCCAGGGAAAGCTAATGCAGTAAGCAATACACTGATGATGTCAAGCTCAGTGACCTTAAACCTAAATCAGACACAGTTGACAACAGGAAATAATAAAAACCAGAGCAGAGATCCATGAACTAGAAACAAAGAAAACTTTATAAAAGCTCAACAAATCTAAGGGCTGTGGAGCTGTGGGTTTTTTTTTTTTCTTTTTTCTTTTTTTGGATAACATAAACAAGAGTGACTAACCCTTGGTCCAACTATTCCAAAGAAAGAAAGAAAGGACTCAAATTAGGGGAATCAGAAATAAACAGGAAAACATTACAACAGACACGAAAGAAATTCAGATTATAAGGGAATAATTTAAAAGCCTGCAGTCCATTAAAATGGAAGAACTTAAAGAATGAATAAATATCTAGACTCAGCTGAATCACCAAAATGACAAAATTACACCAAGAAGTCAACAACTTAGACAGACTCATAAAAAATGAGAAGATTCAAATAGAAATAAAAAGCCTTCCAGCTTAAAAAATAAATAAATAAAAGGTCCAGGGCACAATGGATTCACAGCAGAATTCTATTAGATTTTCAAAGATCTCTAGCCAATCTTCTTAAACTATTTAAAAATAGAGAATCAGAAGGAGTGCCCTCAAACTCCTTTTATAAAGCCAGTATCTAATATGAAAAACAAGTAAATACAAAACAGAAAAGAAAACTCCGTACCAGTGCCCCTGATCAACACAGACAGACTCAAACTCAAAACTACTCCATGAAATACTTGCAAACAGAATACACATACACATCAAAAAGACTATCCACCATGACCAAGTAGGCTTTTTATCCCTGAAATGCAAACACATGCAGGTCAATAAACATAATAAACCACATAAATGGACTTATGGACAAAAATCATGTGATAATCTCAATAGATATATACACAAAAAAGCCTTTGACAAAACCCAGCGTGCTTCGTGATACAAACTCTAAAGAACGTAATGCTAGAGGGAAAACGCTTCAACACAGTAAAGCTTTATATGAGAAAGCCACGCCAAACGGAGAAACGCTGCAAGAGACTCCTGAATAACGAGATAGGGATGCCCAGTGTCTCCACTCCTTTTGATTACTGATCTGGAAGTACTAGCTGGATCAGCAAGGAAACTGAAGGGATACAAATAGGAAAAGAGAAGTTATATTATCCCTGATTTGCAGATGACATGATATTATACATTAGAGATCTCAAAAATTCTATAAGAAAATTCTGGAAAGGAAAAGCAAATTCAGCAATATGGCAGGATACAGAATCAACTTGCACACATCACTAGGTGTTCTATACACCAGAACCAAGCATACTGAGAAGGAGGTCATGGACACACTCCCATTTACAACAGCCTCAAAGAAAACAAGAATAAACCTAACCAAGGAGATCAAGGACCTCTACATTGAAAGTGTGAAAACTCAAAAGAAACAGATAGAGACACTAGAAAATGCAAAGACACCCCACACTCATTGATTAGTAAAACTAATATTCTCAAATTGATCATTTTACCCAAAGCGATTTACAGATTCAAGCAATCCCCATCAAAACCCCCATCTCATTCTTTACGGAGACACTAAAAACTACCCTAAAATTCATATGGAACCTGGAAGAAGAACCTGGGTAGCCAGAGCAGCCCTGAACATAAAGTACAATGCTGGGGGGTTACCCTTCCAGATCTGAAGATCTATTACAGAACCACCTGCAACCAACCAATCACAACACTGTGGTAATGGCACAGAAACAGACTTGTAGACCAATGGAACAAGTGAACACCTGAACATAAGTATACTTTAGTCAATTAATATTTAATAAAGATGCTAAACACATAAGCTGTAGGAGATAAAGCATTTTCAATAAATGGTGCTGGGAAAAGTAGGTGTCTACATGCAGAAGAGTAAAATTAGGCTCACATCTGTCACCTTGAAGGAAAAGTAAGTCCAATAGGTCCAAAGACCTGAATGGGAACGTGAGCACAGACTGGCAGAAGAGTGCATGGGCAGTCTTCTGTATGACACAGGTATAGGGGTGGGCTTTCCAAATGGACTCCATTTGCCCAAGATTTAAAGCCAACCATTGACAAGTGGGAGTTTAAAGAACAAAAAGCTTCTGCACAGCTAAAGAAACAACCAACCAGGTGAAGGATGGGAGAGAATCTTACTCGCTATATATTTGACATGAGATTAATATCCTGAATGTATAAATAATTCAAAGAAACAAAGAATCAAAAAAAAAGAAATTGTCCCACTTAAATAATGGGCCTGGGATCTGAACAGACAGTTCTCTGTAGAAAAAAAAAATGACTAAGAAATTTCTCAAAAAATGCTCACTGTCCCTAGCAATTAGATAAATGAAAATTAAAACATCTTTGAGATGTCATCAGAATGCCTAAGATCAGCAAAACTGACAACAAATGCTGTTTCTGTATGTAAAAACAATTAATGAAAAGAAGCTATGAATTTGAAAGAGAACCAGGATCTGTATATGGGAGGGTCTGATGGGAGCAAAGAAAGGGAAAAATGATTATTATAATCACAAAAAATAAAAGAAGTAATTAAAAAAAAAAAAAAAAAAGAAGTGGCGAGTGACTGACCAGCTTTACTACTCACTCAAGTTGACCACTGCTGGAAAAGACCATAAGTGCAGGCGTGCAGTCTTTCCATAGCTGGCCCCGTGGCTTGTGTCAGTTTATGTGTGTTTGCATTTGTAGGTCTAAAAAACCAAGGACATATTTTGCAAGTACTTAAGACTTCATGTTGTATTAGACAGATTTGGCGTACAGAAGTTCCTGGTACTAAGTATTAGAAATCATCTCTATGAGAAGAAATTTAATAAGCTAGGAGGGACCATTCCCTCCACTAAGCTCAGCATCCAAAGAAAACCAGAGGGAGGAGACATCACAGTTCCAAATCCCAGGTCCCCAATAGAAAGAGTGAGGTTGTGGGGCAGGGTCACCTGAACCTGGCTCCTGCCTTTCTGCCATGAGAACTGACTCAGCTTCGTCTCTGTGTGCCAACAAATAAGGGGACCTATGTCTAGCACTGCTATGACACTGCTGAATGGAAGGGAAGTAGTGATGCTAACTCGGAAGTCTGCTTTGCTCTTAGAGGACCTCACAGGCAGTGTATGACTGGTTCACACAAAGAAAAACTCTAGTACTACTCTGTACATTAAGTAGTAAAATTAAGTAAACTGTAAAGTTTTCTTTTTTCTTTTCCTTTTTTAACAAAGCAAGTATATATTTCATTATCTTTGTATAGTCACAGTGTATGAACAAACTCCACTTTGGAGGTCACCGATTTAGAGTTTAGGCTTCTTTTTAGGGTTTGGCTTTCAATCTGTGTAGTAACTTTTATTTTTCTAAGTCTAATAACCTTTCCAGTGTATTGTCCATAGCTTGCCGATTTTGGCACAGTATAGAATTCTAGGGCCTACTGTAGATTTATTTTAACTAGATTTGGAATCCATATCTAAGTGCTCCTTTTTTATTATCCACCATATTAAACTGAATATTCTGTGTGGGGGTGGGGATGGGGGTGGGGACATTGCTTAATGATATAAGTCACTGTGCCAGTAGCCAGCATAAAGGAGGTATGAACACTTGTTGAACTGAATTGCAATGGATATAAAAACTTCCTGTCTGGAAAAGAACTTAAGGTTTAGGTTATTATAATTATTCATCTATCCATTCTTAAAGATATTTGGGTTATAACAAAATAAGACAGATAGAAGCATTATCTTCATGTAATTTACATACTGTAAAGAAGATATAAAATTTAAAACCTACAGAGTAAATTTGTAAGTTACCTACTATGGGAAAGGGCAGGGAGGCCATTGGGTCTCAGTGAAAACTGGAAAGACGGGGTGATCATTATTTCGATTTGCTGCAAATGCTACTAACCTTTCTTTACAGTCACCATTACCCAGACTTTGGAGATCTCAGATGCTGTTTTGATAAAGTAAGAGAGTAGTAAATTTTGGCTAAATGAATAGACTAGTACTTTAGAGGAAGAAAGTGGAGAAATTAAATTCTTTTACAAAATTAGGAAGTAAATCAAGGGACTTCCCAAACTTTTGTGGGGGTTGGGGAGGCAGTGCTGGGAAAATGTCTCGGTAGCAGATGGGGCCACATTTCTACAGAAGGTGCTTGAGCTAATACTTGTTGCAGAACTAGACTGGCCTCGGTGTGGAGGACCCGAAGAGTCCGCCCACATGGATGCTGGGGACACAAGGTTCACCTTAGCAATTTGATCACTCCAGAATTTACTTACACTTCACAAAATAGTAACCACAAAGTGACCTGTACTTTAAAATTATCTTTGAAAAATATTTCATTTGTGCTTCCTTTTGAGAACAGATAATTTGCCAACTTTCTACTGCTATAGAAAGTATCAGAAAGGCTTTGTAGAGTTCAATTAAAGACACTTTGATCCATGGTTAGTTGTGTCAATGGTTTATGCCTATGGTTCATGCATTTGTGGGAACACATGGTAAAGGAGAAATGCTGCAAAGAGCTTTTAAAGACACTGAGCAAGCCCCTCCTTTAGGCTTTCCATCATCTGCTAACAATGACAAAATGAGAAAGAAATCTTTCCCACAGTCACCCTGGACTTTGGGTAGTAGTGCTCATGGCACAGTCTATCTAATACACTATTTGAAGTAGTCACTAAAGCACATAAGTTCATTATGGTTAAACTCTTTGACATTTAAATGTATGGAGCTCTTCTTCAGATAAAGGCAATATGCTTAACAGTTTAAATTAAGAACAAAATGTCCAATGAATTAATTTACTTAATGGGCAAATAAAATATTGGTATGGCTAAACTTTCTTATACTACAAAGCCATGCTTTTTTCCTATTTTGTCAATTTCAAATCGACAGTCCTTTTGTTATGAATTATGTTTAAAATGTTTAACACCGTTAGAGATCAGTAAAATGACCCACACTCAGAGCAGCACCTTTTCTCTACATACACACACAGAGTATGCACTTTAATATGGTGGATTATAAGAAAGGAGAACATTGGTTATACATTCTACATTACTAGTTTAATGTCCTACAATAAGGAAAGTAAGTGACTAGAGCGTTCTTACAGCACTCAGAGCTGGCAAGGAGTTTTGAAGAAAACAAATAATGCCTCACTAGCCATCCAACATCCTTTATAATAGGAATGGATTTGAATTGGAGTTTAAGGCATCCTTTATAATAGGAATGGATTTGAATTGGAGTTTAAGGCAGCAAAAGGCTAATTGTCTCTCTATGGGGTAGCTTGGAGAGGGCAGTAACCCATGAGAGTCACTCCACTCCTTGGCTCAGGGACTCATGACATCACTTCACTAGGATGGTTGCAGAGATTTTGGAGTGGCTTTCCAAAGACACATGCATAGAAGCCTTCATAGTTTACTCAGAATAAGAATTTCTCCCTATACATCACATTTTCTTTACTTGTAAGAGAATGAACAAAAATCAGAAGAAAAGTTTTTAGGTTTTTAAAAGTTATTATTTATTAATCAGAACAGAATTAATTTATGTATCTTAATATCTTTTTCAGCTTTTCAAGGAAAAAATGATTACCATTACAATGACTGTTTTTCAATTGGGGAGCCCTCTCCTTTATAACACACAGAGCAATCATTTCTATGAAGCTTCATCACTCTTCTTCAGATGCCCAGGATAAAAGTGACTCAGCTTTCCTTGACTGACTGAAGGTATAAACAAAGACATGCTTATTTTCAGTGTATATTATAATGCTGAAAACCTACTTATAGCCAATAATCTAATAAAAGTCCCTGGAATGCAATCCATGGAATTTCACATGGATTTTCATCACAACACAGAGAATGTGCAAGATGGAACATTATGTAATGTCTTAATTAGTGTTTGCAAATACATGGGGTTCAAGAGGAGAGCAGATGCAGCCACTCTTTAGGTCCCCGAGGGGAATCCACATGACTCTAAACAGGTAACCACCAAGTCCAGCCTGGCCTCTCGCTTGAACAATCTCCTAGAACTTTCTGTTTTCTCAAATTGGAATATTACTAATGATTTCCTCAAAGGTCTTTCCTCTTGCTCTAAGAAGTCCTCTTGACTATAAGTCTCAAATCCTATCTAAGTTCAAGGCCATCATTAACACAGTGAGCTCTAGAACAGCCAGGACTACATAGAGACCCTGTCTCAAGAATAAATAAGTGAAAATAAATGAGGAAATAAATGATAACAATAAATTTGAGAAAAAAATCATATTTTATAATTAAGCTGAATCTTGCTAGGATATATCCAGAATATACATATTCAATGTACAAGGTCCTAGCATCTTCATTCTGTGGCTCAAGAAAAGAAACAAGTTGTTTCATGAACACAGCAGGCGAGCCTCCCCACCAGGCAGCAGACAAGGAACAAGTGCTACTGAGGATGCAGCAGCTGACTCTTCAGGGCTTGGTTTTAGTAGGGGAATAAAATTGTCTGGTTTGTCAATATACCATGCAACACATGTGTACAAAAACAAAAGCAAAACTCCCAAAGATGGTGGCATGCTAAGATGACTCTCTAAAGATCAAAGTAGTGCCCTTATGACTGAAGGAGGAGGACTCTGTCTGTACAAACAGGAACCTAAGAACCCAACTGCTGCCAACAGTCCAGAGGCCAACTCTCTGGGCGTGTTTACAGCCAAGCAACTCCCCACAGACATCTCTTGAAACTGCTGGTGAGAGGAAGATGGTTTCTAGAAAAAAAGAAAAAGTCATATCAATGTTTTTGGTGTTTCAAACTGTGATCTGGAGCTGACTTTGTACTACCAGTAGGAACATGCAGGGAGAACAAAGCTGGCTCTCAGCGCTGGGCATGATGGTCTCATAGCTCGCAAACAGGCCAAGCTCTCTTCAACCATGAGCCTATATACTTGCCATTACCCTGTCAGGAGGCTTTCACCCTGTTGTTTGCCTGGATGGCTCCCTTATTCTGTCTGAATGATCTCTCCTTAGAGAAGGCCTTCTGAGCAACCTATCTAAACAGGTCTCATTAAGTTTTGACTGTAACCCCATTCAATGACTTTAGTGACCATGTTCTACTGCACCCTTTTTATAACATGGCAAGTAATACCTTGTTTATTATTATAAGAGACACATTTTTTTTTGTTGTTCACTATATCACTACCACTTAAATATACACAAAAATACTGGTTAAGTAAGTTAATGAATTAAAAATATTATGAAATGAATTCAAAGTAATTTAAAGAAACTCTTGACTGGTTTTGATAAACATGTGATTTTTATATCATTAGATATCTGAAAAAATAAACTTCAAATAATAGTTTAAGAAAAAGTTAATAGCTTTTGTTGATAACAAAAGCTTATTTACTTATTTACTTATTTACTTACATGCTAGTCTGTGTTGAAGTTATATTTTTGATTGGATATGAAAATATATCTGCTTAATCATAATATCTAAATATCAACTATAATAAATATCTAATCTAGTAATGAAATAGGATGTAGTAGAAATTTAGTGACAAAATGAAATATTAGTCTTACAGCTCATACACAAATTAAAAATCAGTTTCTCTATGTCACAAACACACAAAAAAAATGATTCTTCATGAATGTCAGTTTTCAAAGGAATATCCTATATTTTGGGGAGAAAAATTGAAGAAGAGATATTTGTAAAAGGAAATAATGACAAAACCTTGATTAGAAACAAAACCCTATCTCGGAAGAACCCTGACAGAAATATGATGAAAAGCTGTTAAAAGGAAGAAGACCACAGACTTCCACGAGGAGTTGTTATTAGGTCCTTTACTGGTTAAAGAAAGGGTGACAATGGTGTTCCCCAAGGGACATGTGTCAGTTCCTAGGGATGCTACCTCACTGGAAGTAGACCTAAGCCTGAGAGACATTTCAATCGCGCATGCATTTTACAACGTTGTTATGCAATGGCAAGGTATAACTACAGTGGGTTTTTTAAAAATAAAATGAGTGAAATTTTAAGTGTCAGCCTAAAATCTGAACCTGGAAGTTTAGACACTTTGTAATTTAAAAAAAGTAAAATTTAACACAAGCTAAAACAAAAGACAGAGAAGAATTGGTGGAGGGTAGGAGTATTACATAATGTTTTCTACTCAGCCCCTATCAAGGAGACTGTGAGACTGCTTTACGTCTAGTAGTTCTGTCCTAGTACAGCACTACACACTTCTGGGCAGACCTGAAACCTTAGTAGGAAATTTTCTCTGAATATTCTCTTTTTGAAACAAATGGAAGCTGTCAAGTTCTTACTGCATAATCAAAATGGTAATCTACACACTGTATTTCATGTGTAATAAGTCTTTGTGGTAAGGCTAATACTTCAATTCACAACACAAATATAAGAGCACCAAAAAATGAGAATTACTTTGCTTATGTTTTTGTATTAGAATTTTATTTGCTAAAGGGGAAAAACAGATTTTCAAAATTCACAGTTAAGTTAAAACAATAGTTTTAAACCTCTATTCCTAGCCCTCACTGCCTTCAGGAAGGAGGGAACATCTGGTTGTTTAAAGAACACAATATGTTCACATTTTCTATGACTTTTATTTCTAATTGGGTTTAATTTTTTTAAAAATTTGAACTAGTAGCTAGAACAATGTTTTTTAATCACTTCATATTTTTCAGACTTTTCTCCTTTTCTCCTTCTAACTTCATTTAGTGGATTGAGTTAGGAAATTTGTTCACTAGTTCCAGTGGTGTGTGTGTGTGTGTGTGAGAGAGAGAGAGAGAGAGACAGAGAGAGAGAGAGAGAGAGAGAGAGAGAGACAGAGAGAGACAGAGAGAGAGACAGAGAGAGAGAATGAATTAGAAAGATGGTCTAAAGAGCCAAAATTTAGAATCTGTATTTCTATCTATGAGATTGCTAAGTCACTGTTATTTCATAACATTTGCAGGTAGAAATACTTTTGGAGGAATTCTGACATGGCAAATTGAGGAACTAGATGGTACTTAAAGTCAAATGGTAGCATTAATTCAACATCATGATAAACATGGCAGCTAAAATACAATACTGGCTATACTTTGTGTGTATGTAGATATGGGTTCGATAAATTTGCCAGGTGAGTGAGTTTCATCTATATTAGAGTCAATGTGGGGTCCTAGAAAGAGACATAGCATTTGAAAGGGATTTTTTTTTTTAAAAAACCAATCATGTGTAGGACACAAAGTTAATTGATGGAAAATGAGCAGGAATCATTCCCAAAAAATAACTGATAAAAGGCATATATATGAGCGGGTAAAACAGAAAGTGTCATATGTCCTAACTGGACCCCCAAATGTCTTTGTGGAAAGCACAGGAAGGAGGTCAGGAATCTCAGGAGGGAGAAAGTAGACACAAAGACCCAGAAGCTACACTAGCTAGTTTATATGTAGCTTACAGGCTTCTGGCCTAGAATCTTTCCCAATCTTCTGGAAAGAGGGAAGACAAGTTGTCCTGCCTCAGCTCACAGGGCTGCTATGAGGACATCATTAAGCTCATCCAGGTGTTAGGAAAACTATGAATTATAATTCTGTTATTACAGCTTACAGATCTATTATTTTAAATTGCTCAAATGAAAAATCTTTCCAAAATAAAGTTTACCCTACCCATACAAAACAATTAGAGATTGGTGTCTCAGGCTGTATTTATAGAATATATTCTCAAGACAGCAATTTCCATGAAGAAATTAAAGACGATAACAGGGCAAAGTGCTTTGCTGAAGGTGGGCAATGAACTACTAAGGAGTTCTTTACTGATTTTTACTTTATGGAATCTGTCAGTAGCATGCACACAACTGTGACACAAAGCCAGAACAAAGAAAGGTTCACGTCATGCCTTAGATCTCACCTGCTACAACTAGTGAACGTCACTGTGTTTGTATATTTACTCTGAACTACTTGAACCAGGAATGACTGTGTTTCATTGTTATTATTTTTAAAAAAGGAAAAGCAAAAGCATTTTGGAGTACCCTGACATCTGGAGCTTTGGAGACTAGGGCAGAGGCGTTGTAAGCATTATGCTTTCCTTCCCATTTTCCCCTTAGCATAAATGGCCTCCTTTGTGATCTAATTGATAGCCATAGCCTCTTTGTGCTCTTGTGGGTGTCTATGAAGTACACAGACTAGCAGGTGCTTTCATTTCTGCAAGCATGGATTGGATTATGTTAGTCCATCAGAAATCAGTTCCTTATAGGCAAATGATGCTCTAGTTGGGCAGGTTATCAGAGATAATTTAATATAACTTCCAAATGTTACAAAAATATCAAAACTCAATAAACATGATGGTTCCAAAATACTGAGCTTGATGTATGTTACTAGTTTCTAGTTCAGACTACTCATGGGCATACTATACTTGCCAGAGCGAAAATTACCTTTCGTGAAATTTACAGAGTGATGTCAACGAGCCAGACACTATACTCAATTAAAACTACACCGTGCTTTGACAGCCATCTGAAAACCCCTTATGGATAAAGAGCTTTCTTTACTTTTCCCATAGACACCATCATTCCATGAACCTGTTCATGTGAGTCTGTAAACATGACTTCCTCATCAGGTCCATTTTCTTAAGTCCCAGAAACATAGTTAAGATCCCACCTTTTGAAGATAGTTTTAGTTGGTAAGACTGTGAATAAAGAGCAGTTCCCCCTTTTAAAAAAATATTAATGCTAGTTCTTTGCTCCTTAATTTTTTATCATCTTTGTTTTTAAATCTTCTCTCATACCCCCACCCCCTACCCTGTGCCAACTTCCCCTCTTTTCCAAATCCACCTTCCCTCAACCTCCCCTCAAAAAGGAGCAGGCCTCCTAGGGATATCAACCAAGCAGGGTATAACAAGCTAAAACAAGACTAGAGACATACCATCACATCATGGCTGGAAAAGGCAAACCAATAGGAGGAAAGGGCTCCACAAGTAGGCAATAGAGTCAGAGAAAGCCACTGCTTCCACTTTTAGGATACCCATAAGAACACTAAACTACTCAGTCATAACATATATATGCAGAGGATTACTAGGTTACTAGGTTCTCCTATAGGCTTCCTGGTCTCTGAAAGCCCCCATGAGTCCTCAACAGGACTTCTGAGCTCCAACTGTGGTATTCTCTGCTCCATCAGTTGATGGATGGAGTCTCTCTGGTCTCTTTGATGATAATTCTGCTAGACTCTGGTCCCAGAACTCTCTACAGGTAGGACAAACTGTAGGTTAAAGGTTTGTAGATTGAAGGATTTTGGCTGGGTTGATGTCCCAAACCCTCCATTTGAGGCCTTGCCTGGTTACAGATGGTAATTGGTTCAGGCTCTGTGTCCCCCCATTACTAGGAGTCTTGGCAAGGGTTATGCTCATTGATTCTATGGAATTTCCATTGTACTAGGTTTCCACCTAGCTCCGAAAATGTCCCTCAATTCCAGTGGTTTCTCCCCAGATTTCCTCACACTCCCCCACCCCCGCAATACCTGATCCCTTCTGTTCCCAACTCCACCTACTCTAGTTCACTGGTAAAGTCTATTTTATTTCCCCTTCCTAGGGTGATTCTTACATCCCCCATAAGTCCTCCCTGTTACCTAGCCTCTCTGGGTCTTGGACCATAATATGATTTGTTGTCTTTTATTTTACAGCTACTATCCACTTATAACTGAATACATACTATGATTGTCTTTCTGAGTCTGAGTTACCTCACTCAGAGTGATTTTTTTCTAGTTCCACCCATTTGCCTACCAACTGAATCTTAACTTTTAATGCTAGTAGAATTTGTTTCATAATATTCTACTGAAATAAAAAGTATTCTACAAAAATCACACTAGCATGAAAGGGTAGTTAGATTTCATTAATAAGCATTAATGGATTAAGTATAAAGATTTCTGAAATTGGGTAAGTTACTCTTAAAAAGATAATATATTTACCTAGAGAAAATTACTAAGATTGGTAAGTTATTATACAATATTCATTTCTTTCTTCATTGACCCAACCCCCACATAAAAACAGGAAACTCAGGCTCAATTGCACATCAGTCACTTCACCCCACTAAGGACTCCCAGCTACTTCCTCTTGAGGATGGTGAAATATCCTGTGCCCTGCCACTAGCATGATGATACACTCCAACTGTGGCCCCTGTCCCTGCTATCCAAGAACAACCTCTAGAAACCAGTAAGTCCTCCATAGATGGCAGAAGGTCAGCTGCTAGAATCTTCTAATGATACGAAGGTGTGTTCCTAGGTTTAGAAGTTGCACCAGTGCCTAGCTGAAGTAGACATTTCATTTGCATATCAAAACAGAGTACCCCCAAGACTGAACCCCAAGTATCATTCAACTGGTCCACATCCTGACAAGATAGGTCACATTCTTAACAAAGGTGAGACCAGACATCTAAACCAGGAAATATCACCAATGACTGAACTTCAGATGCTCAAGTTCCATCCCCCAAAGAAAAACAACATGAATAACTAACATGTCTCTTCCAGAAAATCTTACCCTCATAATAATGTTCCCTGAAAAAGCAACTTAGTAGTTAGAAAAAAATAATGCCTTCAAGATGGCAATTATAATTATGTTTAAGGAACTCAAAGAGGAGACACTAGAATGAAGACTACAAAAAATAAACAGTTGAATGAGGTAAAGAAATCAAAGCTATGAAAATAGAATAAAGAAATAGAATTCTTGAAGAAAAGCTAATCTGTATTAAAAACTGGAAACAAAAGTATTAGGCCAGTGAAATAAAAAAGAAATAATGGAAAGTCTCATCAATGGAGCAGATCAATTGGAATAAAGAACAAGGTACATCAAAGATTGAAGACAGGATAAAGAATATGTATAAATCAATCTAAGAAAATGTTAAATCTGAAAACACTGTCACTAGAAACAGAATATGTTGGAACTCTGGTATATTATAAAAAGAACAAATGCAATATAATCATTGGAATAGAAGAAGAAGAAATCCTAGCCACAGGCATAAAAAAATACTTTCAAGAAAATCATAGAAGAAAAATTTTCAAAAAAATGTCTATCAAGGTACAAGAGACATACAAAAATACCAAGTAAACAGGATCAGAAATGAAACTCCACATGTCACATAATAATCAAAATATTAACTGTATGTAACAAAGAAAGGATATTCAGGCTGCAAGAGAGAAAGACCAAGTCATGTACAAAGGCAAACTGATTAGACTATCACCTAGAGACTACTCTGAGAGCCAGAATGGTTTGGACTGAGGGTCTATATTCCGAAAGATCAGCAAAACTATCAGTTGTAATAAAAGGAGAAAGATTTTTCATGATAAAAATAGAATTTTTTGGAATTTATGACTCTTAAGCCAGCTCTACAGAGAACACTGAAAGAATACTTTAGTCTGAAGAGAAAGTTAAATACCCTTAGGAAGGTAAAGGGAATAAAGAACTACAAAATATTTCATCAGAAGATGTCTAAGTCAACAAAAGAATTCCCATTATGTCTTAATTCTTAAAAAAGAGAGACAGACTAGCATTGGAACACAGGAAAGATCTTTCTGTTGCTTCCAAGAAATAAACCTCCCATCATCAACAGATACCACCATTAGGTGGCAGGAGGGAGAAAGTATTTCCAAACAAATGGAACCAAGAAACAAGCAAGTGTAGCTGTTCTAATGCCTGGAAAATAGACTTTAAACCAAAACTAGTGAGAAGGGATCAGGAAAGATACTTAATATTCGCTCAAGGAAAAAATGAATCAAGAGGATATTAAAATTCTAAACATTTACACATCAATTGGAAGGGTATCCATTTTCATAAAAGAAAAATGACACTTCAATTCCTTGCTCCTTTAAATAGACAGGTCTTTCAGATTGAAATGAAACAGAGAGATTTGGGAGTCAGATGACACCATGGATCTAGCAGACATCTACAGAACACTGTACCCAAACATGGAGCTTTCTTCAAAATTGATCACATATTAGGAAACAAAGCAAGTCTCATCAAGTATAGGAGAGCTAAAATAACACATTGCATTCTATCTGACAACTATATTCTATCTAACAGCAAGCTATAAAATGAAATAAACCCTATCCTCCCCATGTTGCTTTTGGTCATGGTATTTTATCACAGCAATAGAAAGCTGACCAAGACAGCAGTCCTAAGAGGAAAATTTTAAGCACTAAGTACCGACACTAAAAATTTTAGATCTCTCATACTTAGCAATGCATCTGAAGACCTTGGAAAAGGAACAAACAATACCCTAAAATGAAAGATGGGAAGAGATAATTGGTTCTTTGAAAATATAAAGATTGGTGGGTGGAGACCTCTGCCTGGGCCACCAGGGGTTCATAGCCAAGGAGCTCCAGGAGAAAGCTACCCTCCTAGGAGCGTTGAAAAGCTGTGAGTGGGGTTAGGGCGAGCACCACCGCTCACTGAGACCCGCCCAGAACCGGTGGGATACAGGGCCTGAGGAAAACTCAGGGACAGGAAACCTCTAAACCTAATGGTTTCCATCTGTGGGAGGAGACCTCTGCCGGGGCCACCAGGGGTCCACAGTCAAGGAATGCCAGGAAAAAGCTACCCTCCCAGGAGCGTGGAAAAGTCGTAAGTGGGGTTAGGGCGAGCACCACCGCTCACCGAGACCCACCCAGAACCTGCGGGATACGGGGCCTGAGCAAAACCCAGGGACAGGAAACCTCTGAACCTTCCGGTTTCCATCTGTTGTGGAAACCTCTGCCTGGGCCACCAGGGGTCCATAGCAAGGAGCGTCAGGAGAAGGCTACACTCCCAGGAAAACCTGACAGTGGGGTTAGGGTGAGCACCACTGCTTACCAGGACCCGCCTGGAACCCTCGGGTCACAGGGACTGAGGTAAAGTCGCGGACAGGAACTTTCTGGTTTCTGTCATTGCCTGGGGAACTCAGCCTGGGACACAGGACTCCAGGGGAGACCTGGTATCCCGGGAGTGCTGACACACCTTTGAGCACAGGCAGGGCCACTGCTTCTGTTCAAGCTCACTGGATCAAGAGGGACCCTTGGAGAGCCATCAGGACATAGGAGCCAAGGGACAGCTGGGGACAGGATCCTTCTGGTTTCGGTCTGCACCCAGAGCTGACCCTGTACCACAGCTCTCCAGGCCCAAGTACCTTCATAGAGAGCTTGTCTTCAACAAGTATTGACACAGAGGCCTGCAGGAAGGGCAAGCCACAGCCAGACAGAGTAAGACCAGCTAACATCAGAATTAACAAGATGGTAAAAGGCAAGGGTAAGAACATAAGGAACAGAAACTGAGGCTACTTGGCTCATCAGAACCCAGCTCTCCCACCACAGCAAGCCCTGGATACCCCAACACACCAGAAAAGCAAGACTCAGATTTAAAATCATTTCTCATGTTGATGATAGAAGACTTTAAGAGAGAAATTAACACTATTAAAGAAATACAAGAGTACAGAGATAAACAACTAGAAGCCCTTAAAGAGGAAACACAAAAATCCATTAAAGAATTACAGGAAAACTCAATCAAACAGGAGGAATTACAGGAAAACACAATCAAACAGACAAAACAAATGCACAAAACTATCCAGGAGCTAAAAATAGAAATAGAAACATTAAAGAAATCACAAAGGGAGACTCCAGGGAGTTAGAAAACCTAGGAAAGAGAGCAGGAGTCATTGATGTAAGCATCACCAACAGAATACAAAAGATAGAAGAGAGAATCTCAGGAGCAGAAGATACCATAGATAACATCAACACAACAGTAGAAGAAAATGCAAAATGCAAAAAAGCTTCTAACCCAAAACATCCATGAAATCCAGGACCCAATGAGAAGACAGAACCTAAGTATAATAGGTATAGAGGAGAGTGAAGATACCCAACTTAGAGGACCAATAAATATCTTCAACAAATTATAGAAGAAAACTTCCCTAAACTAAAGAAAGAAATGAACATAAATATACAAGAAGCTTACAGAAATCCAAACAGATTGGACCAGAAAAGAAATTCGTCTGGTCACATTATAGTGAAAACACCAAATACACAAAACAAGGAAAGAATATTAAGAGCAGTAAGGGAAAAAGGTCAAGTAACATATAAAGGCAGACCTATCAGAATTACACCTGACTTCTCACCAGAGACTATAAAAGCTAGAAGATCCTGGGCAGAACTCATACAGACCCTAAGAGAACACAACTGCCAAACCAGAATGCTATACCCAGCAAAACTCTCAATTATCATAGATGGTGAAACCAAAATATTCCATGACAAAACCAAATTTACACAATACGTTTCCACAAACCCAGCCCTACAAAGGATAATGGATGGTAAATGTCATCTCAAAGACGGAAACTACACCCTAGAAAAAGCAAGAAAGTAATCTTTCAAAAAACTCAAAAGGAGATAGCCACATAAAAGTAAAAA
>CM052709.1:32801832-32827262 GCA_028551405.1 Uromys caudimaculatus
CAGCCCCATGGAGGGAGCAACAGTATCAACTGACCTGACTCCCCTGGTCCTCCTGGAGGCTGGACCACCAACCAAAGAATACACATGGAGGGACCAATGGTTCGGACCACATATGTGGCAGAGGAGGGCCTTGTTGGCCATCAGGAGGAGGAGAGGCCCTTGGGCCTGAGGGTGTTAGAGGCCCCAGTAAAGGGGAATGTCAAGGTGGGAATATGGGAGTGGGTGGGTGGGTGGGTGGGAGGTGGAATTCCCTCATAGAGGTGGGGGTGGGGAAGGGGATAGGTGGTTTCCAAAGAGGAGACTTAGAAAGGGGGAAATATTGGAAATGTAAATAAAGTATCAAAAAAAAAATAAAGATTGACAAACTATTAGAAAGAAAAGAAGAAAGAGGGAAGACCCAAATTTATAAAATCAAAGATGAAAAGGAAAACATTCCAGCAGACCCTGAGGAAATTCATAAGGACTTACTTTAAAAATATATATTCCATTAATCATATATGCATACGTATATGTACATGTATGTATATCATCTACCAAGGTTAAATGGAGATGAAGTAATAATTTAAATAGATCCAGAACAACTCTATGATCTAGCAGGAGTAATTAAAAATATCTCAACTTAAAAAAAGTAAGGTCACATAGATATAGCATAGAATTATGCCAAACCTTTAAAAAAATACTTAACACCAATACTATTCAAAATTGTCTGTAGAATACAAAAGGAAAGGATAATACCAATTTCTTTATGAAGCTTGTATTACTCCAACAACAAACTAGTAAATGAGCCAACATAAAAGGAATATAATTGGCAAATATCTCAGATAAACCTTGATGCAAAAATTCTTAACAAAAACAAAGCTGGCCAAAACAATCTTGAATAAGAAAAGAATTGCTGGAGATATCACTATCCTTGATTTTAAATTATACTATAGAGCTATACTCATAAAAGCAGCATGGTACTGGCATAAAAACAGTGACACTGATCAATGGAACTGAAGTTTCTTTCTGCAGTAGTGATTAACGTGACTATTCACAATTAGCCAGCATGTAGACAAGAGACAGAGGAGTGCCTAGCCCCGAACAGGGTATCTCACAAGTGGTGGATGACTACAACAAAACTGAGGTTTCCAGACATAACAGCACGTCTGCATGCATGAGCTCACAGCAGCTATGGCAGCATGCACAGGCCCTGCACATGCTCCAGGTAGACAAAAAATTACCGCATGGAGTGTGTGTGTGTGTGTATGTGTGTGAATCTTTGCAGAAGGGGGGGGGGGAGGGAGGGAGGGAGGGAAGGAGGGAGCAGCACAAAATTGGCTGGATGGGTTTAAAACAAACAAAAACGGACCTGAAGCTTGGAAGATAGATATGGGAGGAGTTTGGGGAAGAAGGTAAATATTTTCAAAATACATAGTAGGAAATTATCAAAGAATTAATACAATGTTATTTAAAAAAAGAATAGAAATTGAAGTTTAGTTAATCTCCCATTTTCTCTTCCTTAGAATTCCAAATGCTGAGATGAGACAATGCGCTTTAAGTCTGGAAACTAAACTCTTCAGTCATTAGCAACTTCATCTTCACATCAACTTTTGTAGCTACTTGATCTTTCTGTGGGGCTTTTAGTTACAGAGTACATATGATTTACATGCACACATGTAGACAATAGCAGAAATGCAAAGTACAAGTATCTATAAGCCATATCCAAAAAGGAGTTTTCCTTATATAAAAAGAAGCATAGATTTTATTTTGATGCTTAACAAAATTGTTTATATAACAGAAATGCTAATAAAGGATAGTATTTCTATAAAAATGAGGTAAGGAAAGTTCTAAGCAATATAATAGAGGATATACTCAGTTAATGTAATAGAGGGTATACTCAGTTAATATAATAGAGGGTATACTCCGTTAATATAATAGAGGGTATACTCCGTTAATGTCACCAACCAGAGAAAGGGAAAAAATGCTTTAGAGTCAGATTTCTATTACATTTGGATGCTCAAGAGGAACAGGCAGAGCTTTGGCAACAGAACTCACAGACAGACTGACTGACTCAGAGACAGTCTGACAACTGCCAACATGACTATTGGGAGAGTTTCCAAAGAGCCAAAGGCTGGGATTACCATCCAGAGCCTGGCATTCTCATCCTCACATCTGAAGCTTTCTCTCTCACTCTTCATCCAATATTTTTGTTTGGCTCGAAACCAGCAAGGATTCACAATTTTTTTTAAAAGATCATTAAATGTTCTTATTTTCAAGAAATATAATATTAGTTGTAAAAGAACACACTTTTTTTCTGTGAAGTGCGAAGAAAATTTTAATGAATTGCTTTATACTCAAAGAAATCAGTGTTAAGGTCTGTCTGAATCTTTATTAGGTGACTTGTAAACTACAAAATAGAATAATATATGTATACATATACATAAACATTCATATCATAATTCACTGATAAATTCTATAGGCCTAGTCCTTAGTATAGCTCTTTTTTCTTCACTCTATGTGGCCTCAGAAGCCCTATTTAAATGAAGTCATCCCCTGTGAGGGGTTATCAAAGATAGTGAAGTCTGGCTATAAGAAGTAGGTGTTTACATATTTTCTTAAGTTAAGAGAGAGGCAGGAGATCCAGACAACCTGCTGAGGCACAGGGACACCTGCTGGGGTGCAGTTTCTTAGGACAATGTCCACTGAATTCACTTGCTAACATACTGCCAATGAGACAGGTGAACTCTGGCTTATAACAATCATTAGGAATAAATCAGATTGAGAACTTGATTCTTCACACAACTTAAAAAATTATGCATGTTTTCCACAAGAAAGCTTACCTTTGGGTCTCTAAGGAACAAAGCCTTCAGTATCAGTGAGTGTATGTCCCCGATAAGTGGATAATGCATGAGAAGGCCGAGACAGGTCTGATAGTTACTAGAAATCACTAAAAAAGAGAGAAAAAGATTCAGACACAATATTGTTTAAAATATGTGCATTATGATGAATCTAAAAAAATATCTGAGAGCCAAAGCAAGTGATGCAATAATTCAGGTGATTTGAGAAAAGGCTGTATCAAGAATAGATATTCACCACAGCCCTTAGGCTCAGTGCACTTCAGCTACCCAACATGACCCACAGGGAGTGGAGCACGGAGGAGGTCCAGGTATGGGTGTCCTGGGTGTGGTATCGCAACATAAATACATTCGTAGATGTGCGCTTATTTGTTGCCACTTATATGGCTAGGCTACCTTTAGCTTGGCTACTGAGATTACTAACAAAAACCTTGTAAATGGGGAAGCAGTTAAAAATGCTAATAATACAGTACTTACCTTGCTTATTATGCTTCATAATTTATACCATGCTCATTCTTTTATATATATACCACATAATTCAAAATTATACTTTTCTACAGTTATTTGTTTTACTAATAGTAAAGAGAAATTCAGAGCGTGGACAAGAAAAAGTGAAAATCTTCCATGATTAGCTTGCATAAACCAACCTAACTATGGGTATGATTACTAAACACACCTGTTTAAGACAGGTCTGTGTAAAGTCTTCTATTTCTTGGCAAGCCATGAGTCACTGCAGTCAGTTGGGCCCATTAATGATACATGTTTCGTGAGCCACACTGACTGCCTCTGTAATACTGACTGTGAGGAAACTTTATAGCTACAGCTTCCTGCAGTTGTGAATGAAATCTCGTTCATTAATCAGTTACTTGAAAAATGTTCCACAAGAAAACAACTGTGATTCAGGGAAAAAAAAAAAAGACAAAATATTGAGTCAGAAAGACTTTGATTCTTATATTCTTCCTGCTGCTGGAGAAGCCACTTTTTAAGGAAGCTTTGTATCATTCTGCCTCCTGTGAATACTATGGAAAGCAGACTAGACTGGGCAAAATGAATAATTATAAACTCTGTAAGGAACTCCTTTATCATCTTCATTTCCACTGGTGATCTGACAGCTTGTCATTTCACACATCTGCTTTCATTTGTAGCTCACTCACTCTCGCTACCTGCTCTCCAGCTCTCCAGACGCCTCTTATTTGTTCTTTTTCCATATTCACAGCCAGTTCCCTACTGTCATTTTTCCTCTAGAAATTAAAAAAGCAAGGATATAATGGTATAATGCTTTAATGTACAGTTTTCATTTAAAGCAATGAAGTTAAAAAAAAAAAAAACAGGTAATCAATTGATCTGGTAATTGAAAAAGTTATTTTCTCAAATGCTGATATTCAAAGTTAGTACCTGGCCAGGGAATAAATTTTACCTGTTTTGTAAAAAATGCAGGAGAGTTTTGTGGAATGTATTTTGGATACAGCATTAAAATTTGAGTCTGCGAATCATCCCATTTGAGTCTTCTCAAGTTATCTAAAGTGACACTCAAGATCTGCTGGGGTAACCTCTACAACATAAAAAAGCTTAGTCTCTAGAAAACAACTTGATGGTTTTAGAAAACTCCCTGTATTATTCAATGCAGTGACTTATTAAGGGAATGTCAAGTGCAATGGTCCCAAGCTAAGCCAGGATACAGAGGCTAACAAAGAAGTCCTTGCTCTGAAGACATTGCAAATTTGGAAAGGCCAAGGAGCATGATTTAAAATTCAGGGACTGTACTCTACATAGTTATATAAAACTGCTTTTAAAAATAATGCTTTGAATCAAATGATATAATGCATACAAATGTCAGCATTAAGTCCCTTAACATTATTACTCTAATACAGTAGGTTAAGTACCCAGAAAGGTCAACCTTATTGAGTCTCTGGAATTGCTGGATATTTGGGCATTTATGTGAAGGGACCAGTACAATAATCCTGTTATAATTTTAAAATTATGAGAATATACAGAGTACAGAAGGCAAGACAACATGTGTTAATATTCTACTTGTAGAACAAATGAAGAAGCTGACACTTTTTTCTTACATTTATTCACAGACCTCTCACTCAATTTGATGAACATTTCTGAGTACCTATTACATGCCAGATATTCAGACTATCGATATACCATAACTAAGGCTATTCAGGAGGTGAGCCTGAGTCTCATGCTTTCAACCGACACCATCTTCAAGTTACTCCTGAAAAACCTGTACTTTTATAATACTTAGATGACAACGCCCAATTTAGGGTAGGCAGAGAAGCTATAGAAACTTGTTTAAAAACAAGGCAGCAGGGACCTGGCATAATAAAAGTTTAGTTATGTTCTTTCTGCATCCCCTCCTTCCCTAGCTCCCCAGTTCCCTTCTTCCATTTTATAGTCTTTGCAGTGGAACCTAGGGCCTTGTATATGCTAGGCTAGCCATCTGTCCCCAGAGGTTTTGTTCCTTAAACTTTGTCTCCTACAAACAAACCAAACCAAACCAAACAAAAACATGAATGCAGTATTGATCCTTACTTAATCCTGATTCTACCAAAGCAGGCAACAGTGACATGGAAAAACATTTACTATTTTCAACTTCCCTGAATCAGCTCCTCAGAGCACTGCTTCAGTATTTTGTGTTTAAAGCACAACGAAGCATAAACACATTTCCTTCAAATGCAAGTAGAAACCAAAACTCACTGGACTCTCTTCATTTTTTCCAGGATTTTATTTATGTTTTTGCCATACCACTAACTGGCTTAGACCAGGCTAGCCTTACACAGAAATCCACCTTTTAAGGTCTCTGGAGTATTTGTATTAAAGGCATGCACCCTCATACCTGGCCACAAAAAGGCTCTTTTTATATGCATACTGGTAATGAAAAGCCTAACAGGTTTTCCCAGTCAGAAGGTTCCAACCTAAAGCTGTTGTAACAAAATAAAAGACTTTCTGAGTAACTGCCATAAATACCAGAGAAGCACTGTAACCAGTGCTCTTTGTTTCAGAACACTTTTGTTGTGGCCTGCCATCTCTTGTACATGGCATCTGTGGAGCATTTGTATCCCAGGGTGCGCCCCTTTCCTATTCTTGAGTGAATGCAGGGATTGGAGAGTCTCTTTCTTTGTGTCTTAGTAGCAGCTGACAATTAATAGTCTAAGAGTTTCTATGACAGTGGCACAGGTGGTGGCTACACACTCACCCTCTTGCTCAGTATGTCTCTGACAAGTAGTAGCACTGTGGTGATTTGAATAGGAATGGACCTCATAGATTCATGTGTTTGAATGTTTGGTCCATAGGGAGTGGCACTACAAGAGAGGTGATTATACTGAGAAATTTGATAGCAACATAGCTCACTGCCAGCTATCTATAATTTTCTCCAAATTATCTAATTTTATATAGAGAAATAATTTTTCAGAGTAACAAGTCAGATGGAGAATTATCAAAAATCAAGATGGAGACTTCCTTTAATGACATTAAAATTAAGAACGATAGCTATCACCTCTCAGGTACCGATATATGACTGGCAACTTGTCATATATTGCATGTCCATCCCAAAAGACCCCTACTCCCCTCTAAGAAAAGCAGCTCAACCATGCACTCCCTTCTATAGATGGGGACATGGGAGTGCAAAGTAGACAATGATATGCTCAGGCCAAGGGCCCCTGATGGACTGTTGAACTGAAAACCCTGGCCTTCAGAAGTGACTGATGCTTTCCTCTATCTTAGCAGACAGCATCATGATAAGGGTGTCTACATATAAAAGACAATGAAGACAACTGCAGAGAAGTCACAGAAAGACAATGTCTTTTAATGTATACAGCCAGGTGCAGCAAGTATTTAGAAATGGGTGTAAGTTCTTATATTTATATGTGGATTTGGCATACAGAACAAATAATCAAAGATTTCATATAAAACTAAAAACAATGGGGACTAGAGAGGTGGCTCAGTAGTTACGAGTATTTACTGCTATTGCAGAAGACCTAACTTGTATTCACAGTGCAGACATTAGGGGCTTACAAACACTTGTAACTCCAGCTCCAGGGGATTGACTGCCTCTGAGGGTACCTGTACTCAGGGGCACATCCACCTGCCCTCCCACCCCCAGTGATCTAATAAAAAAACCTAAAGGCTCATCCATAATTCATAATTCAATAATGTCAATCTGTAAGTGCCTCTAAGGCATCTGTCACACAAAGGCACACATGAGTAGTACACACTCTGAGTAAACGAGTGTCTGTGAGGCTTACCACATGCAGAAGAAACAAACAAACAAACAAACAAACCATACAGCTAGAGCAAAAAAATGCTTTCCACAAGGCAAAGATCCTTACTATTTTGACTTTTCTACTACAAAATCATAATATATAAAATGGGATTTCAAATGGACTGGAAAAAGGGGAGAAACTTAACCGCTAAATCATAAAACAAATAAACCAACCCAAACCCTGGATAGTCTGTTAAGTCTCAGAGAAACCCAGGGTATAAAACATAGTTATATCCTCCACACAAAAGTGATTTTGTCAAACATTTAAGATCTTTGAAAGATGCTGCCCTTTGGGGTTTTTTCCCTCTGGTGACCTTTGAGGCAAACATCACTCCTTACAACTAACCTTGAAGCCCTAGATCTACAACACTCATCTGCAAACGCTTGCATACACTTGGCAAATTATTACTCACTAGTACATTTTGTATAGACAAAATATGACCTTAAAATTTATTTATTTTTAAATAAGGAAAGCAGTCTTGAATTCAAACCAGTACATTCCTTTTGTTTAAAATTTTAAAAAATTGTGGTTACTCATTTCAAGAGAAATACAACTTAACAGAATTTACTCTAACTAGAAAACAGATAACAGCATAAGAGTTATATTCCAGAAGTTCTGACTTAAAATGTACGGCACTGCCGAGTGTCAGGCCCATCCAAACATGTAAGACCAGGGCTTCGAGGGTGTGTGCTGCATGAGCAAAGTCAGGGAGCTGCACAACTGCCCATGGTACTGATGTAAATCTGAGGTCAGTTAATTGAACATAGTTCCTTTTATTCTCCACCTTCCACTTTAATGATTTTATTTTAAAATTAAGTGTAAGCATGTGTATAGGGGTGCATATGATTGCAGTTGCCTAAAGAGTCCAGAGGAGGACACCAGATTTCCTGGAGCTACAGGCAGCTGTGAGCCACTTATTGTATATGAGGCAACTGAATTCCTGTCCTCTGCAAGGATGGTGGGTACTCATTATCCATTAAACTAATAAAATGAGAGGCTACAGTGTAGAGACAAAGTCTTCTGGTAATAAATATTAACATGAAGGTTAATAATTGTCAAGAGATGTACTTAGAATCAAAGCAGCACAGTTCTTCTATTAAGAATGTGTAATGTAGAACAAACAATCATAGTTTACAGAGAAAATAAGAGCAATGAGTTAATAAACAAAGAAACCTGAAGGCTTTCTCATAATTTATTACACTTCAGTGACAATAACACCTTGTACTCAACACTGGAGCTCAAGGTCTAGTATTTCCAAATCTGCATGCATCTAAAGGAAGCCTAAAATTTTTTGGTGTGCACAAAGGTTTGAGGCAAAAAAAAGTGATAAGCCCCATTCAGGGCCCTGACCCTTCCCCCAGGGAGGTGGGGATTGAACACTGGTATCTGTGGAGGTTTACATGATATATGTTGTCCATAGTCTCTGGCATTTGAATGCTTCCTCCTCAGTTGATTGGATCTGTTTGGGAAGGCCTGGGATATGGCCTTCCTGGAGGATGTATGCCACTGGGGCAAGGTCTGAGAACTTAAAGAACTATACCATTTCAACTTCAGTCATGCTTTTTGTTTTCTTCTTGTGATCTCTTTGCTGTTTCCGCTGCCAGGCCTGCCTGCCATCACACTTCCTTGCTGTGATAGTGATGGACTATTACCTCTCTGGAACCATAAGCCCAAAATACACTCTTCCTTCTATTGCTTTGGTCATGGTGTTTTATCACAGTAATAGAGAGAAGTAACTCATGCAGCAGTGTTTGTGTCAGACAAGAGCTCTACTGCTGGGTGACACAGCCAGACTGACACATTCCTACTCCCTTCAGAATTCCTTTGACTAAACTTTAATCCAAGAGATATATGGACACATAAAGGAGTTTTCTTGAAAATATTGGATAACCAAATGAGATTGAAAAAAATCATAATTTTTGATAATTTCATTCACAAGCACGGTATTTACATAATTTCAGCCCCTCCAACTCCATTCCCTTCAAATTCATGATCTTTTCTTAAATTATTATTGGCACGCACACACACACACAAATATTTAAATACAATCTGCCAAGTCCATTTAGCGCTCATATGTATAGGTGTTTAAGGCTGACCACTCGGAACACTTTTCATTTAAATGTGATTACAGGATCTTAATAATACCTTAGTGAGGAATAACAGCTGTCAGTGGAAAGGGCTGGCAGGTATGTACTGCACGGAAGGAGTGCTAACAGGGGTCAGTAAGGGGGCTCAGCAGACTGAAGCCCTGCTACCAAGCCTGATGACTTCATGTTGATCCATGGGATTCATATGGTAGGAGAAAACTAATTTCCACAAATTGTCTGGTTGAACTCCAGATGTGTGGCATGGCACACATGTGTATGTAGATATAGATACAGACCACGAACACAGATAAACACAGGTAAAAAAAAAAATTAAAGAAGTGCTAACAGTATCCTTTACATGTAGTTAGATTTTATGTATTTATCCATTCAACAAAACATTACTTAAAGTCCAGTTTTGTTTCAAATACTGAGTTCAATCCAAAGAAGAGTCTCAAATTTCTCTTCATATTCCACTGGAAGTTTAAAATAGTGTTTGCAACAAAGAACCGGGCTAGTAATGGTATAATGTTGGGATAACTCCTTTAAGGAAACCTGAGGTGGGAAAGGGCTTCCACCAATATCTGGAGGCAAGTAGATGGTAATCCGAGTGGACACTAAGTAACCCCTAGGGATTGGTGCTGACGTAAAGCGATGATGTAAAAGGAAAGAACCTACCTGAAAGCCTTATTGCACATAGTGACAGCAACATGGGGATGAAAGCCTTATTGTACATAGTGACAGCAACATGGGGATGTGCTGAAAGAATAACAAACTCTGGCACCTAAGCCAACAGGTAAGATTATTCAGCATTGAACCTTGTACCTTGTACATGTCAGGAAAGTACACACTGGAGGAAAGTAACTGCATATTACTAATTAAGCCATTCTGAAAGTTCTATAGTTACCTTACGTATATGTTACACTAGAAAAACAATGGAGACAGTACAAGAATCAATAGTTTCTAGGAGCTTTTGGGAGAGAGGGATGAACAGATAGAACATACAGGAATTTTATGGTAGTAAAATTTCCATATGATTTCCTCATGGTTGCTAGAATATTAATGGGGTGCCTCCCTAACGGTGCATATGAAAAGCTTTGACTCTAGTACTGGTGGTTGCTATGAGATAGTCTGGAGGGAGGTCATGAGATCAAGGAGTTACAGCCTTGAAAGAGACTGTGGTAGTTATAACAGAATGGGCCTTGGGGGCTGATGCATTTGAATGCTGGACTCCCAGCTGGTGGGATTGTTTAGAATGAGGTGTGGCCTTGTTGGAGTAGACTTGGCCAACAAGGTGTGTCAACAGGGGTGAGTTTTGAGGTTCAAAAGCTCAGACACAGTCATCCTCTCTCTCTCTGCTATTTAAGGACCAGGATATAAAATTCTCAGCTATTGCTCCAGCATCAGGCCTGTTTTCTTCCTTCCATGATGAATACAGACTATCTGTAATCAAACTCACAACTG
This sequence comes from Uromys caudimaculatus, assembly GCA_028551405.1. Classification (NCBI taxonomy): domain Eukaryota; kingdom Metazoa; phylum Chordata; class Mammalia; order Rodentia; family Muridae; genus Uromys; species Uromys caudimaculatus. The sequence goes on from CM052709.1 coordinate 32,812,483, forward strand.
TTTTCCTAGATAAGAATTGCCTTGGTCATGATGTCTCCTCATAGCAAAAGAGTAGTAATTCAGACAGACCTAGGCCCTCAGTCGGTCTTCTTCAGTCTCTCTCTCCTCTTTTTGGCTCCCGATAACATGTGTTTGTCTCTTCACTTGCTGTTTTGCTTCTGTCATTAGGTTCTCGCATGATAAATTGTTGGTGCTGCCTGACCTTGAACTTGGACCTCTAGACCTGTGAGCCACAGTAAACTTCTATGTATCAAAAATCAAAATTACCCCACACCAGGTGTTCATGAGCCATCATGATAATGAAGCTCCTTATCAGGAACAAAGAAAGAATGAATCCTAACGTCAATTGTGGATTTAGGGTGATGGCACATGTCAAGGTCAGCTTATTGATTCTAAGGAAATCATCAGATGTGGGACACTGATAGCAGAGGAAGCTTTAGGTGAGGATCAATGACTACTGTAGGTTTTGTCTTTTGCTGTGAACTAGAACTTTTCTTAAGAAAACAATGCAGGAGCTGATGAGATGCTCAGTGAATAAAGTGCTTAAGGGATAAGCATCAGGACTAGAGTCCAGGTCCTCAGCACCCACACAAAAGCTGGGTGGTGCTGGGTACTTGAAACCCTAGTGCTGGGAGGTGGAGACAGGTAAATCCATGGCGCCAGCTGGCCAGCCATTCGGGCTGAAATGGCAATTTCAGATTTAGTGAGAGACCCTGCCTCAAAAAATAAAGTGGAAAACCATTGAAGAAGATTACAACCTTGAAACCTTGCCTCCATGTGGGCAAGGGCACCCATAAAGGATTAACACCTTTATCACCTCACTCACACACAAACACACATTCAAACAGTTTTGTTATTATGGTTTGTTACAAAACTCCCAAAGATTGGTAATCTAAGCTATAAGGTGATATAAATGGTATTTAATGCAATTAGTAACTAACATTATTCTCTATCTGATATGGCTATAATATTTTATGTCAGAGGAAAGAGAGCTGGAGTCAAGGAATTCTCACATACTCCTTCAAAATTAAGACTTGGGACTGTGCTTGACACAGAGATGTAGTTTTAGAGCCTTTGTGTTTACTCATTAAGTTTGGTAAAAGTCTTCTAGAAAAGACAAATTCAATCTGTAGTTGACATCCTGTAGCTGGAGTATGATGCTGAACATGCTGTTAAGTGGAAACAGAGAAGCAGAAATTCTTGGGTAGGACAGATGGAAGCACCAGCATACAGACAGCTAGTGGCCCAAGAGAAAGCTGGGAGCCAGCACACAATAAAGAAGAGGGGCATGTGAGTCACAGAGAAGACACAGCTGCCACACAGGCCAAGCCAGGGAACGGTTAAAGAAAACAGGGAACCGTATCCTAACACGTCACAGCACATTCCAGCTCAGTGAAGAAACAAGATAAGTTATGGAGCTCAAAACATGGTCCAAACATAAGAAAATAATGAGACTGGAATGATAGCTATCTGATTTAATGAATATATATCATATACATATATGATATGTATTTATTAAAAAGAAAAATGGAACTTAAACCATAAAATAATCCATCATCACCACCATCAACAACAAAAACAAAAGCAGCAGGGAGGTAGAAGTGATAAGAAACTTTTCCAGATACAAAAAGTTCAGATGGTTCACTGCACTGTAAATAGTTGAGAGACTTTCTGACTACGAAAACCAACAGGCAGCCAGGAAAGAAAGAATATGCCCATGATCCCAGCACTCTGGTGGCTGAAGCAGGATTCCCCTGAGTTCAAGACCAGCCTAGGCTCCAGTATAAGACCTTATCTCAGAAAAGTAAAGCAACAAAATATCTAAAGAAAATAGAGAACAAGACAAAGAACAGTTATTCTTATGTCATAAGTTAGAATGTATGTGTATGTGTGTGTATATATATATTTTTTAAAAAAATTTTATATATATATATATATATATATATATATATATATATATATAAAATTAAAAAAAAAAGGGGGGTATCCCTTTGATCAGGTGGCCAGGCACAAGGACATGAGTCTATATGCCTAGAACCAAAGTACAAACTCTAAATATACCCCCATCCCAAAGACAGACAGACAGACACACCACACACACACACACACACACACACACACACACACACACACACACACACACACACACACTCTTATAGGTTTGGTGAGCTTGCCTATTATCCTAGCCTTGTTAGGGTGGAGACAAAGAGGACCCCCAGCCAAGCTAGTCAAATTAATGAGCTTCAGAAAATAAAGGTTAGGAGCAATTGAGGAAAGATACTTGATGCTGACTTAAAACTTAATGTTAGGGAAAAAATCAGTACTCTTGCAGATTTTTGAGAGGGTCAAGTATATTATTGAAAATGCAAAATACATTAATAATTATTTTTTGGCCTGAGCATGTAGCATGGCCTCATCTTAATGAGTTGTATCTGCAACAATCTATTGAGAATTAGGTCCCAATCTTATACACAAAGAGTTAGGACTTCAATGTCTATTTTTCTGCCTGTCTGTGGGCTCATCCAATCATTCCCCCTTCCTCCCCTCTTTGAGGGGGGCTGGGGCTAACAAAATTCAAACCCAAGTAGGTTTCCTTACCTGTAAAATAGAAAGCTTTGAGTCCTCATTTTATAGGATATGGATTTCCTTGAAAAACTGCCAGAACTATAGACCCTTGCCCCAGATAAATGAATATTTTGTGATTATTTTACACACTGTCAAGATGACTACAGCCTTTTCAAGCCTATCCATGGAGGCCTCAGGAGAATGTGTCCTGAAGTGAAGGATGTTCACTTCTCTCAGTGAAATCTATGAGCTACACAAGAGGAATCTACGAACAGCTGTGTTCAGTTAAGAATGAATAAACAAAACTATTGAGTGTATCAGTATCACAACAGTGGATGCCCAATAGGGCATCGAGTTTTGGAATCCAGTGATGGGTTTGCAACAAGAGCTTGAGAACAGTATTCTCTCAGGGATGCCGATTTTAGCACAGGTGCACCTTTTTCTTGGTTCTTGACCATGGGCAAAACTCTTACCTCGCCCACTCACTGCTGCTTCCCATGCACTTGCCCAACTTCGTTTATGCCCACCTCTCCTGCTGTCTCCAGTCCTTGAGGAGGACTCTTCTCCTGCATCTGCTTCAAACCTTTCCATAAATGTGCTTTCCCCTTCTTACGGCATGCACATACACATTCACTAGGTCCATTTTACACTGCCATATGTGTACCACGGTCTGGTAAATAGAAGGAACTTGTCAAGTATGTGTAATGGCTATTTCTGGTTGTCAACTTGGCTGTATATGGAATTAACTACAATCCAGAGTTGGAGGGCATACCTGTGATCCAGATCTTGAGGCTGGAAGGCACAAATTTCTGACCTTGATCTTGGCTGGGGATCTTGAGGCATTGTGGCCATGAAAAGCTTAGGCCTAGGCAAGGTAGTACACACCTTTAATCCCAGGAGACTGAGGCAAGGAGATCTCTCAGTTCAAGGTCAGCCTGGGACAAAGAAAGTCCCAGATCCAGGCATGGTAGCACACCCCTTTAATCTGGGCCACATCTTCTGCTGGAGGCCTACATAAGGACATTGGAAGAAGGAAGATTCACTCTTCTTCGACTACTAGCCAGCACATCTTTTGGAACCTACTTCGTACAGAAAACCAGCTGAAACAACTAGCCTCATGGGACTGCACAACTACTAGATTCTTGGATTTCCCATCCACTGCTGCCCATTCTTGGGTTAGTTGGACTACAGACTGTAAGTTAACACAATAAATTCTATCAATATAGAGAGACATGTGACTCTAGAGAACCCTGACTAATACGTGTTGAAATACTTGTTACTTGAATAAATGGTTGGTTAAAAATTGATTTCCTGTTATTTTCTTTGTTTGAGGTTTTGGCGTGTTACTCTTTAATTTTTTTTTCTAATCTTCTTTTCCTATTATGATTCTTGCTAAGGTACCCACGGAGAATCAAATAAAATCCTACCTTCCTCAACTTAATTTTCTAAGTGACCTCCTTCCCTTCACTAACTTGGTCATACTGGCTAAATCTATGAGGACTCAGCAATCTCTTGTGTGGCCAAAGCTTTCTGTGCTTTATCTGTTTCCCACTCTGGTTCCAAATCTCTTGCTAGTATAAATTCTTCCTAGTCATTTCCAGGCTGTATTCCCTGTTTATACATCCTAAAACACTCTCTTAAAATGCACTCACTGTCCTCCACCTGCAGCGCTATCCTAATTCATTTGAAGGTGGGCCTAATTAGAAGCTTGTTAAGCCATCTTCTTCCTTCTGTTCTTCTGGGACTCCTGGGTACAGCCGGGTTCTACCAGACTATTGTCTCTGTGAGTTCATCACAGCTATTTTGGGTTTGAGTTTGTCAGTCACATGCACTTTGGCTATCAAGACCTACTCCTACTCTTCCTCTTCCACAGAACATAAGCTTCTTCCTTTTCCTGCTATGGGATTTTCTCATTTTCTGTTTTCTGCACCTAGAAACTAGTCTATTTATGAGATCAGCCTGATGCTTCCTTCTGAGATGCACAAGGTAATTTTGTTCTTCAACAGTAGAAAATCAGCAATGATTCCTGAAGGAGAAGCCCATGCCTGACTGACACATCGCCATCAGTGCTCCTATATTGTTCTCTCCTATTCTCTTCTTAAAAGATTGCTGGATACATGCCATCTCTATGTTCTTTATTAGGTCATCTTTTTAGTTCAAAGTAATGCAATAAAAAATAATAATACCACTGTTCTAATCACAATTGCAAGGAAATAGAATCAGCTTAAATGTCCATCAACAGATGAATGGGTAATAAAAATGTGCAACATACACAGAGAAATTTTTATTGAGCCACAAAGAAAAATGAAATTATGAAATTTTCAGTAAACTGGATGGGACTGTAGAGTATTATATTAAATTAGATAACACAGACTCAAAAAGACAAACATCATATGTTCTTTCTCATATGTAGATCCTATCTTTGGATTTTTATATATGTGTACCTACATGACTGTAAAAAATGTATACCAGCAAGGGATTGGAACCAGAGTGGGAAATGGGCAAAGCACAGGAAGCTGCAGCCACACAGGAGAATGCAGAGCCCTCGTAGATTTGGCCAGTATAGCCAAGTTAGTGAAGGGAAGGAGGTCACTTAGAAAATGGGAGCGGGTGTGCTTAGAACCCAAAGACAGTTCTTTGAGGCTGTAATATAAGTCGTCTTCTAGCCCCAACCCTTGCAGATTAAAATTAGGGTCTCCTGTGTCCTGGCTGAACCCTCTTAAACGGGCCTACATGTCACTCCTCTTTAATACCAATAGTAAGTGCAGAGTTCCACTTTTGCCCACATTTTCTTTGTATACACTACACCTATGTCAGGTGACTGTGGAAAGCATTTCAAATGAAAAGAGGGAAGTATTAATAATTGCTACTTTGGGACAGCATATGTAAACCTACACTAGCTCGAACAGACTACTGTATTGTGCTGACCTTATTCTTAAGAGACAATATCCATTGCTACAGTTTGAAATAATGAAGACCTCTTAATTATTCTATACATCTTGATACTAACAATGACCTTAATGTTTTACATATTTCAGTAAATCTTCTCAAATTCAGTATCGCCGAAGCTCATAACACTTAAATTCCTAACAATTGTTTCCTATTCAATTATCTAGTCTCTGAATAGCCCAGACAGAAGACTGTTCTGATTTCCTGTTCCCTTGACCTTTCATACTGATCGTTGAGCCGTGCTACACGGCTGTTTCTCTACTCCCCATTGGCTTTCTGGAAAGCTGTCTAACTTTGATCTGATCTCCTACCTCTCATCGTCTCACTCAATTTCATTTCTGCATTGCTGCTAGCCTAACCTACAGGTTGTGCTTCTGCTTTGACTGTTTCGATAGCTCTGTGACTTCCTGATCAGAGATGACCATCGTGATCCCTCCTGTTGTCTTCTCAGTTTTGTAAATAACTGGGTTTCCTCGTGAGCACTGTAATCTAGTCATACCACGTAATTTGAAGGAACACACATATAGCCAGCAAGTAGCTTTTGACTTAGAGTTTATGTTTATGCTGTCTGTTCCTTTCTCTCTTTCTTTTTTATTGCCTCTCAAATTCAGCAACAGGCAAGCTTCTCCAGGACAAAGGTAACCTTAAATACTGACTACTTATCCCCTCTAGCTTCGGGGTGCCACTTGCTGTAGCTTTGATACTCACATGAATAAGTGACAATGGCACTACTCTGGAACTTTTCCACACATGCCCATGTTTTACAGAATCATCAATAGAAATATTAAAACTGTGTAAGGGCTTCAGCTGTCAAAAACTTGCCTTGTTCCTTGAAATTAAGAATAGATCTTAGCATAAGAGACATGATGATTGCATTAATATATATGGGTGATGTGACAAAATTATGAGAAGAATAAACCTTTAACTGTTTAAGATTTCAGAAAATCAGAACACATTTCAATAGTTGTCTGATTTGGGTAGTTCTTTGAAAATATTATCCAAAAGGATTTTTCTTTTCCTAAGAGAGGGTTTTCATTCTTTTTTCTTTTTCTTTTTTTGCCACTATAGAATACATATACCTTTAAAAGAGAGGTAAGTGTTGGGTGTCCAAAAATTCAGTGTTTATCACATCTACCCGAGCATACTATGTTACTGTCCAGATTCTCATCGGATACCCCCATAGTCATATCATTAATTCTGGCTCCAATGGAAGGAGCTTTCAATTTGTCTCTAAAGAAGCCCAAAGTACTTGGCCTTCCATGTATAAAAAACAAACATGGCTCCCCACACTCCCCCCAAAAAAACCTTTCCAGTTTTTGGAGAAAATGTGGTTACTCATAAATAATGTTGAGGGAATGAAAACTGTACAATACAATTTTTAACAGAATATTAGTGTTTCCAGGGCAAAACAAGGGCATGTGGCACAGCTGGTATTGCGAGAACAAAGACAGTGTCCAGCAGAGCAACAGTCACTGTTACAAATGCTCCGACTCTGGCAGGAGTTTCCTATTTCCTAACTCCTTCAGAGCACTCAGTGCAGTCTTCCTATTATATTGTGCCTTATAAATCTTGCTTTGGGAACAGAGATTCCTCCTGAGATGAAAAATAATTTAAGGTATTAATGAAATCTAAAACATGCTCTGATGTTCCCTATAAGCTGAGGCCATGCCTTTCTGGCTACAGTAAGCACCCTAAGGTGGTTCTGAGGAGACAGGAACACATCTACCACTGAGTACTATATAAGGAATAAAATCTGCTAAAATATAACTAGGCACAAGTCAAATATTCCAGATTTATTTTTCCATTGGCAAGACATTGGTATTATAAAAACAGCGCCAATCTCCTCATAAATATCCTTGAGTGCTTGCTACACGTCAGAAGGTGGAGCTCTAAACATATTTGAAACGTTTGTTTCATATGCAGTCCACATGTGTGTGCGACGAGAAGACTGAAACAGGAAGAAAGTGTTTAGAAAAATCCTCCTAAAGAAGATCCCAGTTCTTTGAGGATAACATCGTTCACATCTCCTAACATGTACAAGGTTCATTAACAGGAAAGATGTTCAGTGATTTCCTTTGACATTTCAAATATTTCCTGATATTAAAAAAATTAGGTATACATAATCCAACAATAAGATATAAAGTACATCTAAAAGGCAAACCATTTTTGAAAAAACATGAGTACCTAGTGGAATATGGGCAAAGTGAGAAATACTTACAAGCATCTCGGATATAGAGTAGCATGGCTGTGAAGACGTAGTCGACTAAGCTCAGGTTGAGGCCGTCAGCAAACAAGGCATCCCAGACCACCAGCAGGTCCTGCAGTGGGAACTCTCTCCCAAACAGCAGCCGCACCCATCGTCTGCACAGAAACCAAATGAAGAAAACAAGACTTCTCATGGTGATTCTTTCCTCATGAAATTGAAACACGTTACAACTTATTAATTGAGCAGTCATAAAATACTATATATTAAAATATAGAATAATTTAAATTTTAAGAAAGTATCATGAATCAAAACAAAACACTGTAAAACTGAAGATTTAAGTTTGTGAAGTTCTAAATGTGACCATAGGCATTACACATGGTCTTACGTGTAAAACACGAGAAATGTGACCATAGGCATTACACATGGTCTTACATGTAAAACATGAGAAATGTGACCATAGGCATTACACATGGTTCTATGTGTAAAACATGAGAATGAAACTTGAAGAGAACAAAAAATTTGCCTATGAAATAAAAATCACAAATCTTGACCAAAAAAAGACAGGACAAATGTGTAGTCAATACAGTGCTGCACAGCATCTAAGGTTATTCATTGGCAATATCACTTCCCAAATTTCAGCTTCTCTAATTGATTTTCGTTAATCATGCTTTTAACAAACGGTTTCTATAACAAATTAACATAGTCAAACTTAGAAATTTATATGCTCACATTTAATGATCATTTAAGTACTAATTTTAACTTAATGTTAGGAAAAATCAGTACTCTTGTGGAGTTTTGGGAGAGTCAAGTACACACAGTTATTAAAAATGATAAGCAAACATTACTAGTTACTTTTTGGCCTGAGAAGTTATCACTAATCACTTGGGCTATTTTTCAGGAAATGGTTTCATGCTGATTTCACGACCAGGTTATGAGTACAAAACGGAAGTGAACAAGCAGCTAGGGTACCAGACAAGGTTTGTATGTAACTGTATAACATAGTGACATGACCTTAGGCTCCCCAAAATCCTAACCAAGTACTTAATATCAATGCTCACACAAAATTTATAATTTGGTTTGATATATTTTGATTCATTTTTTCTAATTTTATGCAACAGGGATACAATTCTTTCATACAGTCTTTCTGCCATGCATTTCAGCGAGAGTTCTATGTAATTCTGGCATATCCCAGAGAATCCAAAAATGTAAATTTCTAGTACAAGCAAATAATATGAAAGAAATTCTTTAAAAATTATAAAAAATACACACACAACAAGTAAAGAACTTACTTCTTTGCAAAATTTGAAGTAGAATACAACTGTCTGGAGGTTAAAGTGAGGTAAACCCCTGTAACTAAACCCAAAACACTCTGCTCCACGAATATTAAGGCAGAACCACATTTGTGACAAAATAGTCTCTAACCACATGCATCTACTACTAGTTACTAGAAATCATGTGATCAAACATGCTCACATTGATATTATCAAATTAATTAAGAATATTTTTTCTTGACTCTATTTTCTACCTTAGCCATTAGTCTTTTTTTTCCATGAAAAAATGCCTAGTTAAATATTTTTAAATGTTGTAATAGTTTCTACAACTTTTAATTTATCTTTCAAGTCTCAGTGTACATCTAAAATAGTTGCTAACAAACACGCATTTTTCATCTGTGTAGATTAAGAAAAAATATTTTACTATGCAATTTCTTATAAATCACCAGGCTGATATATACTGCCCCCCAAAATAACAAAATGTGACTAAATTAAATGGTTACTGTTCTAAATTACCAAGAATTAGCTGGTCTTCCAAGAATATGGGGGGTGGGAACTAGAGAAGAGCAAACTGAAAAACACCAGTGCAGAGAGTACTAAAGGATACACAGACATCTGCACTCTTAAAGGACAAAAGCATTTAGAATGTGGTTACTTGCAACTATTTAACTGACACAACGGGAAAATTCCATCAATGAATAAAATGAATGAATGTTAATCTAGGATGTGGAGGAAAATAAAATATCAAATTGTCTTCCTTAGCATTTCTTATAGCTGGAATTCTTATGTAAATTCCAACACTGTGTTGCTAACTATAGAGTAGCTTTTTTCTTTTTTAGGGACAATTTATCCTTCTCTATGACAAAATGTCAGGTATCCTCAACCTTCTCTTGCAACATTCCTGTTGCTGAGGGTTGTATTAGCTTAGCTTCAAAATGAGCTCACAGCCCTGCATGCAGCTGGCTTCACTAGAGCAGCGCACAAGGGCTAAGTGCTAATCCTCACCCCTCACCCTGAGGATAGCACTCATCTCCCTCTTCCTACTGTCCACAGGCTTAACATCTTCAGACCTATATAGGATACATATCTTCAGCATTCTTATGTTCATTGTGAAGTCCATGATGTGCTATTTTACAAACTTTCACATTGCTTCTTCATTCACATTTTATTCTACCAAAATCTCCTCTATAATCCCAGAATCAGGTAAAATACACAGGTAAAATGGGGAAGGCTTGCATAGGGATGAGGGCTGGGAGAGGGAGAGGGTAGATCTGAAAAGTTCTCAGCAAAGTTCTTTCTCCACTTCACTAAGTGCTCTATGTGATGTTCACCAAGGGGTGACAGGTGACTGTAAGGCCATGCTACTGAAAAGCAAAGGTCTAGCAGAATCAGAAACACAAGAATTAATCTTTGTAATAGTGGCGCAAAAACTGTTCAGGAAGTGAAGGGAAATTTAGAAGTATAAGATTAAATGTGAATTTAGAAATGGGAAATATAAGAAAACATGGGTTACAATTAGATATATATGTGGTACATTATTTTTGATTCATTCATTTATTATGTATCTATATCATGAACATAATGTGCATGTGTGCGTGTGTGTGTGTGTGTGTGTGTGTGTGTGTGTGTGTGTGTGTAAGCATGTCACGATACCCATGTTACAGAGGACAGCTTTTAGGAGTCAGCTCCCATGTCCTTCTGCACTGGGACCTCGGATAGAACTTAGTTCCCCAGGTTTGTGCTCTAAGCACTTTTTATCTGTTTGTGCCATTTTGTAGGCTCAGACTGTTGATTTGATATAAGATCTAATAATTCATACATGCAAAACACTGAACTCTAATAACTGCCATGCTGTTTTATAAAATGGGGAAATTAAGGATAAATCCCTAATCTTTAAGCCTAGAGGATATGCATAAAGCAATGGTACAGAACTACCAATGCCTGTATCAACAATCGCTTTAATCCAAGTTTGATTTACTTCATACATATATACTCAAAACAAAATACTTCATGTGCTATTTTGGGCTTTCCCCTCCACATATTTAAAAGCAAAGGAAAAAAAATCAGTGCTTTATGGAATGAGTTACTAATAGAAATTATTGCAGCAAGCTTTTATATTCTTAGAAAGGAAAATCTACTTTAAAAAATGAGGCCTTATAAAGAAGTTATGTCTACAATTAACATGCTTTTATTGCAGTTAAAAATATTTAGTGAGTGCTAAGTTACACTTAAGGGTGGCATTAAACCTTTCTTCCCCTAAAGACAGTTCAGCTTAATTGCTTGATAGTATTACTTAGCTTTTCAGATGCTGCACCTGAAGACAGCAGTGCTCACACACTTCATGGCATGTGATAATACGGGGTCCTACTTTATCACATCAACATAGAAATGAGAGCTGCTGCACAAACAGAATGACTACCCCAAGTATTAGTTAGTAATGAACTTCTCAGAGACAGGACAGTCTTTGAGTCTCTCAGCCTTCAGTTTTGTGTAATCATGCTGCCTCTCCCAGGGGCTCATTAACTACTGATAGTGTTATTGCTTGGTGAATGGCATAGAAACACCCAGGGGAAACTGATTCTTGAGAATGACCAACTTGAAGTTTAAATAAGCATAGCCAACATGGTTATAAAGAGATATATTATATAACTTCCTTTCTATTTTTATTTTCTGTTAATGACCATTTTGAATGGGACATGGTTATCATAACTACACAAGAACAAGGTATGAAAATGAATTCAATTTAATTTAAAAAAATACCAGAAAATAGCCTAGCCCGGCATGGCAGAACACACCTTTAATCTCAGTACTTGGGAGGTGGAGACAGGCAGATCTCTAAGTTCCAGGCCAGCCTGGTCTACAGAGAGAGTTCCAGGATAGTCAGGGATACACAAAGAAATCGTGTCTCAAAAACAAAACAAAACAAAACAAAACAAAACAAAACAACAAAAAAACAAAAACAAAAACAACAAAGCAGCAAGAAAACAAAATAATAGAAAACAAGCAACAATAACAACATGTCAGATTCTTGCTGAATGATAAATACTACTCTGGGTTTTGTTTTCTATTTACTTGTACTCTTCAAAACCAGCAAGTTTTAAATATTACATGATTTTTCTGGAATAACACAGAATCTAAATTCTTTCAGTATCAGCTAAAAACAAAAAGTAAGCCATGAAACTATCTGAAGTTGAATACCTATTTGACTGAGATTAGCTAGTTTCATTGTAATTCTTTTGAAATGATTTGATTTTGAGTATTTACTTCACCCCTGTCAGAAGAGTCTCAAAAACTGTAGTTATTATAGCTAGGATCATAAGACATTTTTTAACTTTAAGTCTTAGGTTTTTGAAAATTAAAATTACAAAGAATTTATGGCAAAATAACTTCAATTATTTTTCTAAAATTTCTGTAGAATACACTAATGGAAGATGGTTAACCTAATTTACTTGGTAAGTTTTTTTTTTTTAACTAGTTCTAGTCATTCATAGATAAATTGATATATGGATCAATAGACAGATGAAGTTATGCTACATAGGGTGATAACGCTTCCTTACAAACCCACAGTCTAACAATAAAACCCATGCCAGGCATGACAAATCTATCTTTTGAGTTGCTTGCCACAGGAGTCCAAGAGAGCCTCTAAATAAGAGGCTATTGCAATGGTCTTTCATGACCTCCTAGACCTTAAAGGTAAAAACCTATTGCTGAAGACACCACATGATTTGGACACAGGACTTGGAGTAGCTGCAGTGGAACTGACCTGGAAGCCTCCCTAAGAACTAGATCTCAAAGTATCAGAAAGTCCTATTAAAGCTGCTAAGGAAAACAAGCAATCGCTAGTCACACCCAGCTATAAAGTCTACAAACCACAATGGCCAGCATAGTAAGACAGACCTCCTGACACAACAATGGCAGCTTTAGCTTAGGGATAACAAACAGCTGTCTAATTAGACTTAAGGCCTGCTCAATAGGAGAGAATTCATGCCTGGGACTATATGTAACCAACTACCCATGGATAGAGGGGGTACAGATCCTAGAGCAGAAACATACTTCTGCCATTTTCCTAAGTCTGAATGACTTCTAGTTGTATTTTAAGTATTTATCTTTCTACCCACTGATAGTGTTATTTTCACTTGTCACCAAAGCAGCTTGTGTATCCAGTAGATGCAGGAGGAGCTTTTTACAGAGATCCAAAACTGGTAAAAACCAAACCAAATCAAAACAAAACAAAAACTAAAACGAAATCGCAGAGAATAACCACAGGGCATCTAATCCCAAGTGGTTCATCTACAGTGCAACCCTGCACCCAAGGCTCTGAGAACACCACAGACGAGGGGATGACTAACGAGAATGTCACTTGACATGTCCATGTGGATAGAGACAATTTTACAAGTTTCTACTCTTAGATAAATATCTGTAGGCAATAAATGGCTCCTGAGAGAGGTACAATCCTTGAAAGGGAGTAGAGAGGGGCTATCTTATTTTGAGTTTTATTGCTATAAAGAGACACCATGACCACAGCAACTCTTGTAAAAGAAAACATTTAGTTGAGGCTGGCTTACAGCCAGCAGGGTTAGTCCATTATCATCATCACAAAAAACAGTGGCATGAAGGCAGACGTGCTGGATAAGAAGCTGAGAATTCTATATTTTGATCCTTAGTCAGCAAAGAGACTGTGTACCACACTGAGCATAGCTTGAGCATATATGAGACCTTGAAGCCTGCCAACAAGGCCACCCCTCCTAATCTTACCACTCCCCATGAAGTAACCATTCAATCACATAATCTATGGGGACCATTCCTATATAAACCACCATAGGAACATAAGGAGATTTGGAGGGGGGTAAAAGAAAGAGGTGGAAACATGTAATACAGTAATTGAGAATCTTATAAGCCCTTTCAAAAACAAACAAACAAACAAACAAACAAACCATCCAGTCTGAGTAGAAAGTCAGCACTGAGTATCAACATAAAAATATCCCCTGCTCTTCTTTTAGAAAAGTTGTTCTCAACCTTCCTAGTGCTGTCACCCCTTAATACAGTTCTTCATCTTGTAGTGACTCCAACTATAAAATTATTTTTGTTGGTACTTTCTAACTGTAATTTTGCTTCTGTTATGATTTGTAATGTAAATGTCAGATATGTAGATGGTCTTAGGTGACTCCTGTGAAAGGGTCATTTCACCCCAAAAGGCTTACCAGCCACAGTTTGAGAACCGATATTTTACAAGTACTGCCTATCATTACAATATGGTATTTAAAATATTTAGTGATTTTAGCACATATAACATACCAGCACATTCAAGTAAAGTGAATGGGATAGCAAGTCTTACATAGTTGTTCAGAACAGAATTCACTGCCCAAGAACCATCTCATTTACTCAAGTCGGGTACAGCGGGAATCCTAACCTTGAATGAAGAGGTCTATGGAACCATGTCACCAAGAAAGATTTTCTACCCTACCACATCCTTGTGCTTTGCCATATATGAGCTTCTTGCCATTTCCTGGAGCAAATTACTTAAAGGCCACTCTCATAGTTGAGTGCCACAAAGAATTCAAGTGTAGTTGGTGATCATATTGGAAAAATTAGTTTCAGGCTTTGTAAACATTGACTTTTAAATTATAATACACTTCCCAAGCATTTGTAGATATATTTTACCATCAGGGAAAGGAATTATCAAATCAATTTCCTAAAACAACATGAAGAAAATTGTTAAAAATAATAGTGCATGGGTGACTGCCGGAAACCTCAGCTTGGGCCACAGGGCTCCACAGCTAATCAGCGCC
>CM052709.1:32827762-32894374 GCA_028551405.1 Uromys caudimaculatus
GGGGGTTGGGGGAGGGGACACGGGGTTTCCAAAGAAAAGGGGAATCATCGGAAATGTAAATAAAGTATCAAAAATAAAGAAAAAAAAAAAAAGATCTTGAAAAAAAAAATAATAGTGCATTATCTTCCTTAATCTGGAACCCATTTCTAAAAGGAACAAACTAGTCTGATATTAGTACCAGTAGATCTTAACCACACTGTATAACATGCTGAATGAACTTGCTTTGCATCTCTCTCACAACACTGCTATACCTTATTAGGAGAACAAGCATTGGGAATAGTACTAAGCTGGGAAACACCAGAGTCTGCTTAGTGGTGAAGGTAAGACAATAGGCATGTTTCCATAAGCACTCAGTCTCAATGTCAACAATGATGCAGAGACTAGCCAAAGTGAGGTATGCCAGACTCTCATCAAGAGACCTGGACAGACCTGTCCTAAAGGAAAGTGGGGCATGTGGTTTCCTTTGGCATCTTCACTACAGTCTGTGGCTGTGTGCCCTCTAGGGGAATTCTCACAGATGCTTTCTTCTTCCTTTTCTTCCCTGACTGGGCCTGATGGAGAGCAGCTCCACAGCTGTTAAGTGCTGCTGTTTCCCACTTTGGCACTGGAGAGCAAACCTTAGCTACTGACAGTGCTGATAGGAAAGCAAACCTTTCCTCAACAGAGTCCACTTGCCTTAAACATATTTGTAGGGGGGCAAAGAATAGGTTGTTAGCATGCTCCACAACTTGGTGTGTATTTCCTGCTGAGGTCAACTTTTTCTGGCTAGAGATCCTGTAGATAATAAGCTTACACATTTTTTGCACAGGCTTCATAGATACTCACTGAATTTTCCCCAAAGTGTCTCTCATGTCTCTGTGTGCTGGCTCACATACTAAATCTACAAGGCAACTTAGCTATCCTGGAACCTTCTCTTACATTTCTAGATCATTGGTTCTGTTGTACACTCAAAACTCAACCATTCCCCATCCTGCACAGTGCCAGTACCGGGGGCTTGTTAGACATGCAGACTCTCAATACTGTTTAACTAGACAATGGATTTTTTTTTTTAAACAAGATTTACAAGTGATCCGCATTTACATTAATGCTTGAGAGAAACTGAAATAGGTACTGTACTCTTGCTTCATACACATATTTGGTACCATCTACTTCTAAATCCTATCAAGTGCTGATATAAAATATTAGTTTGCAAGGAGGGAAAAGGCTTGAACTGGTGGCTTTTCCAGTTACAACAGCACTCTAACTTTAGCATGTATCAGCTTAATCCTGAACGCCTGCTGAATCCCTGAAGAGTAGGACCAATCCCCAGAGTATTCTGATACAGAAGATTTAGGTGAAGACTGATACCATGGATTCTGAACTAGGGCATTTTGCAAGGGCATTTTGATAATACTTGTGTGAGGATCACATAAAAAGTTCTAAATTTTCAAGAAAATCTTAGCTATTCCAGTGTCTCTCAAACATTAATTAATTTAAACATGTTCCTTTGAATTAGTTTCTCTAGTATGTTTACTCATTGTACCAACTAGTATTTAATATATGGGACAAAAAACATGCTCAGTCAAACTCCCTTTAACATTCTGTTAACCTCTAAATATTTTATGCTATGTACAATACACACATACATACACACATACATACATACACACACATACATACACACATACACACATGCACACATACATATACACACACATACACACATGCATACATACACACATACATACACACATACACATACAGACATACACACACACACACACATACACACATACACACATACATACACACATACATACATACACACACATACACACATGCACACATACATATACACACACATACACACATGCATACATACACACATACACACACATACACACATACATACACACATACATACATACACACACATACATACACACATACACACATACACACATGCACACATATACACACACATACACACATGCATACATACACACATACACACATACACACATACACATACAGACATACACACACACACACACACATACACACATACACACATACATACACACATACACACATATATACACACATACACATACACACATACATACACATATACACACATACATACATACACACATATATACATACATACACACATACATACATACATGGAGGGGGGAGACTGAGAGGGAGAGAAAGAGCAGAGGAGAGAGGAGAGAAGAGAGTGGCACCTCAGAGGAGAATTTGGGTCATTTTAATTTTTATTAAGCTCTCAGCATATGACTTAGGTTAACATTTGTAAGTCAATAGTTTTAAACATTAATTCACTATGAAGGATCTATTTTCTGTCTGTCTGTCTGATATATTTGCTCAGTGGTATAAGACATACTTAGCATGCATTATTTCAATCACAATAACAGGCACACACACACTCTTACTCTTTGCCTCCTCCCTCCCCCCTTATACAGTAAACATATATGTGTGTATGTACGCACACATGCATGCATGTTTAATTTGAAGGTTTAGTGAATATTCATAAATCTGAGGACCTGCTTCCCTGTTCTGATAGAGATGGGACACAGGACATTATACATGGTAGTAAAGAGCTCTGTCAGTGAGCTACATTCTAGCTCTCAAAAGACTTTGCATTTACTTCTGTTTTAGTATATTTTCTGAGGCTCACGTGATTTGCTCTAATGAGGTCCAAGAATTAAGAGGACATGCAGAACCCATGGAGAGGTGGTAAGTGCACACAAGGGACAGAAAATACTGTTAGCACTAGGACCCAAACAGAAATTTCCCACTGCCCTAGTGATCATGTGATCCTAGCCAAAATGGTAATTGGTTTGTAGCTGTTAACTAATGTGTTACCAGTGAGTAATTCTGTCATTATGTCCAAAAGAAATTTGGAGGAAGAAAGGGTTTATTATATCTTACTGCTTAGATTCTATCCTGGAGGGAAGTGAGGGCAGATGCCATTAGTACAGGAACTTGGAGGCAGCAACTGACGTAGAAGCTATGAGAAACACTGTCTACTAGCTTGCTCTCCCATGGCTCCCTCAGCTGGTTTTACATAAGACCCAGGACCAAAGAACAGGGGTGACACTGATCACAGTAGGCTGGGCTTTCCCATATTAATCATTAAATATGAACATTCCCAGGCTTGCTTACAGGCAATCTGATGGGGGCATTTTCTCAATTGAGATTCCTTCTTCCAAGATGATTCTAGATTGGGTCGTGACAAAAAACAAAACAAAACAGAAACAAACAAACAAACAAATCCCAGCAGCACACAAAGGCTCTGTACAACAAGCTTGCTCAGATGGAGGAGTAACTCTTAGAGACGTCATCTCTGGACAGCACAGTGCTGAGCTCTCAGACTTCTCTCCAGTAGTTTACACCTAACCCCATGCTGTGTTGGTGGAAGATAAATTCCGGAGTAAGGGAGTTTTCCTGGAATCATTCATAATCTAATGCTCAGTGCAACACATGCTAGACCACCACATGAGAATAAGCAAGGACTATCTCATTAGGGATCGCCACAGAAAGTCAACTATTATCACGTGTAACAGGGAATCAAAAGCAGAGAAGAAAATTTTAGAATCAGGAGGGAAAAGTAGGCTCCACTTGTGCTGATGAGGAAATTGTGGCATGTGGTTAAGTAAAAGTGGAGATCGCTTGTAATTTTGTCTGTAGACACTAAGAGTTCTAAGCCCTAGTGAAGATAAATTTGAAAAGCAATGGCCACTGGATGTGTACATTCCTTATTAAACATTTTTATGAAAACTATCCAACACTATGACTTAAATTTAAGTCTTATTAATAGCAAGTTCTGGACTCATTTGAGAGCTTAATCAAGTTTATAATCCACACTCGTATCTAGTCACATGCCCACCACAAGCAAAAGTGTAGCTAATCTACGGACATTAAGATGAGGCAGTATGCTAAATACCATTCTTTGGTGGGGGTTGGGGGGCAGGAAGGGAGATTTTGAGACAGAGTTTCTTTGTGTAGTCCTGACTGTCCTGGAACTGACTCTGTAGACCAGGCTGTTAAGAGGGAAATTTCTGGTTTCTTTGGAGACTCAGTTGTATCATGTAATATTTTTCTGGAAGCTGTCTTATAAGAGGATGTTTTGCTGAAGCAGACAAGTGAGAGGATGTTTTTCACAAGGAGTAGACACACGGACACACGAGAGGATGTTTTTCTGAGGCAAAGGCTTGAGAGGGTGCATGATGTTTAGAAAGAATAGAAATATAACCCTGAAGACAGTGAGAGGACAAACTTGCACTGGTTTGCTTGCAACGCTTCACGGCCTTCTTTTGTTGTGACTTTCTAAAGAGAAAAATGCTAAACAACTTCTCATGCTATTCCAGCTGCTTCTTGCCGCTTCCAGGGACTCATGCTCATTCAGCAGAGCCTTTTGGTTTCTTGTGGATAGAACTGCGACTACTCATTAGTGTTTGGAGTCTGCAGATTGGATTGGACTGCTGCTACTGATTCATGTTTGATGTTTTGGACTGGGCTGCTGCTATCCTGTCAACAAAGACTGGAATCACCCACAGAACTACTTCTAAACAGGTTCACATCCCCTTTGTCCTATTAAGCATCTTCTTCTGCTACCTCTGATCTGTGGGCTAGAAGGGAGGTTGAAAAATCTAAGCCTACAGGCTGGTCTCAAGCTCACAGAGATCTGCCTGTCTCTGCCTCCCGACTCCTGGGATTAAAGTCATGTGCTCCCCAGCACTAATATTATTCTTATTTTAGAAGTCTGTATTACCATGGAATATTATATTCAACTGAAAGGAATGTATATTCTCCTCAAATTTAAAAAGACCAGTGCATCTTCCCTCTTAAGGGGCTTCTGGGCTAAGTCCTTGCCTACAAGGACCTGGCAAAGCCCAGGTAGCTGAATAGTCTGTAAATCCACTCCATTCTGGGAAATCACTGACCGTCTGACTATACTAATGGCTGAGGTGGGGCTGAACATGCTGGCGCTGAATGAGGTGACTGCCGCCCCTAGCTTCTACCAGCCCTAACCTGACCAGGAGGAAGGCTGAAGAAGAGTATGGATCCTCATCTAAGATTTTTGAATTTTAATTGTAATTTAGCAAGTATTATGGTAGGCCACAGACTTGATGCTATGATAGTGACTCTTAGTATATTTATCCAAAGAAAAATATTAATTCAATAATAACTCTATTAATCTGGATTCCTCAAGTAACTCTGGATTTTTCTGTCCCCCTTCCTCCCAACCCCACCTAAGTCTATCATGTTTAATCTGGGCAAACTGATGGCAACATTAGCAAAATATAATTAAGAAAGTACAAACAATTTAAAACATTGCTAAATATATTTCAAAGCTAAGTATTAGTGGCTTTTGAGTTATCCTTCATTGAGATTATATATGTCTTAGTTATCATCCATGAATGTGGATACTCAAAAGCTAAACATTAGGTTGTAGCTCAGTGGTAGAATGCTTGCCTAGCATTTGCAAAGTCCTAAGTTCAAGTCTCAGCACCTAAAAGGAAATAAAACAAGAAGCTAAGCATATTTGCCTGAGGAAGCTGAGCTGACTGAAGAACAGGGTGTGAGAGGCAGGAGAAAGAGGTGATCCCCAGATGATTCAGTGAGGCAAAGGGCACTGGGGTCCATTACATTAACTACATTCGCTACATACATAATGTCCTCTATCCAAGTCCAATCATTCCCTCCCGGAGGGAAGAGCAAGACTCAAAGGACTCAAGAAGCTAAGGAAATATTCAGGCTTAGGATGTTAGCTTCTCCCCAATCTTGTGAGCAGCAAACTGTCTCTGAGGAGACAGCTCTGTTGGAGATGGCTGCAGGGGTTCCTGGGATACAGCTTTCCTGAGTCACCACCCACACGTTCCTGTAAGTAACCCCGACCTACACTTCTGTATGTAATCAAACACAAAGGTGCAAGGGAACACACATGTGTCTGTCTGTCTGTCTGTCTGTCTTTGTGAAGACCAGAAGTCAGTCTTGGATATTATTTCTCAGTAGATATCACCTATGTTTTGAAACAGAGTGGAACATTTGCTTACCCTTTCAACTAGGCTAGGCTGACAGAGCACTGAGCTTCCAGGATCTGCCTGCCTCTGTCACTTGAGTGTTGGGATTATAAACTGGTACATCATGCCTGCCTGCAAGTGTGTGTGCTAACTACAACTACAATCACAAACTTAACAACAGCTGTCTTAAACCAAAAGACCTACTGGAAAAGTTATTCTCAGGTGTCAGAGCCCTGTTGCTTGCAAGTGCTCATGCACTCAGTGGCACTTAGAGTGCTGGGGTTGGCTGGCCTGGCTCTGCTGCTCCACCTCAACACTTCCTGTTGGATTATGGGTAGCACTTGTTCCAGGAGGCTTTCTTCCTTTCTGGGAGGGCAGCCTACTGAGCTTCAGGAACAGTGTAAGCTGTGCTTATAGGGGTGGACAAGTTTCTTACTGGCCTCTTTTCGTTCACCACCTTGTTCTCTACAAAAGGACAATGTGTTCAAAATTTTGTTAATTACCAATCTTTAATTTGTACTAGCAAAGACACTTCATGCAGCACACTGTCTCTGTTCAGGTTCTCCTAGCTTTGCCTCTTTTAGCAAATCTCTATAGCTTTCCGCTCCAGCTCTGTTTTTCTTCCACAGCATGGGGGACAGATTCAGAGAATCTTCACGTGGCACTGCTGAGAGGAGGACTTTCCAATACTGCAAAAAGTACTAGGCAAAGCAGGAAAGAAGAAAGCACTGCAGAAAGAGCAGATCTCAGCATGCTGACCTGATTCTGAGAATTGAACCTGGTCCTCATGCTCATGTGGCAAGCACATTACCATTTCCCCTCTTTTGTTTCTTTCTTACTGTTTAGTTTGTTTTGTAATTATTAGTTGAAATAGGGTCTCCCAAGATAGCTCTGGCTGTCTTGGAACCCCCTATATAATCCAGGAAATCAACATGGCAGTGAGTTTGAGGTAATTCTCCTGTTTCAGCCTTCTGAGTGCTGAGACACAGGTGTATGTCATCAGGCCTGGCTTGCATAATTATTTTTGTTTTGTCCTTATAGGACTATTTTGAGTTCTGAAGCACTATGTTTGATTATCAAATAAGCCTCATGCCTTCAAAGCACAGCTACTCCATGTGGAGTTACCTAGGGAGAAATGGCATGTTTCAGAGATATAGGTTTGATGTCCGTGCTGGTGTCCCAGTTCATATTTATTGACCCAGATGAGCAGGGAAGCAACGCGTGTTTGGTGAAATGAACAGTGCGTTTTCATGTTGACTGCTGGGTAATGATGATCCTGTAACTTCTCAATACTGTCTAATGCCCTGTTTAGTTTTCTGTTTTCCTCTTTAATGCCCTTCTTTCTCATTTTGATTCTTAAGATAATCTTATCTAATTCTGGTGAGCATGGAAAATTCACCTTTCCACATGAAAGTGAGGTTACAGTACTTAGGGTGAAAAATATCGACTAGCTCAATTTTACTGTAGCGCTCTGAAGGACTTATTTTGATGAATCACAGTCCGCTATTATATAAAAACCCAACTTAGTTACAATTCAGTGGAAATCATAGACACAGGGGCCTTTAAGATTAGGTGCTTCTTTTCAGGGAAACCCATCAAGGAAACTATAAAAAACTAAGAACTTACTGTGAAAAATAACTGCCAACTTTGATCAGCTGTCCAGAATTGGAAACTGGGCTCATGGAGAGGACAAAAGCTCAGTCATTTTCAGGTAACCAAGGGCACTGAGGTACATATGCTCATAAGATAATGTGTGTGTACAGCAACTCGAATACAAAGCAGTGGGAAGGAACATCATGTAACACACTTTACTTTTACAGACAGACACTTTTTCATTCAACATCAGCACCCATTACTGTGGCTGAGCCTCGGTCCTCACATGCTCCGAGCTGAACCATCAAAGACAGAAGCGCCGAGCCCTGACCACAGCCTCCATGCCACACACTCCACACCTCATTAGTCCTTTTATTATTTTATATAGATTAAAATAAAAACGGAGTCATTGTTTGCTAACTTAGAGTACATATGTCTCATTCAAATGGGGAAAAGTATTTTGAAGTATAATACGGCCTGCATTAGGCAGGAATTTTTCTTCCCACCACAGATCTGCTCTCTTACAAGAATCCAATCCCCAAATGCAGCCAATATTCTTTCATAATGGAGATATTTTAATGCACACACACACATCTTTTAAAGATGTAAGTGTGAACACACTGTATCATGCATCATTGCCAATCACTGGACATCGTCGTTCCAATCAGCAGCAGAGAAATGTTTTGCCTTAGGTCTCATTATAGGCACCAAGGCCACTATTGGTGGAATCACAACAGGGTGCTATCTCCACCCAAGTGATTCTTGCTAACAAACTCAAGGCAATCCAACCCATCCTTTATGGTTTTGCTTGCAAATGATGTCGAAATAATGGCCACTATAAAAATCACAAGCCTTGTGCCTACTTTTCATGCAGTATACAAATTAATGCAGAATGGACAAAGTTTTATAGTTGACAATTATAGAATGTCTTGAAAATAAGTAGGGAAAATACCTAATTGCTGTGTATCTAAACACTTTGTAGGGTAAAGAAGATTCATAATAACTAGGAGGTTGGATTATATAAAAATTGAAAACTTTAACTAACACTGTTAAGAAAATAACAACATAACACATTGAGAAAAAGTTAAAAAAATATACAGGCAAAGGACATATTTCTTAGATATATAAAAACTCACAATTCTATCACAATAAATAAACACCCAAATTTCTAAAACAAAGAGATGTGCAAAGAAACTCCACCAAAAAAATGTAATAAATGAATATGAAGATTTAAAATAATGTTACTTATGACAGAAATATAAATTCAAACCACAATGGATACCACTATATATCCATTAGAATGACTCTTGTTTATTCTCTTGATTTGCTTTTGAGACAGTTCCCCTAGGTTCCCCAAGTTGGCTTGTGTGATCCTCTTATTTTAAGCTCCCAAGTATCTTGGGAGCAAGGCATGAGGCAGGGCCTGGTTTAAAATGGCTTTTAAAAATAACAAAACAGTGTGGTGATAAGATAAAATTGCTAGAAACTCTCATATATTCTCAATTTTCATGCAGAATTGTACAGCCATTTTGAAAAGAGGTCTGAAAGCCATTTGGCTGTTTCTCATAAAGTTAAACATATTTATCAAACAACCAACTAGTTTGTCTCCCCAGGATTTATACAAGAGAAATACATTCACACCAACACCCTCATATGAATATTTATGTTTCTAATTCATATTTGCCCGAAATTAGAAAAATCCAACTATCCTTTGACTGGTTAATATTTGTGGCATATCCATATGCTAGAATACTATTCATTAATAAGAAATGAGCTACTGATATAGTCAATAATATGATGAATCTTAATTGAATTATTGTAAGTGAAAGAAAGCAGATTTAAAAAGCTCTGTGCCACATGGTTCTTTTTATATAATATGCTAAGAAAGGCAAACAAAAGTCTAGAGATAGCTCAAAAGGATCAGTGGTAGTCAAGGATTAAAAAAAGGCTGAGGGAGGAAATGCTTTTAAGAGGACACAAGGCAAATAGTAGATAAAAGAAATTCACCACAGTACAAATGCATGTGTTGGTCAAACTACACTTCAGTGTAGCCGAATTAAAAATCAATGGCAACTGCAGGCAATTAAGTCATGAAAAACAAGACTGCTACAGTTCATCAGAGAAAAGTGACTAAGGGGCTGGGACAACGGCTCACCGGGTAAGAGCAAAGGCTCGTGGAAGCCTGAAGACATTATTGGATCTGTATAAAAGGCTGGATGTAGTGACGTGTCTGTGGCTCTAACACTCCTGTTGAGAGATGGAAAGTAGACACAGAGACGCTAGAAGCTCCAGAAGTTCACAGGCCAAGAAGCCTGGAAGTTCTGCTCAGCCCAGGAGCAGAACCAGGAGAGGGCCTGATTCAAAACAAGGTGGGAAGAGAGAACCAAATCCTCTGACTGAACCCATGTGCACTGTGGTGTGCACACAAAAAACACATTTAAAAGAATAGAAAACTATATAAAACACTAAGTTAAGGCTAAAATTGATGAATGAAAATGTGGAATAAATTTTATATGACTATGCTTATCTCTTAGAGTACTGTAGAAACTGATGTGAGAAAATTAGAGGCTGATTAAAAATCCCATGGAAATACAAATATCTTCTATAAAAAAAGTACAATGGAGAACGCACAGAGAAATTGACTTCATTTCAAACTACCACTAAAGAGAAAAGCCGAGTCAAAGAGGTCAGTGCTTTGTGCTAATCGGATTGGGAGGGAAGGACAAGCTGACTGCAAGCTCTGGCACTGCCTCACTGCTGACACTGTTATCTGCTCCCCAGCCTTGGCTGACTGCTTCCCTCCTGAGGGAGCTTTGCTCTGCATTAGTGGAGTAAGCTTATTCCACCTCACCTAGACCTGAGACCTCACTGTACTTGGGCTAGTGAGGTTGTTTAAAACTAAATGTACACTGCCAAGTTCTTACTTTTCTTACTGACCAAAGAAAGAACAGTTCAACTGTGGCTGCTCAGAAACCAAGAACCTTGGGGCCTGTCGTCTTTCTTTCTGTTTCATGTTCCATATAATGTTAGAATATATTTACACAAAGTGCTTGAGCACTTTTAGACAAATCCTATGAACACCACCAACATATCATTTTATTAACCACTTGTTTAATTCTTAAAATTAATTCTTCATAAAATAATACTTAATAGCTTAAAATATATCAACTATTATAAATGGTAAGGTTGTGGCAGTAACTGAGGCAGACAAAAAACCAAAAACCAAAAACCAAAACAAACAAACAAAAACCCTCTCTCCTTACCAGGCTGATATTTTTGGTAGGAATATACTTCTAGTGGAAAATGATTATTATTGAACTACTGTAGATATTACTTTCTTTATATCTGACTTGCCTTTCTCTAGTCCATGCTCATTATAGATTCCATAGTCATTCTTTCAAAGGGGCTAGTTCAATGATGACATCTTTGTTCAACTTTCTTTAATGGCTTTCATGTTCTTACAAACATGCTTCAGAATCTGGCTGAATCATTTGATCTTATTTTCTACTGCAGTCTTCTTGACTTTACTGGTGTTTTCTGACCAATTTTCTCACAGACAACTCCAGTACTGTTAACCACTGTGTAGTTACCAGAAGTGCTCTAGCCTCCATTTTCTTTCGATTAACTCTCTAAACTCTTGCATTCCTTTTTGTTTATTAGCTACCACTTGTCTCCTGGTGATACCCAGTATCAGGTGACTCTACTCTTCCCAGGCACTGAGGTAAGGAACATTTGTCCAGGGTTTCTCCTTTCTCAGTAGTGTTCTTCCTATTATATGCTTTCCCAATGGAACTGCTGATAAAATCCCCAGTGACTTTTCATGAGAGAACTCTAAGACAGGGAAGTGTAATCTGTTCCTTCATAAATAGTAATTAAGAACATACAAATGGGAGACTCGTCTTCAAATGCTGAAGATACATCAATGAACAAGAGGAACGCCCTGCCTTTCCCATGCATATGTGGTTTCTGAGGACTGTCTATAAAATAAATTCTATGTGATACTAAAATAAGGAATGCAAGGAGACAGTAAACTGTCAATGAAATATGGTAATAAGCCAATATGAAGCATGCAAGTTAAGGAAAGCAGCAACAAGTCCCAAATGGTCCATGGGGCAGGACTAGCTGGAGCAACAGTGAAGTGCTGAAGTCAGGAATGTGGGCTGCCCTTAAGGCTTCGGGGTCTTTTCCACTGTACTCATGTTGGGAGGTGACAGGGCTTTTAAGAGATTGAAATAGAATACTTAGTCACTGGGGCACATCCGGAGAAGGGAAAAGTATTTCTCATAGGACCCTGAGGTAGTTACTCAGTGGGTTGTTATAAAGGCCTTCACTTGAAAAATAAAGTCCTGCCTTGAGAACTTCACACACCTCCATGACTACTGACCACACTCACCCTCTCGCCCATCTCACCAGGACGTCTGTCTACCTCCACCCTTCTCTACAACTCCCTTTATCACACTCCTGTTTTCTTATTTTGTGACCCTCTGAGTTTAACCAGGAACGTTTGTGAGTCCATGGGTTTGGCACTATTTTCTGAGGCTTCATTATTCCCATAGAGTAATGAAAGTAGACCGATGTGAGAAAGAACAGCCTGGGTTATGAAGTGGTTGAAAATGTGGCCGCTTGCCATATTGAGTCTTTTAGACTATAACAAAGAAGGACTGGGGTACTGATTCTAGAGTGAGGGGCTATTCTTGGAGGTTTTTGAACAGTAAACTGTGATAATAGTACTTACATTTTAGATGCAACAATCTGTCGTTATATTTGAGATAGGGTCTCACTGTGTAGCCTTTGCTGGCCTAGAACTTGATATATAGCCAAGTTGGCCCTGCACTCTGCCTCCCAGCTATATGGCCCACTTTTGCTGTCCTGGTAAGTAGAGATCAGGGAGACAAGGATGAAAATAGGGAGCCGACAATGCTATCTGCAAAATTATACTCAAGAAAGAGATGACTAGAAGCCTAGTATAGCTGGTAACAAGTAGGATGAGTCTAAATATATTATGAAGGTAGAGGAAATGTGATTTTGTGACAGATTTGAGATGAAGGGGTAGTGAAATTCAGATGATTCTGAGGCTTCAGGTGAACAAATGGTATGATTTGAAGAAGAAAGTAGAGCAGTTTTTAGGAAAAAAATCAAGAATGTAATATTGGGTACATTGATAAATGTCATGAATTTCTATGTAGTGGTTAGGTTGGAGACATAAGTTCAGATCTCAGAGGATCAAAGGCTGGAGATACATTTTTTAAAGCTAGGACTCTAGAGACAACAGTTAAAAGGCACAGCACTAAAGAAAGTCAGGACAGGAACTCAAGCAGGTCAGCAGCTATGTTAAAGTGTAACCTGAATAAATACTTCCCTCCCCAACTTGCTTCTTGGTCTTGATGTTTGTGCAGGAATAGCTCTGACTAAGATAAATCACAAGTAAGAGGCCAGGAAGCTGGTGAGTCTAACAATAACCTGGATAAATAGGAGCAAGATGAGAAAAAATATAATTTTATTCTATCTTTTAATAGAGAGTATATTATAGGTTTCCTTTTAAAATAATTTATTTTTGCTTGTGTATATGTATGATATATGTAAACTTATGATATATCATTTTGTGGGAAAGAAAATTGCAAGTTCAACCATCAAGTTTACATGCTCAAGCCAAACACACAGTATAATAGGAGAGAACTCTTTAAATGTCATACCACAATAAAATAAATGAACATTATTCCAGAAAAAAAAAAAAAGGCACAGCACTTCATGTTTCATAGGAAGATAGAGAAGAGGTCTGAGAACTGAGTGGTGGGACATGCTAGCATTTACAATCAATGTACAGTGAGCAAAGAGATCAAGAGAAAACAGTCAGAGAAAACCACAATGGGGTGTTCTGGGAATTGTAGAAAGAATATCTCAAAAAAGACAGAGTCAGTGGTGCCAGAGATAAAAGACCTATAAACAAATAAAAACATTATAATCCTGTGTAGAGATATTGGATAAATGCTGTAGGTGGCATGGGTGGGAGGGAGCAGGAGATGACAGGCGGAGAAGAGTGTATTTTAGAGAGTGGAAGTTATAGAGTTGAACACTGAAGATAAGTAAGAAACCGGACACAGCTAATATGAACATCAGGCAGAGAGTGACAATGTTTATTTCTTTGGTATGTGTACCTGCAGTATATCCTTACGTACATGTAATTTTGAACAAGTAAAGAGAAGGACACAGTGTTCAGGATGCTCTATAAGGTATGAAAAACAATGACCAATATGAAACTAAGAAAGTAGTCTTACTTAGTTAAAACATAATGACAACTAACAACAAAAGCTGTCACATTAATTTTATGATGAACGTTGTTTGGCGAGGAAGATGGGTCAGTGGGTACAAGAGGTAGTAGGCATGCAAGCATGATGGCCCACATTAACTAACATAGAAATCTAGATGTGGCAGCATGCATCCGTAATTCCTATAATCCTATAGGAAGATGTGGGGCAGAGATAGGAAAATCACCTGAAAGGTTATAAGTCAGATAGCCTGGAGTAACCAGCACAGCAGCAGCAAACTCTGCTTCAGAGATCGTCTAACCTTCACATGTGCAGCATAGTGCATTGAGAGCCTCTGGCCCCAACCCCAAAATTAAAATTGAAAAAAAATCAACATTGAATGTGATTAAAAAGTTAACCATGAACATAGATTTGTAGATTTTAAAAAAAGAGCTCATAAAATTTAAGTGGTTTCTTTTTTTTCCTTTACATTTATTAACTATTATTTTGTGTGTGTATATGAATCCATGGAATATATTTGGGAGCCAGAGGGCAACTTTTAGGATTTAGCTTTCTCCTTCCACTATGAGGGTCTCAAGAGACCGCACACACATCATCAGGCCTGGTGCCAAGCGCCCTCAGCCACTGAGCCACCTTGTTGGCCCCTAAAGGCCTTCTTGAACCTCTAAAGAAATAGTCAATTCCATAGCAGCAATATGAAAAAGGTCTAGTTTGGTTAAAGCTAAAATAGTAATGATAGCTTAGATTTCCTATTGTTACAAGAAATTCTACCAACAACAAAGGAAGTGTTTTATAGTAATAAAAAATAATACAGAAGAGAAAAAATTAATGCTTTAGGATGAAATCGCTGTAGTTACATAGGCACACTTTTGAGTAGGGCATGCCGTCTAAGGAGGACCAGGGCCCATGTTAAAAGGAATTAGGGAGAGATGGAAGACCTTGCTAGATATGCTGAGGAAGTGGTAAGGAAGACCTTTTCTATGTCCTTAGTGAAGCAAGTAGCAAGAGAATTACAGTAGGGGTCGGAGACAAGAGCTAGGCATTTAAGAAGAAAAGATATACCAAAGGGCTGTGGACACAGGGTTGGCATCTACTTTACATCAGAAAAAGTGAGCATAGTTGCCTAAAACTCTTTTTGCATTTGTCTGTGTATTCTGTGTGCTTGTTCATCTGCTTGGGGCACTGTGCATATGGAGACAATTGCTTTCTATTTCATCCACCGAAGCACACCATTTGCTGAACCCAGAGCTCGCCATTTATGCATGTCTAGCTGACAGGCTTGCTCTGGAGAGCCCATGTCTCTGACTTTCCATGTACTTGGATTCCAGGAGGGCTGCCATTCCTTCTTACCTGGCTTTCAGGTGGGTGCTGGGTAGCTGATAACTGGTGAGCGTTAGTGCAGTAAATGACAAGGGAAAAATTATGGCATGAGGAAAGAGAAGTCATGTTGTGGATAGAGATGACAGTGATGGGAGCAAGCAAGACAAAGCAGAGGACATTGTTCTGATGCTGTAGGGTTCTGAGCTGCTATAGGAAGAGGAAATTAAAATATACTAAATGGCCTTGAAAGTTTGTCATTAAAAATCCATGTCAAGGAATAACTGCACTGACAAGACTAATACTACCTATTCCATAAAGAACACCAACTTCATGAACAGCCTGGAAATTGGAGGGAATCCTTTGTATCATCACCTAAATTGTTACAGAAATTGGCCTGTGGAACAGCTTAGTGGTTAAGTGTATGGCAAGGACAAGGCCCTGGAACCAAAACCAAATCAAGATAATGCCTCAAAGACATGGCCATAGCTAATCTGATGGAAACAGTTCCTTAAATGAGATCCCAGCTGTCTCAAGTTGACAAGCAAGATTAGTCATCACAGTGGATTTTATAATGTTGCAGTAGTATGTCAAGTATTATATCAAAGCTAAGAGAACTGGAGCTGAGAACAGATTTAAGCTTCCCAACAGATCTAAGAATAAACATTACAATCAATTTGGGGCTGGTGGCTACGGGTAAAATACTGATAAAGTCAGTTTAGAAATGATACTAAAATCAATTAGTGTAAAACCAATTATTCATGTAACCTTTTAATTAAAATGAGATAATATTTAAATCTAGCTTAGGCATTAAAATACTGAGTATATCAATCTAAAGGAAAGAAAAACAATTACTTCTTATAAAAACATTAAAAGTCAGGCAAATAAAATTTTGATTTTATTAATGGACTGATTTTACCAAAAGGGCCTTAGTAAGGTACAGATAAGCAGAGTGTGATAATATGAAGCCTGCAATCCAAGCATCTGGAAGGCTTAGGCAGAAGGACTAAAGCATCTGTAGCCAGCTTGGACTACTACAGTGAGACCTAGTTTGAGGAGAGAGGAAGATGTAAGAGTCTACAACAGTCTATTTAAGTTTGACAACTCAGAAGTATGTTTTGTAAATGGTCTCCACATTGCTAAGAGATTCTGCTCAGCTCTGTCTATCTTCTCATAGGTGTTGTGGTCAAGGCAGCACTACAATCAGCTAGTCTGGACCTTGGCATAAAGGGCCATCCCAGACTTCTCCCTGCAGAAAACAGCTCCAAAACTGAGACGATAACACACTCCTTGCTGATATCTGCTCTGCTTTCCGTGACAAAAAAGAATCACTAATGCCCATCTGCTCATTGGACTACTTTAAATACTGTAGGAAAGAACGCAAGAGGCATGGCTTCTGCCCCGTCTCCACCAGGATGTTCCCACCACCCATCCCCCACCCCAGCTGACTTCTAAACTCCCTGGGGCCTCCAGTCTCTTGAGGGTTAGGTGCATCTTCTCTGACTGAACCCAGACCCGGCAGTCCTCTGTTGTATATGTGTTGGGGGCTTCATATCAGAGGGGAGTGGGTGAGTGGGTGAGTGAGTGGGTGGGTGGGTGGGTGGGGGAATACCCTCATAGAGGCAGGGGGAGGGGGGGAGGGGATAGGGGGTCTCCAAAGTAGAGACCTGGAAAGAGGGAAACATTTGAAATGTAAATAAAGTATCAAAAAATTAAAAAAAAAAAAAAGATCGATGCCCCACCATGCCATAGGGGCACATGTTCCACTATGTTCATAGCTGCCTTGTTTGTGATAGCTGGAAGCTGGAAACAACCCAGATGCCCCTCAATAGGCAGCATACACCAGCTGATATGAGGCTCCCAACACACATACAACACATACAAGATCTTTTTTTTTTTTTTAATTTTTTTTTTTTTTTGTTTTGTTTTTGTTTTTCGAGACAGGGTTTCTCTGTGTAGCCCTGGCTGTCCTGGAACCCTGTAGACCAGGCTGGCCTCGAACTCAAGAAATCTGCTTGCCTCTGCTTCCCAAGTGCTGGGATTAAAGGCATGTGACACCACTGCCCAGCTAAGATACTTATTTTTAAAGGTTGATTTTGTATCCTGCTACTTTGCTGAAAATGGTGGTCATTTCTGGAAGTTTCCTGGTGAGATTTTTGGAATCTCTTATACATAATATCATCTTCAAATAGTGATAGATAGATTTCCTTTTCTATTTGTCTTCCTTTAATTTCCTTAACTTGTCTTATTGCTCTAGCTAGTGCTTAAAGTATGATATTGAAAAGGAATACGAGTAGGAACAGTGGACAGTCAGCCTTGTCTCATCCCTGATTTTAATTGGATTAAGTTTCTTCTTTTTTAAATATTTGGATGATACTGGTTCTAGGTTTATCATATATAACCTTTATTATGTTGAACTATATGCCCTCTAGCTCTATTCCTGATACAACTTTTACTTTGAAGTCATATTGGATTTATCAAAGATCTTTTCTGCATCTGATGAGATGACCATATGGCTTTCTTCTTTAAGTCTATTAATATGCTTAATGTGGTTATTGACTCATGGGTTTGGAACTATCTAAGCCTCTCAGGGTTATTTGGTTTTGTTTTGGTTTTTTTTTTTTTTTTTTTTTTTGGTTTTTTGAGACAGGGTTTCTCTGTGTAGCCCTGGCTGTCCTGGAACTCACTCTGTAGACCGGGCTGGCCTTGAACTCAGAAATCCGCCTGCCTCTGCCTCCCAAGTGCTGGGATTAAAGGCGTGCGCCACCACTGCCTGGCTACCTCTCAGGTTTAAAGCCAATTTGACATAGAGAGTTATATGTTTGAAATGTTCCTGTATTTGTTGTTTTGCTGTTGTTGTGGTTTTCTTTTCTTTTTTTTTCTTTTTCTTTCTTTCTTTTTTTTGTTTTTCTTTCTTTCTTTTTTTCTTAGTATTCTACTGTTTGCTAAGGACACTAACTTATAGTCTTCTTTTGGTTGTTGTTGTTATTCTTGTGTCTTTACCTAGTTTTAGCTATAGAGTAACAATGACTTTACAAAAGATGTCTAGAAAAGTTCAGTTTCTATTTTTGGGTGTTTGTGAATAAGAAGAATTAGTTGAAGATCTTTGATATAAAATTGTTCATGTTGTAATAATCTCCAGCCATAAAATTATTTTCAATGCTACTTCATTAACTGTATTTTTGGTACTGTTATGAGTCATAATGAAAATATCTGATATGTAACCCTGGTGAAGGGGTTGAGACCTACAAGTTGAGAACCAATGACGTAAGGTGTTCTAAAGGTTGTCATCAAAGGCACACTGACTAACAAGAGATAAACTTGAAGTTTCAATAAAAATAAGTTCATTATACTTTGAGCAACACATGAATAAAGTTTATACAACAATTCAAACCTTATTTCAGACATTAAAGTTTACTTTTTGTTTTCTAAGTATCAATGGGTGCTAAAACAAACAGGTTCATTTTCCCCTGCCTAGGTTCTATCAAATATATAGCAAAAGACAGATTAGTGGAAAGTAAGCAAAAAGCTTAAATAATTTCATCCCAAGTGAACAAATAATCACTAATTTATTGAGATAATTGTAGGAGTTTCCACTCCATTCACAGTGTGGCTACTGGTTGGGACCTTGACATCCTCCTAGCTCCTTTTCTTCCCTTTGGGACTTGCAAGATCAGACTTCACAACAATTGGAGCCCTCCAGCCCTCCCAGGAGGCAGGAAGATATAGGTAAGCTACCTGATCTCTCTGGCACAACTATCCCGATCTGGTTGCCCCTGGGCTCCATGACAGGAATTATGATCCTCATCCTCTCTCCCTCTCTGTAGGGTACGTCAGATCATAGGTGCGTCCATATTAGATATCCCACAGCACTCTCACATGGCCTGAAGATATATGGGTACCTACATGTGCTCCTTGGTAGTTTATCTACACAAAGATCTCAATGAACTCAAAGAGAATAAATGCCTAATCTCATCCAAAGAAAAACAAAAAAACAACAACAACAACAACAAAAAACCCACCATAAAACTGAGGCTGATGGGATTTACAGAGACAATCCAGGATGTAAAAACCAAATACAATAAAGAGACAAACATACTGAAGGGAAGGGAATTCAATCTCAATAGCTAGCACGAACATGGAGGAGAAATCCTTACAAGGAGAATTAGACCACAAAAGCAAAGAATATAAAAAAATCACACACAGACACACACAGACACAGACACACACAGACACACACACACAGACACACACACACACACACACAGACAGACAGACAGACACACACACACACACACACTTGGGGTGGAGATAGAGACAGAGACAGAGAGACAGAAAATAAAGCTGTAAGCAACCACGAAAACAGCAAATCTTCACATTATGGTATAAATGAAGAAGAATCCCAGGTCAATGCTAAAGACGGGATCATAGAGAAAACTTCCACAAAGTAAGGAAAGGCAGCCACTCAGATGCAATAAAGACACAGGTCACCAAATAGACAAAGATCAAAAACAAACTTCCCACAGCTTGCCACAGCTTAAAGAGAGAGAACAATACAGGGTACTAAAAGCTGTGAGGGAATAAGCACAAATCACACATGAACAGAAAATCATCAGAATGGCAGCTGAGTTCTCAATACAAACACTCAAGTCCAGAAAAGCCCGAAAGCACTATCAGGTGACAGATGCCAGCCTAGACTACTTTATCTAGGAAAGTTATCTACCAAGGTTGAGAGAGAAAAAAAAAAAAACTTTCTACAAAACCAACAGGTTAAAATAACTCATGCCATTTAAACCAGTCTTCAAGAATGTACTGCAAACAATACTTCAGACTCAAGAGAGGGATAAGCATAGCCAAAATGCTGTAGAACAAAACCAAACATAGCTATAATTACCAAAGATAACATGTGACCAAGACACAAAAAGCCAACAAAACAAAAAAGAAGTGACAGCGATAAGCATACAACTTTCAATAATAACTTTAATTGTTAACAGCTTCAGCTCTTCAATCCAAGGAAACAAGGTAGCTTAATAGACTAGAAAACAAATTTTTAGGTTGTTTGTATGAACCTCATTTTAGCTTTAAAGATGGGTACACCACCTTAAAGTCAAAGGACTACAAATAGTATTGCAAGACAATGGGACCAGGAAGCAAGTGCTGTGGCTATCTTAGTATTTGACAAAACAGTCTTCAATCTAGTATTTCACTCTAATCATGAAAACAATTAACCATTAGGACATTACAATCCTAAACATATATGCACCAAATTCTATTTACCCTATTTATAAAAAAACACTTATTAAAATTAAAGAAAGATTAACAACAACTTAATAAGATTAGGTTAACATCACTTTCTCTAATAGACAGGTCATTGTACCAAAAACAAAAAACAACAACAACAACAACAACAACAACAACAACAAAGAAAACCAGAGAAACATCAGAATTAAATAGCATCAGCATCAAATTGACTTAACAGGTTACCTACAGAATAGTTCACCCAAATTTCAAGAAATATGCCTTATTCTCATCAGCCCATAGATACTGTCTAAAATATATCACATCTGCAACACACATACACACAAAACTTTGCAAATTCAAAAAAGTTAAGATGAGAACACGTATCCTATTGACCACAATACAAAAGAACTTAAGATTTACAGCAGAAAAACAAAGCAAAACACAAACCAATGTCTAGTAACTACTCATGAATATTAAATGACTTATTACTGAATGATGAATTGATCAAAGAAATAAAAAAGACTTGAAACCAAATCCTGGAAATACATGAAAATACCAAACAATAAAATCTCTGGGACATTGAAAGCAGTACTGTAGAGGAAATTTGTATTTCTAGTTATTTAACTGCATTAAAAAGTCAAGAAAGAGCACAAATAAATGTCTTAATAATGTAATTCAAGAATTTGGAAAAAGAACAAACCAAATCCAAATCTAGAAGACTGCAATCATAAATAAAAGTTAAAATAACAAAATAATAATAATAATTCAGAGCAGAAATTGAAAAAAAAAAAACTTGAAACAAGAAAAACAATACAGAGAATGAATAGTAATAGACTGTTCTGTCAGAAGCTAACCAAGACTGACAGACCCTTAGTCCAAGTAACCTAAAGAAAGGGATGAACCAAGTAACAGACAAGGTGGACAGGGAGCACTACAACAGAAACCAAAGAAATTCACAGGACTATAAGGGAATACTTACAACAACAAAAGTATTACACTAAGTTAGAAAATCTAAAAGAAATGGACTAATTTGCAGATTCATCAAAACTTCCAAAGTTAAACCAAGAAGAGAACCTAAAAAGAAATACAACCAATGATGCGATTGAAACATTAACGAAGTTTTCTGACTAAAAACGCCATATCTCAGATAGATTACAACAGAGTTCAACCAGCCTTTCAGGGAAGATGCACAGCCAATATTTCTTAAATTATTTATAAATAGAAACAGAAGGCGCTGGGGCTAACACTCAGAGTCAGAGCGCAGTTCACCCGGGCCCAGGAATTTCTTGGCAGTTGCAAGAAAGAAAATGTCTCCAAGGAAAGGAAATCTCACCCAAGGGAAAAAGTTCTAAAACGAGGATCAGGGCAGCACAGGGCTAGCTCAGAGCTCAAGAACTCTTCCCTGGGACCATGGTTGGTCGCTGTGACCAGTGGGAATGGGGGCTTACCGCTTCTTCTGAGCTAGTGAGCATGGGTCTCTCATGGTGGCTGAGGTGGGATACAAACCTGCAGAGTTTCTAGATCCAAGTCACAGCACCAATGATGTGTTTATAAAAAGATAAAGATATATAATATATGTTCTATGAGTATGTGGTGAGGTGTGGGGGAAGGGGGAGCCTCAGCGGGCGGGCCCATGCCTAGGCATTCCTTCCCCCTGAGGGACCAGCCACACAATGGTATAGGATAAAACAGAGTTAATTCAGGGCAAGGGGAGGCAGAGAGAGGCAGAGAGCGGGAGAGTAGAGAAGTAGAGGCTGGCCATGACCACGTGGAGAGAGGGGGAAGGAAATGGGGAGAGAGGGGCCAAGGGGTAGAGGCAAGGGGGCAAGAGAGGAAGAGAAGTAAGAAAAGTAAGAGGCAAGAGAGGGAGGAGGGGGCAAACAGCCCCTTTTATAGTGGGCCAGGCCTACCTGGCTGTTGCCAGGTAACTGTGGAGTGAAGTTTAGACAGAATGCTAACAGGTGCACCTTCAGGTTTCCTGTTATGAAGCCGGCATTACTGTAATGCTAACCCAGATGAAGACAGGAGAAAATAACAAGCCTATAAGCCCAATGAACACAAATCCAAAAACCTTCAATAAGATACTTACAAACAAGATACACTCATACATCAAAAAGATTATCTACTATGGGCAAGATGGCTTTATTCCAGACATGGAAGGATGTTTGGATATCCTAAGTCACTAAGTATGATAAATCGTACAAATGGACTTAGGGACAAAAACACATGCTCATTTGACCAGATGCAGAAAAGGCCTGAGCAAGCATTCACAGTGGAGTCTTGGAGTGAATTGGCTTGAAGGGATCAGAGCTCCATGGAGTAAAGGCTCCAAGAAACGCTAGGGAACGCTGGCTGTGCAGACGGAAGCCCGAAGCAGCCCAAGCCCATTGCCTTGCACAGAAATGAACTCTCAATGGATCAAAGACCAGAATGTGAAACCTCAAACACTGAAACTTAATTAAAAAATAGGTAGCAACCACACGGTATAGGTGTAGAAAAGGCCTTTTTGAATAGGACTCCATTTGCCTATAAATTAAGGCCAACATTTGACAAGTGGACCTCATGAAACTAAACATCTGCTGTAAAGCAAAGGAAATGATCAACTGATTAAAGGAAAAAAAAATCTTGTTTCTTCGTTATCTCTAATTTCCAATTTTCCTAATATCTATTTTGTACCTTTTGATCCACAAGAAAATTAGGGGGAGCTGATTCATAAAAAAGAAAGTAAAACATATTTAAAAGTTTGTAGAATTCAGGTGTTTCAGAGTAAATAGTTTCAGACTTAGGTAATTTTATAGTTGTAATGAGCATTTCTAATTTATTCTTATTTTAGGAAGTTTGGAGATGATTTTTAACTGAGGATACTAGTAAATCTAAAGCTTCAAAATCATGTATCAAATTAAAACAAATTATGCAAATATATATTTTAATTTATTCAACTGTTGTCTTATTCATCATTTCTTGACTAAAGTGTTTTAAAAAGAGGACACTACACAGCTGGATGAGTGGAGAGGACTGGTGTATCTGGGCAAAGTTGGTACAGGATAGGAATATTATCAAAACTTATTCTACAGGATTTTCAAAGAATAAAAAAGGGTATGATAAAAAGATTATCACTCAAATTAGTATACAACATATTTATCTTTGAACCATAATCTCCAAAATGGACATCTTTCTCTCTGGTCTCAAAGAACCGCTGACTATTTATACAGGAGGTCCAGTAGCAACACATAGAGACTTCTGTGCTTATAGAAGCTAAAACAAAGAATAGTGATGTCAAGACGTTAACTCATTAACTTACCAAGTCATTTTTGAGGAAAAGGTATCACTGAACAACAGAGTATTGAAAGTGTGACTGTGGTTGTTTGAGGTCCCTGTCTGCAGAATGTGTGGCAGACAAGCAATGCCTATGCTGTTTCTAATTATTCCAATTATCATGGCACACTATGAAAACTTGATTAATAACACTGAAGATATTGTTGTGGCAATTAGCCATATGGTTGTGGGACTTTATTCTGTCACGATTTAGCCATTAGCATCTACTTATGTTTGTCAGAACAGTGCATCCGTGACAAGCTGAAGTTCCGCTCACCTTGCCGAGTCCCCTGTGAGCAACACTAGAGAACTGTTTATTCCTGGGAGTCTCTTGCCTGAGTAAATTTTTCATGTGGCATCCGGTCTGACTGGGAACAAATGTCAAATAGCGTATGTGTCAACCCATCAAGCTCAGCATCTCTGAAAATCCACTTTGTGCCTTATGTGTAAAAACAAAGTGACTAAAGAAAATAATTTGTCCAGTAATTATTGGTCATCTATGTTGTCCCATGTATTGACATAGTAATTCAGAGAAACTGATTTTTCATATGCTAACACACAGAATTATGTAACTGTGGTACTATAAGGATATATACAAGCTTGTATATGTAAATATACACCCCCTATTTACCACTTTTAATATATATAAATGACATTGGTAACTAATTTGTCCAAGAGATTTGAGGAGATAATTTTGTTAGTTATGAGTGATAATCTTAGGGAAAAACTTAAAGATG
Source organism: Uromys caudimaculatus (assembly GCA_028551405.1). Taxonomy (NCBI): domain Eukaryota; kingdom Metazoa; phylum Chordata; class Mammalia; order Rodentia; family Muridae; genus Uromys; species Uromys caudimaculatus. The sequence goes on from CM052709.1 coordinate 32,852,261, forward strand.
ACAGTTACGTCTTAAAATAATGCTAAAAATATAACATCAAAGGTCTTGATGTAGAGAATTTTTTAAAAATTTGGAGAATTAAATTTACATTCTCAAATTGAATACATGAATTAATTTGTGAAATATAAAGCCTTGTAGTATTTGCTAGTAGCAGGCAGATTTCCTGGATGTTTTCTTAGGATTTGGTGACATGGTGAACAGTCCCATTGTTTGCAAACCTTAAGGCTATTCAGAGCTCAACAGAAGGATGCTGTGGGTAAAAGTAGCAGAAGTGGAATAAGGAAGACTCCTGTGTTTCCAGTTCATGCTTGTGTCCTCTCTGCATTGGGAGCATGACATAAGGGGACCAGGCAGCAATGCTTTGCCTGCAAGGGTTTCAACCTGAGAGGTTCAAAGTAAGGAACAAATAATAATCCACGCAGCTATAGAGCAGACGACACATGTGGAAATGAGGCAGGCTTTCAAACAAGGTATGATCAAAGCAGAAAGTTAACATCTAATTCCAGCTGCCATCACAGGTAGGGAGATAGCAGCAGGACTGCCTGAGATACAGGTATAGCTGAGGAGCTGGACAATGCAACCCTCTTAGGACATGTAAGATTTTGTTGGCCAAGACACTATCACCCTATTTAGAGCAAGAAAGCATGTCAAGAAAATAGACAAAACAGAAACAGAAAAGTTTGTTCAAGTAGCTAACAAAAGTACTTCATGTTTCATGTGAGGAAACTGAGACCAAGGAAGGTCAAAATACCCTAAAGCAGTGGTCCTCAACCTTCCGGATGCTGCGACCCTTTAATATAGTCCCCCATGGTGTGGTGATCCCAGACCAAAACATTATTTTTGTTGCTATTTCATAACTGTAATTTTGGCACTGTTATGAATAATGTAAATATGTTTGGAGACAGATATTTGCCGAGGGAGTGGTGATCCATAGGTTGAAAACTGCCCTAGAAAGTTACTGTGTACTGTGCCTGCGAGTTTATAATCACAGTGAGATTAGTATGAAGGTAACAACATAATGACATCGGAGTCAATGGTAGAATGCACTGAGTAATTTTATCTAATTCACATTTGTTTATAAAATGAGCAGAGTTGTTTGTCTAGTAGCAACCGTCTTCTACCAGTACTACCCCTCTCTAATGCTTCTCACTGTTTCTTGTTAACATTAATAAGTCAGCACAAGATAATTCTGTATTCATAAACTGTAATGCAGGTACTGGTCTTTGAATATCACATCAACATTTACTAAGTCTATTAATTTTTCATTGTGAATAATACACTGCTGTCATCTTAGAAAAACATACAACTGATACTTCTATTATGAAAGTTTTGCCTACTAAATGAACAAATCTAGCTGTAACAATCTGATCTAATCAATAACATTATAATATTTACTTGAGCTCCTACAGTGTTGTGTGCTTTACATGTAGCACATCATTTGCCTCTAAATTCTTACGAGGCGTGATGCTTATTCTGGAGATGACGAGCTGCCGCTTGGGAAGGTCTGCATTTTGAGGAGTCAATAGCATAAGTAGTGGGGATGGAACTCCACTTCAGGTAGGCTGTGTCATAGTCTTAATCGCTATTGCAGATTGGTCTCCACCAATTGATATCTAAGCACAAATATAACTTTTAATCTGTCACATTTTAATCAGGGCAAGTTTCTTGAAAGTTTTTAATAGAATATTCCAAATAACTAAATCAAATCTTGAAGTTGACAACTGCAGTAAGAAGTAACTCGTTTTTACAATTTTTCCTTACCCCAGTTCTCTCTACTCTGTCTACTGGATCTGGGAGGACAGTGGCTCCTAGTCCCTAAGCCATGAATCTTCTGGCATCCAGTCCCTGGGAGCAAAACTCAGCATTCTCTGACTCACACTTACCCTCCCATTTCAACTCCACTGCCCTGACCTAATCACTTCGGAACAGACAAGATGTTCCAGTTGCTTCCTGTCTTCCTACTGCCACCTCATTTAGACCCATTCTGCTGCAGAGATCATTCTAAAATACAAAATCAGGCAATTATGCCCTGAACTACCTTTGGAAAGAGCTCTCCCTGCTTAATGAGACATTAGATGAATAAACAGATGATCATTCTCCAGAGTAATATTCACTTTCATACACACACAACTTAAAACTATATGCTTTTTAAAAAAAATTAGAATCAATTTCTTCTGCATATTATGGTGGGTTGCCATCCCACAGTCAAAAACTCTGACCCAGAATTGTTCCTGTCTAAAAGAACTGCAGGGACAAAAAATTGAGAAGAGACTGAGGGAAAGGAGGTCCAGTGACCGGCCCAATTTGGATCCATCTCAAGGGGAGGCTCCAAGGCCTGACACTACTACTGATGCTATGCTGTAGCTTACAGATAGGAGCCTGGCATGGCTGTCCTCCAAGAGGCCCAACAAGCAGCTGACTGAGACAGATGCAGATACTTGCACTCAATCAATGGACTGAAGTCTGGGACCCCTGTGGTTGAATTAGGGAAAGGCTGGAAGAAGCTGAGGAGGAGGGCGATCCCATAGGAAGACAGGAAGTCTCAACTAACCCAGACTTCTGAGATCTCTCAGACACTGAGCCACCAACCAGGCAGCATACAAGAGCTGGTCCAAGGAGCCAATACATGTACAGCAGAGGGCTGCCTGGCTTGGCCTCAGTGAGAGAAGAAGCACCTAACCCTAGAGAGACATGAGGCCCCAGGGGGTGAGAAAGCCTGGCAGAGGGATGTGGGGTAGGTGTGGGGTGTAGGTATCCTCTTGGAGGTCGGGGAGGGATGAGGTGGGGGCGGGGGTGGGAAAAGGGGAGGAGGAATGAATGGTATGAGGAACTGTGGGAGAGTGGACTGGGAGGGGGGTTATGACAGGACTGTAAACAAATAAAAGGAGTGGTAGTAGTAGTAGCAGCAGCAGTAGTAGTAATGATAAAAAGAGCAAAACCATCTACTTGTTTTTTCTTTTTAAAAAATTCTTCATCTTATTTTACACGTGAGTGTTTTGCCTGCATGTATTTATGTGCACCATGTGTGAGCCTAGTGCTCACAAAAGCTAGAAAAGGGCCGTAGGTCTCCTGGAACTAGAGTTCTGGATGGTTGTGAACCATATGGGTGTTGGGAATCAAATCTGTGTCTTCTGCAAGAACAGTATGTGCTCTTAACCACTGAGCTGATTCCCCAACCCCTGGACTTTTATTCTGCTTCACAAAATAAGCTGGTAATTGAGGGTTAATATTGTATATACTTTAATAACAAACTATACCTCAACATGTATCTTACAGCTTGGGTGTTTCTGTTTGGTGTAGTTGCATTTTCAGAGAGAATAGTATTTGTGCCAGATTTCAGATATAATTACCAGCTAGTTGAACTTAGGCAAATTAGCTTCTCAGGGAACATTTAGTTCCTACACACAGAGCTGCTACAAGATCAAACACCTGATGATACCTGTAAAGAGATGCTACATAGCTAAGTGAGCTGGAGTTAAGTCTTGCTTCCCTTACCTTTAAAATGTTCTTTATGACTCGTTTATTACAGTGCATTCTCAAGCTATCAACTGCCTTGTTTCTTCTAAATATAGGTAACTATTATTTAGTTATAACTAATTTTTTTCAGAGGCCCTTATCAAAAAATATTGATAAGTTATCCTAAATGTAAAATCTGACAGTTTGTTTATGTATATGTGTAAAAAGTACAAATAAACATCTTTAAATTTTTCAAACTTCTTGAGATGAAGTAACTGATGAACAAAAAAAAAAAAAAAATCACAAAACTCTTAACATCCCTACTTAAAATAGAACCTGACAAAGTCTCAGGTCCAAGTTTTTTGTTTTCATTTAAATATTCATTTTTCCCTGAATAAAGCTGACTTATGACATGGAATTTTTTTAACTTTTTCCCTGGGAAAGAGGTTATGTAAAATTTAAAAATCATTAATCAAATTTCCCTTTTCCCCATCATTTGCCCATTCTACAATCAAATTAAGCTTAAGTAATAAAATTGCTTTCTCTAGTATTGTATATTGGCTGACAATGTCCCCAGGAACTATCACAGTTGCCATAGAAGTCTCATCTTACATGTGTACATTATTAAATGTACACCTTTACTCTCTGATTATATCTCACTATCAGTGATCAAATCCCCATCTGCTAATATGAGAGTCTTTAATATTAATGTGCTTGCAAATTCCTGAAAATACTGTTAAAATGTGAATTCATACAACAGTGAATTCAGCTTTCATAATTTTTTTCCTAGCAGATTCTTCTGACATGTCTGTCTACATTCCCCTTTTGATTCAGTACATTGATGTTGCTAAAGGTACCAGAATTAAGCACTCTTCTTGTTGTTATAACAAAAACCAATATAAGTAAGTGAGGGCTAATTTGGTTCACAATTAGAGTGTACAGTCCATGATGTGTGGAAGTCATGGCAGTAGAAACCCGAGACAGGAAGCAAAGAGCAGCAAATGCTTATGCGCTACTGGCTTTCTCCCTTTGTGTTCAGTCTGGGACCCCTGCCTCTGCTGTGGTGCTGTGTTCATTGTAACCTAATCTACAAACTCCTTCACAGACTCACACAGAGGTTTATCACATAGGTACTTCTGGCATCTGTCAAGTTGACAATCAACACTAACCACTACAGTATCCATAAGGGGTAGGGTAAAATGTTTAAAATTCCAAGGATTCTTCATTAATCATCAGGAAAGCAAGGATATGTATGTTTGTTTCCTGGCACTGAATCCAAGACCTTGTGGTGCTTAGGCAAATACTCCACCATGATCAAAAGGCAGGCTCTAATTGGGAGGAGATGCCAACTTCCTCATAGACCCACCATTCTGTCACCAAAACCACTGTATCTCTTCATTCTTCATTTGAAATAAGTATAAAATAAAACACAATCCACACCAAATACTAGTACTTCTGCATACTATGCACTTGTAGTAAGAAATAATGGGCAATTCCACGAGGAATAATATAGAATCTTCCTACAAATTGTACAACTATGTTGTACACCATAAAATCAAATGATTAAAAATAGGAAAAAACCTGGGACTGGTGAGTTACCTGAGTGGATGATGGCGCTTGTTGCCAAGCCGGCCAAGCACAGTTGGATTCCACGAATTCACGAGGTAGAGGGGAAAAAACAATTCCCAAAAGCCATTCTCTGACCTTCATGTGTTGTTATGCATGAGTGCACACATGCAAACACAAAATAAATAAATGTAAAAATAGGTAGAAAAGTAATGGTGACCAAGTAGAAGTGAGGCTGAAAATTGTGTTTTTCTTTGAATTTTATAAATACCCTGGGGATCCCAAACCTGTCCCACAAGGTCCTGTGCTGCCCCCTCTATCAGCATAGCTTATTGTTCCCCAGAAGCGAATGCACACAACAAACGCCCCTCTCTCTAGCTGGTGTGAAGTTACATTCCTGGGCTCTTCTCTGTTTCTAACTGACCAATTGTGAGGAACTAAAGAATCTGCATTTCTAACAACCTCCCAAGTGACACTTGGTCAGACTAAGGCCTGAGAATCACTGGGTTACGCCATTCTGAAGAAGTGTCAGCACATGCTGCTTCTCCTTAAAGCAGCTTATCATTGTCTTAAATATCTGGGCTTTCATTCAAATGGTATCTCACAGTTTAACTGTATTTTAAATAGCACAGTAATTACAACCTTTTACCTAGAATAACATAAAAGTAAAAAAAGAAAAAAAAAGCTTACAACACTGCCGTGTCTGACTGATAAATAGTGATCTTAGAAAATGTTGCCGAGATTAGGGTCCCTAAAAACCCGTGCGGGCAGGGGATGACCGGGGGAAAGGCTTCGGGCCCTAAGTGAGCGCGGTTCTTTCAGTGCCTTCTCACTGCCTTCAGCTGCACGACAGCTCATTCCTGAGGCTGCTCTGGGCCTCGGGACTTAATCACACCAGGATGAGTTGGTTTAGCTCACATGCCTTTAGGAGTAATGATACAATTAAGTGATTAAACAATCAGAAAAAGTAGTTTATCTCTGTGAGAAAAGCAGTTAGCACACAGGTCCACAGCTGACATGAGTATCACAAGTCACTCATAGCTATCATGTTCATTTTAGATGTATAAAGAAAGACTGCTGCCATGCCTGTGAAATAAATTACATTTTATCAGTGCCTGAGTGTTTTATAACTTTAATTTTTTTCTTTGCTTCAAGAATAGAAAACTAAGACAGTTGACAAATGGCTCATTGGACACTTGAGCTGAAGCTAATTATATAATTTGGTGGTGGTGACTGTTTAACAAGTTAACACTGGTGGTCACTTTTCACCACTATCTCACAAACCAACTGTAAAATGTAGCACAGGCTGGAAGACTGAATGGGAGGCCTAGCAGAGGACTCCAGTGATGGCCTGTCCCCATTGGGACGCCATAGCCATCCATCCATCTCACAAAGCAGCCAGCTCACTATCACCCAGCATCCTAAGACAGGAGGTCAAACTGGATTGCCTATGTACAACCTGCACGTGATGATATCTTGTATTGTACAATCCTCTGCTAACATTCCACAGTAATGGCCTATGGATGAAGAAACAGATGAAATTTGGTATACATTTGCATTAACAGATCACTTAATTTAGGTCTCTATCCAACTAGATTATGCTACTTAAATAAGGCTTCTTTCAATAAAAGATATCACAATCACACATGGTTATTAACTATGAATAATATTTTTAAGTTTTATTTATTTTTCTGTTAAAGGCTTAGGTGTATATTAGACAACAATTTATGAATTTTAATTTTGCTTAAAATAACAAATAGCACCAATCTAAGCTGCTTTGAAACAAGTTCATTCACTTTTAGAGGAAATAATTTGGTGCACTGTAAGTTCTTGTTTTCACAGATTTCTACCCTTAAGATATATTATAGAACATGGCATATATTAAGCCATCCATATGGAAGGTATGTGCTAATATTTATGCCAAAAACAGTTATATTAATATAAACCTAAAATCCTGTTAAAATCAGGGAGAACTATTATTTTTAAAATATCACACTAAGTTTCTTTGGCAAATACCAGAGACTAAAATTTTATATTTCTTTTTACAAAAATAAGGAAGAAAGGTTGTCATATAAATACTGATTCTCAACCTTGAGTTCATAAACAAGGGTGCTATTCACACTCTTTTGGAAAAAACTGATTATTTTTTACTATCTGAATTTTTTTTTTTAGTAGGAAAAAAATCCCTTAACATTACCTCTTAAATACAGTTTTTCTCATTTAAATGCAAGGGTGAATAAGTAATGATTTTTTTTCTTATCCAAGTTGCTTTCTTTCCCCTCAAACAAACAAACAACAAATAAGCAGCCAACCAAGCAAGTAAACAAAATCCTAAAACAAACACCACCTCATCCAGGCAAGCTACTGATTTAGCTTAATGTCACCATCTCTGAACAAACGCGTCCAGAGAAAACCCTGAGCATACACATAAGCACTTAAGTTTCAGGAGTCCAGACGCTGTCGAGAAACAGTGGTTCTTTCTATAATGCTGAGGGTCACAGCCCTCATTTAATATTAACTCCCATAATTTAATGATGTACCTGCATAGGAGTCCTTTTGTGAATGTGTGTATGTGTGTGCCTGTATCATATATGGACATGGACCTATATATGAAAACAGAATATATTAAATTATGAGGGCATTATGTTTCTGTGCTAATAAAAATTTTGTACTTAAATGCAGTTTTATATTCCGCAAATAAAATTTATCTTTTAAGTTTTATCTAGTTTCATTCATTAATAGTATATGAAATGTTCCAAAAGGTGATAGAATCCTTTTCAGTGTGTAAAAAAAAAAAAACTATTTGCTATATTACAGGACTGTTTAGATTTGTTGAAAAAAGAAAAACAAGAAAAGAAAGACAGGGAAAAATTAAGGATGTTTTCTTGTCAATCCATACCACACTGCTTCTGCGTTCCATTTATAGTCCACTGTACAGACAGGTGAAAATTTCACCCTCGTACAGGATTTAAACAAATTATGGGCTACAGAAATGTGTCATAAATCAACTTCACATACTGAACAATAGATAAAAAAGAGAAGATTTATATTCTGACAAAAGGAACGGTCTCTAACTCTAATACAAAGCAGAAGGAAGCCGAAAGCCCGCCCTGCTGTGCTACTGCAGCAGGCTCTCCCTGCCCTTTTTATATGCTAACTCAGAATAGTAATTATGGATCTTGTAAGTTAACTTCTGTTTCCAGAACTATGAGTTGTAGTAAAAAAATGCCTTTTCATGGAGACAATTACCATTAATCAAAACACTGAGAGCTAATACCACTCAAATCCAACCTACCGCTGTGCCCAGCAATATATCAAACTGTCTGTTGTCAAACACACTAACAAACTTAAATGGGCTGTTTCCACTACAAACAAAACCAAAAACAACAACAACAACAATAAAAACCGCCCTGCTAGCTAAGTAATTTTAAAATCCAAACTGTTATCTCAGTTATCCTTCCTGTCAGCAACTCTTGCCTTTCAATGTTCAGTCACAGCCCAGCAGTCTGTGAAGAGACTCAGGTCTGGGAAGAGAAAGCCACTGACCTGCGAAGACTGTGTGCTATAGTGGATCTGGTCAGTCTTTGAATATTTAGTGCAGCAGTACACTTGGACTTGTAATTAATTAACTTTTTTCAGGGCTTGAAATGTTCCATTTGTAAGCAAACAATATGAACATATAAAAGGTTAATCTGTTAGATTCAGAAACAACAAACTTGCTTCTACAACAGCTATACAAAGTATAAGGTTACAAGGTTCATAAAAACATTTTCTTAAGCTTTTGTTTTAAAACACATATGTGTTTGTATGTGTCCTGGTACATGTGGGAGTCAGTGGATTTTTTCCCCCACTATGCGGGTCCCAGCGATAGAACTGTGGGTGGCAGGCTGGGGGTTAAGTGACTTTACCTGCTAAACAATGTTGCTGGTCCAACTTACTTCCTTAAAAAATACTGTTCAATTCTCTATTTTCAATAGAGAAAATTACAAAAGAAATTATCTGCTGGTAGTTTATATATCCAACATTTTTATCACCACATTTCAGTGTGTAGCTCTCTCCACAAAGCCACTGTCTATAAATACCTGAGTTCCCAAACCACCCGGGAAGAGCACCAGTTTACTCACAGGCTTCCTACTTTTTTTTTTAAATTGAACCAAAAATATTTTTGTATCCAACCGCCAAAAATGGGGAAGATTTTACAAATCAGAAGGCTTTGACAACAATTCCTAATTAGAAGAAGATATCAAAGTATTTTATAAAAATAAAGGTAAAAGGGTGAAAGCAAGGGATCTGACAGCCAGGCCAGGCACCTGTGAATGGCTAAGTCCACCATTACCCCTGTGCTTTGGAGGGTTTGTTACTCTGCCTTCATGTCGCCCTGCTGCCTCCCTATTAGAACAGAATGGCCTACATTCGGTAGTAGATAGTGCATACTGATGGCACCTTCACGTATATAAAATATTGTAACTGAACATTTACAAAATACATCCATAATACACAAAAAATGACATGACATGAAGTGATTAAGTCAAAATACATACACGCGCAAATTGTTCACTCCAATAATTTCTTTAGGTTTATGTAGTAAAAGACTACAAATTTAGTGTGGAAGGTCATAAAGATGCTACATAGCCCACTATATTTTTACTGCAAGTGATCCCACAATTAGGAGAAAGGTCTCAAGTCCACTCTGAGCCACTGTACTGTAATTTATTTCAGCAGTTTCGGCATTTACAAACCTCTTCTAATGGAAGCTATCACCATTGTGTTTACATCATTCCTTTTCCCCTTCTCATTTAGGCATAAACTCCTATGTCCTTTACACCTTCCTTTAAATGCTTAATACAAATAACCACAGGAGAATTTCGTCTCCCCTTGAAAAACTGCAAATAAAGATGTCAGCTACTGAGTATATTTGTGGCATCTCCAGCAGCTGCTGTTAAATACCAGCTGGTCTAGCTGATTAAAATTACCTCCGAGTTGGTATTATAAAGATGCCTGGGCAGCGCTGCTGTATTAATGGATTATTGAGTGAGAGATGAAAACCTTGGCCAGCTGATGCATTTTATTACAGATAGGCTTTATGATGTGTAATCACTGTAATTTTTACAACGGGAGGAAATATGAAAAATGGAGTAAACAAAAATCCCCATAGAAATTGCCCCAACTCGACTGTTTATTTCTACCGGTCTGTTTCCTAGAAGGAATCAGAGTACATATTACTGGACATAAATATACAGGTGTGCACTTTTAGCCACAATGTATCCATCCATCTATGGGACAAGTAGAGGATGCTCACAGACAAAGAATGTATAATCTATGGCAATAGATATTCGGTGTCTGCCAAACCACCCAATTGGCTACAATGGGATCATATGACCTAAGTACTTTTCGACTGTTCACCAGCTGGGCAGTAGCTGAAAATCCAAATCTGGCCATCAGGACTGTGGTTTGCAGTGTTAGAGACTGGATCATTGATTTCTTCACTATTTGCCCGCCAGCAGAGTTTTTGTTTTTATTTTTTAAGTAGAACTCTACCAAATAGTCACCCAAATCCTAAACTTTCATCTTATGTTTACAAACAGCTATTATTTGTAATGTTTACTGGCGCAGCTATTATTTGTGAATAAGATAGCAGCACAGGACCCCACTTTATCACATTCCACAGCCCTCCAAATCTATTCTTCTATTTATGCCACTCTCCGGGCTACAGTGTGCTCCCAGCTGCTTTTTAAGAATGAACAGTGACTCTCCTGAGGCTGTGGCCAATTAAAATAGCTCAAGTAGAAAATAAACTTCACTGAAGTATGCTCCTGGATGAGTAAGAGTCTTCTAGGGGAGGGCAACTACCTCAGGTTGGATTACCTCTTTAGGTAATTCACAAGTTTTTCTTGAAGTAATAATACAATGCTTACCAAAAGTAATATCAAGTTTATTGTTTTGGTTTTCCTGTAAAATAATTAAGATCAACTTTCATCATAGCTAGATTAATATATGAAATGTGACTGCAAAGTTATGCCTCTTTCTTTCAATAAAGACACTGAAATTTTCACAGAAATAACTTATTCAGAATCCCTTACATGTTTTAAGACTACCTGCTGTACATTAGTGTGCTGTGCTTTGGAGGCTGAGAGATGCTTTAATGCGTAACCAACACTTCTAGTTAGAGTCAAATGTGGTCAGCGAGCATTGTGAATAGGAAGCATATGTAATATTTGATTATACAAGTATGAAACACGTTCTAATGTAGCCTCTATGCTAGTAATGACAATCCCAGAAAGGATTTCCAGAGGGATTTTGAGCAATGACATTTGATTAAAATAAATGTTATTTTTCAACGTTAAAGTGACCTGTTTTTAAAGGTTCATGATAAGTTTGGATTTTTATTTCAGACAATATTTACTTCAATCTTTATTCATAATTACTTAAAGTAATTTTCAAAAGGAAAAATCTAGTAATTATTATTACTTTTATACGTGTGTAAGTTGAAAATTAAGAGAATTTATTTACAATCTAGTCAAATTTCTTTTGTGTAAAAGAACACATACATAAAATTTTACAAGAACTGTCCAACTATTTGTACCAGTACCTACCCTCTAGAGAGGCAGGGCCACTGTGAGTAACAGTGACAGTCTTCTTAGTACCCATGTTGTCTTATGTACAATGCTTGATGTCAGTAGGCACTTAAGGATTTGTTTACGCAATAGTAATTGTATTGCCTAAATGTTACCTTTAAGAAAACCAGTGAATTTCCAACTATTATCCAATGCAAATAAAAAGCATAAAACTGAAGAAACTAAGAAAAATCATGTCATTTTTCATCAATTAAGTAGAATGCAGAAGCCAGGCATGTAAGAGTCAAAAGCTGGCTGGTACTGGTCAGGTGACTATGGGGACACCATCCCTTCAGCCTGGGTGTACTGGGCTAGTCTCCCACTGACTCAGGACTTTATTCAAGACACTATACTTTGGGAAGCCAAGGACCAATGAAGATAGACTTGTTATAGGCAATTCAGTTAGCCTTCTTTCTTCTAAGGCTAAGTTGTATGTTGTATGCTGTATGTGTGTTGTATGATGTGTGCTGTAAGATATGTGTCTACACAATTTAAATGGCTATTAAATGCATGGCTAGACTACTTAAGCTTTCTTCCCACATTTCATTTACCTCCCTCTCTCCCCAGTCTTCTTTCTCTTTGTGTCCCCATGTATTAAGTGATGGAGTGCACTGGGAAGAGGCAAGGAAGAGGGGACACGATGGGACTGCATACGTAGACAAAATGCCAGTGTGCATGACTGTGATGCTGATGTGTTTATAAAGAGATATATATGCTCTGTGTGTGTGTGGTAGGTATGGGGGAAGGGAGTACCTTGGGGAGCCCATGCTGAAGCTTCCCTTCCCCCTGAGAGACTAGTCACAGAACAAGGAAGGTATAGTATAGAATAGAGTTTATTCAGGGTATGGGGGGGGGGGGGAGTTAAGAGGGTAGTAGAGGCAAAGAAAGGCAGAGAGAGGGAGAGGGTAGAGAAGTGGAGGCCAGCCATGATCATGTGGAGAGAAGGGGGAAAGGAATAGGGAGAGAGGGAGAGGCAAGAGAGGCAAGAGGTAAGATAGAGAGGAGGGGCAAGCAGCCCCTTTTATAGTGGGCCAAGCCTACCTGGCTGTTGCCAGGCAACTGTGGGGTGGAGCATACCTGGCTGTTACCAGGTAACTGTGGGTGGAGTTTAGACAGAATGCTAACAGAAGGAGGGGCTCACGAAGTTCTACCTTAAGCTGAGGTGATGGTAATTGATGGCTGCTAGAAGGAAACTGTTGGCTTCAGGAATGTAGTGTGAGAGGGGCTATACCATCCACAGAGGCAGCAGTGACACTGAGTAGACTCAGTTTTAATAAAGCCAGCAACAACAAAAACTGAAGTGTGAGGGAAGCATGGTAGAAGCAATTCAGAAGGAATTTAATACAGATGCAGCTACTCACAGCCAACTATCAGACTGAGCCCAGGGACCCCAATGGAAGAGCTAGGGGAAGAAATGAAAGAGCTGAAGGGGACTGCAACCCCATAGAAGAACAATATTAACTAACTAGAGCACCCAGAACTCCAAGGACTAAACCACCAACCAAAGAGTACACATGGAGGGATCCATGGCTCCAGAAACATATGTAGCAGAGGATGGCCTTATCTGTCATCAGTGGGACTGGAGGCCCTTGGCCCTGTGGAGACTGATGCCCAGCATAGGGGGATGCTAGAGGGGTGAGGGGAAGTGGATGAGTGGGTGGAGGAGCACCCTCATAGAGGCAAAGGGGAGGGGGCAGGAGGATGGGATGGGTGGTTTGTGGAGGGGCAAATGTATAGCTGGATATCATTTGAAATGTAAACAAAATGATTAATTAAAAAAAAAACAAAAAAGAAAACAAAACAAAACCAAACCAAAGTGGGGGTGGGTTTCATCCAAGAATATTACATCAATGTATAAATCCTCAAATACGAAAATAAAAAGCAAAAGAAAAAAATATGATGTAACAGTTTTCAAACAAAAAATACCTCTCTGGAAACCTAGGTTTGTAGAGATACTCTGAAGCACTGATTTAGTGTTCCACTATGTTCATAGCAGCTTTATTTATAATTGCCAAAAGCTGGAAACAACCCAGATGTCCCTCAACAGAAGAATGGATATAGAAAATGTGGTATATATACACAATGGAGTACTACGAAGCTATTAAAAACAATGACTTCATGAAATTTGCAGGCAAATGGATGGAACTTGAAAATATCATCCTGAGCGAGGTAACTCAGTCACAAAAGAACACACATGGTATGTACTCCCTGATAAGTGGATATTAGCCCAAAAGCTCACACTGCCTATGATACAACCTATAGACCATATGGAGAGTAGAAGGAAGGAAGACCAGGGGATAGATGCTTTTCCCTGCATTGAGGGAGGAATGAAACGATTGTGGGAGGTGGAAGAAGAGGGGGACAAGGGAGGGACAAAGGAGGAGGAGGAAATAAGGTGGGCAGTATCATAATCTGGAGGAGATGTGAGAGAGGTACAAAGGGTCAGGAAATTGAATAAAAATAGGTAGCAGGGGGGGATGAGGAACTGGGGATAGCCACTGGAGGGTCCCAGACACCAGAGAAAGTCAATAGGATTGACTTTAGCTGTAATGGGCAGAGAAGGGGGAGAGAGAACCTGTGGAGACCACCTCCAGTGAATAGGCAGGGCTCCTGGCTGAGGGATGGAGCTACCTATCCATCTCAAAGGTTTTTTTAAACCAGAAATGTTCCTGTCCAAAGAAAGAACAGGGACAAAAAATGGAACAGAGACTGAAGGAAGGGCCAACTGGGGAACAGCCCCACCTGGGGGATCCATCATGTCTGCAGACACCAAACCCGACGCTGTTGCTAGGGTCAAGAGGTGCTTGGAGAAAGGAACTAAGTGTGGCAGTTCCTGGGGAGGTCCAGCCAGCAACTGACCAATGCAGAGGCGGGTGCTTGGAGCCAGCCTTCAGGCTGAACTCGGGAACCTGGAGGGGGAGCTGGCAGAAGGACTGGAGGAGCAGAGGGGGATTGCAACCCCACTGGAAGAACAGCATAGGCTGGCCTGACCACCCAGTTCTCCCAGAGACTGGACCACCAACCAAGGAGTGTAGACGGAGGGATCCATGGCTCCAGATACATATGAAGCAGAGCAATGGGAGCAATGGGAGGGGAGGCCCTTGGTCCTGGGGAGGTTTGATGCCCCAGAGTAGGGGGATGCTGGAGAGGTGGGGCAGGAGAGTGTGGGTAGGTGGGGGAGTACCCCCATACAGGCAAAAGGGAAGGGGAGGGCAGATGTGGGATGGGAGTGGTGGTGGAGGGAGTAACCAAGAAGTGGGACATCATTTGAGATGTAAATGAATGGAATGATTAATATTAATAAAAGAAGAAAAGTTTTATACATATTAAGCAGAGTAACTAGAGATAAGAAACCAAGAGTAAAAAATTTGTCTGATGAGAGACCTATCAAGGATGTATACAATGGGCCCAGAAACCTAGGTAATGCAGGCTTGATTAATTACTAAGTACACTTAAAAATGAACCATGATATTACATACAGATTACCACATGTCAAAAAGAAAAAGCTTATAATGGCAATGAGCAGCAGATACTTAATTTGCCTCTGGCTGACTGGGTTAAAAAAAGTAGGAAAGTAAACAGAGATACATGGTAAAGAAGCCAGAGATGAAAGGAGAGACTGAACATGAAAAATTAATTTAATTCTAGGATTTTTCCTTTATCAATTTCCTATCAAAAACTAAAACCTTATAAATCATGGCTTCACTCAGAGGGTAAAAATTACTTATATTTTCTTCTAAATACATTCTGCTAAGCTCACAGGCTCAAAGCCAATATCTGAGATATTACTTATTAAACTACAAGAGATAAAATGATATCCTATTATCTTGTATGTCTAAGTTTCCAGAGTGAATTACTTGGTTCTATATAACAAATTCCAGGCCCATCCCTGGAATGGGTAAATTATTCATCTCCAGCAGTCAGTTGCCTGTAGCTCCTCATCTAGGAGTGGGGCCCTGTATTAGCTGGTTTTGTGTGTCAACTTGACACAAGCTGGAGTTATCACAGAGAAAGAGTTTCAGTTGAGAAAATGCCTCCATGAGATCCAGCCGTAAGGCATTTTCTCAATTAGTGATCAAGGGTGGGAGGGTCCCTTGTGAGTGGCACCATCTGTGGGCTGGTAGTCTTAGGCTCTTATAAGAAAGCCAGCTGAGCAAGCCAGGAGAAGCAAGCAAGCCAGTAAGTAACATCCCTCCATGGCCTCTGCATCAGCTCCTGCTTCCTGCCCTGCTTGAGTTCCAGTCCTGACTTCCTTTGGTGATAAACAGCAGCATGGAAGTGTAAGCTCAATAAACCCTTTCTTCCCCAACTTGCATCTTGGTCATGATGTTTGTGCAGGAATAGAAACCCTGACTAAGACAAACTGGTACCAGCGAAGTTGGGTATTCCTGTGACAACCTGACCATGTTTTGGGGAGGACTGTGGAAGGACTTTGGAACTTTGAGCTAAAGAGCCATTGGTATGTTAAGAGCTCTGTGGGGTGCTTTGTAGGAGCTTGGAAGACAATGTTGGGAACAGTGCAGAAGGTGGAGGCCTGGCTTGTGAAATTTCAGAGGGAAGATTAAAGACTCTTATCAGGATCATTGTTAGTTTGATTTAAGATTCTGTGGTTTTGGTTAGCTGGGGCTGAAGAAATCAGCTGTGATTAACAAGATACCAGAACTAATAAAGCAAAACCATTGCATTGCTGGGACTATTGATGCTGGTTAGCTGGAGCTAAGATATTAGTGGTGATTAAGAAGAGACCAGCATCATTGGGGTGAAATCTTCTGAGAAGTGTTTTCTGACAGCACAGAGGCTACGTTCCAGAGATAGCCATGATCGTACCTTGTGCTGTGGCTGGACTTGGTAATGTGTAAGAGTCACCCAGGTGGTACTGGTTTTGAAGGCATGAAGGAGTCGTGATGAGTAGTTGAGGCCTGGGCACTGAGAGAGGCCGTGGAAGGTCATTTGTGAAGGTGCAGCCCCAGTTGCAATTGACAGCCCAGAACTGAAGGGGTCATGCAAAGGAGGTGAGGCTTGGGACTATGAAGAGAGCTTATGAGAGGCTGTTGGTAAACCTAGTTGCAGTGGAAGACAGCAGTGTTTTGGAGATGCCAGTACCATGAGATGACCACCAAGAACAGCAGCAGCAGTGGAGTACAGGTATCTGGAGCCATGTGTGCAACAAAGGACAGAGCTGGAGAAGTGACTCAAGCCCTTGGAGGAATCCAGAAGATCGTGAGGATCCCAGACATTGGACGGTTGGAGTTTGATTTTGCTTTTGATTGTGACTGTGGCCTGATAGTTTACCCTCTTGAAGAAAGAAGGTATTTTAGTGGAGCCCACAGTTAAGAGACTTTGAATTTTTAAAAGATTTTGAATTTTAAGAGATTGGATGTTTAAAAGGGACTGAAATGTCAATATGTAAGGATCTGCAAAGACTGTGGGACTTTTAAAGTTATTTAGATCTTGGGGATGAATAAGGAAGTAAGGGTCGAGGCTTATTGGTGATGTGTTTGTGTGTCAAGTTGACAATGGGTCAATTGTACTGGCTAGTTTTGTGTGTCAACTTGACACAAGCTGGAGTTATCACAGAGAAAGGAGTTTCAGTTGAGAAAATGCCTCCATGAGATCCAGCCGTAAGGCATTTTCTCAATTAGTGATCAAGGGGGTAGGGTCCCTTGTGAGTCGTACCATCTGTGGGTTGGTAGTCTTGGGCTCTATAAGAAAGCCAGCTGAGCAAGCAAGCCAGTAAGTTACATCCCTCCATGGCCTCTGCATCAGCTTCTGCTTCCTGCCCTGCTTGAGTTCCAGTCCTGACTTCCTTTGGTGATAAACGGCAGCATGGAAGTGTAAGCTCAATAAACCCTTTCCTCCCCAACTTGCATCTTGGTCATGATGTTTGTGCAGAAATAGAAACCCTGACTAAGACAGGCCCACTAACACTGGCATGTCAGTCAGTTTGCACTGCTGCAGCTCAGGCTTGATTTAAACAGCCATACTCTTGAGATTTCATGGGTATAGCTTCCTTGACATATACAAAAGATGGAATCTTGCAGCATATTGCTTTGTCCTCTGGATTTTCTAGCCTTTCACTCCCTCTTCCATAATGTTCTCTGAGTATTAGGTGAAGAAATAGTACTGAGTTGTTCAGGGGAGGATAAGAAAGTTGTCAAACAATCTAGGGTATTGCTGTTGATCTTGGTTACCTCCTGGAGATGAAAGTAAATCCTTATTAGTAAGATCTCATACAGTTTGGACGTGGGATCAGAAGACTCAAGATGGATATCACCCAAAAGCTTCCTGCAACTTTCATTTGCAAGTTGCCAAGGGAGAGAAGCAACCATTACCTAGCTGTGATGCATATGCACCACAGCAATAGCCAGCATGCCAAAATACCCTTCAATGCATAATGGCCACACAGGTATCTTGGTGGTAACTAGCAACTGTCTAATAGGACTTATTGATGCTAAAACAGCGAAATCTTGCATGGTACTGGAAACCTAGCAAACAACCAGTTTTCATGAGTTCCTGGATCTGAGAGGAAACCATCTATTCTTACTTTCCTAAATCAATGTAATTCTAACTGCAATCTAAGAGTGCATCTGTATACCTATAGGTAAGTGTAGCTTCAGGCTTCATCACAGAAGCTTCTCTCTGCAACAGACAGATACCACTACAGAATGTCACAATCTGTCAAAATACAGGGATCAATCAAGCACCTAACCCTACCTGATGAATCTTCAATGCACTTGTAACTAAGGTTCCAAGAACAACAGGGAAAGGAGAAGAAAGATTGTTAAGAGCCAGCAGACCAACTAGGGAGCCTGCTCTGACACTGTGGCTCTGAAATTGATAGGGAAGCTACACTCATGAAGCTGAACAATGGTAACAGCAACAGAAATGCAAACATGGAAGGGAAATCTCATGTGGCCCCAAACAAGACAAAGAACAACTGGCAAATGATGACTGCGAAGAGTGGAAGCATAGGCTCTCCCAAGATGAAGCCCCTAACTGGTTCTCCAGGACTAAGGACAGTCACATATCATAACTTTGTAAATAACTGCTTACAGAACGATATCAGAATTGTATTTTAAATGATGTTCTAATCAATAAAATGCATAACAAAATGATATATATACACCAAAATAAAGTCTTCATACTTTACACAAGACAGAATGACATGAGAGATTCACAGGTGTTATCAGAGTATGAAAAAGCAGAGAGCTCAAATTCAAAAGAACAAAGCTTCAGATCTTACAAAAACTAGTATGTATTTTATTAAGTGATATAAATTGTACCCGTTATAATAGACTTTTGCATGGGATGGGTAACATGATAAACCATTCTACCTGCCCTTAGAACTACTAACAATATACACTCACACTGGCAGCAAGTTCCTTTTCCTTAAAGGCTGGATCTTGAAGTGGCAGGAAGCCCAGTGCTAAGGACTATTACCTTGAGATCTGCCAATGCTGCTATATAGTGTGTGGAGCATCTTAGCCTTTTTATTCCTCATCCTTGTCATGGAAATGAGTCTTATGGTTTCCTCTGGTGATCCTACATTCCTTCCTTAACAGGCCTGTTTACGCCCATTGGAAACAGAATTCCTTTGATTTCCCTGCCTGGAACTTTGAAAGCTCATTTAGTGAAGTGAAATATGGCTTATGGTCTATTTACAAACACAGTAACTATAGGGGCCTTGGGTTTCCACTACTCTAAATCCTATTCAAACTTGAGTGTTACTACAAGCTTAAGTGCCCACAGCCTGCTGAGTTCCATGGTAACTGTTCAATGTAAATAAACCTTCTCTCTCTCTCTCTCCTTTCTTTTTAAAAATCACTTAAAATATGGAAATATACTGTGAATATAAACAAGATAATCTGTGTCAAGTCTTTAGATCAAGAATTAGCTAATAGGAAATAGCAAATATTAGTAATTCTGAATGATTACTTCAGAAAAGTACTTCATGTATTATTCTGCTTTATAATTCTTAGTGTTAAAATTTTCATACTAAAGGAGAGAAAGGCAGGTTTATGAAAGAAATAATCATGGGTTTACTAAAGAGTCAGTGGTTTATGACAACAAGGTAAATATGAAAACAAGGTAAAACTGGATTTCCACTATCTAGTCCCTCATATATTATATACCGTATGCTTCATGTATACTATGAAGCTGAAGTACCTGAAGTACTATGAATGAAAAAGCATATTTTAATGAATAACTGAACTTATAAAATGACTTGCTTCAATTGTAAAGTGAAACAACTTTAAGGTAAATAATGATATGATTCAGAAGAGTGAGAATTACATTGTAACCTTATGTTCATATGTCAAGTACAGCCTTAAAGAAACTGAGTACTCAAATTATTATACTGTGATATGTAAAGAACCAGGGTAAGTATAATGTATGTATTTTATATTATATTATAAAATTAAGCAGATTTATTAACAATTAAGTGCCTGCCCTAACACAATTACTATAAACCAAATAGTACCATGCTTGTGAAGCCATGAACTAGAGCACAGGCATGGAAGATGTGTATTAAACATCTGAGTGACAGAGAGTTTATCTCATAAGCGTTGCAAAGGGTCCACGATTTAAGAGTGCTGAAGCTCAAGTGTGTTACGAGGGCCTTTCCTCAAAAGTGATATGAAATGCAAGTCCCACAGATCGTTACTATGTATTTCATTCATACCAAAGTGTTAAATATAGTCAAACCTTTACAGATCAATACATTTAAAGTTATAGTAAAAGATTTATGAAGGCATAGAAAAAATAGTTCATTTCAATTTTTGTTTGCAGTATAAATGAATATTGTGCTAGAGATAAGCAACTAGATTGTCACATGTGTACATGAAGGGGCAGTGATTACAAACATGTTAGATTGTCACATGTGTACATGAGTGAGCAGTGATTACAAACATGTTAGATTGTCGCATGTGTACATGAGTGAGCAGTGATTACAAACATGTTAGATTGTCACATGTGTACATGAAGGAGCAGTGATTACAAACATGTTAGATTGTCGCATGTGTACATGAAGGGGCAGTGACTACAAACATGTTAGATTGTCGCATGTGTACATGAAGGAGCAGTGATTACAAACATGTTAGATTGTCACATGTGTACATGAAGGAGCAGTGATTACAAACATGTTAGATTGTCACATGTGTACATGAAGGAGCAGTGATTACAAACATGTTAGATTGTCACATGTGTACATGAAGGGGCAGTGATTACAAACATGTTAGATTGTCGCATGTGTACATGAAGGGGCAGTGATTACAAAGATGGTAGATTCAGAACATACGATGGTAGAGAAAATTAAAAGACAACACTTTAAAGAATTGTTGAAAAAGTCATGAAATCATAGGATCTTATTAATAAAATAGATATGAAAATACCACAAAAGCAACTTTAAAAATTACCACGGAAGGTACCAGTAAAGAACTCATTGTTTTACTGCGTCTTAGTACATAATTACAGCTATCACAAAATTTGTTTTAAAAAAATCCAAGTATCAAACTATAATTGACAAACAAAAGATGACCTATGTTAATTATTTGAATGACTCCATTTTAAGTACAGCAGGAGTAATCATTCTTAAAGTTAATAGAAAACATGGTGTAAATTACTTTTAGGATTTATTATCTTGTATTATCACATCAAAAGCATTAACACACAAGATAATATGTAATATTCAGGAGTTTATGGGTATTGAGTCATATATTTCAAGATAAATATCACCAATTAACCTGAAATTAAGATAAAATCATTTGGAAGGATGTCAGCCAATGTTAATACAATTGTTTTATAGTAATGATTAATTTTATACAAGTTTATTATGTTAAACAAATTTATTGGCTTAGTAATACATTTACTATGAATGTAGCAAACATAAATAGATGGCACATTTCCCTACTCATATATCTTCAAATTACATACTTTTATGAAACTGCTTTTAAAAATGGAGTAGTTGCAAACTTTCTTCAAAATTAGAGTAATTATTGCTCTAGAAAGCAGGCCAAATACTTTGTAATGAATCATGATAATGCTAAATATTAATTACATTAGAAACCTATATTCAAAACAGGGTATACTTATATTACTAACACATTTTCCTCAAACATGAACACATATATGGTATACCCTTCACTCACACAGGCTGTTAGCATTGCTAACATTTTTTATTGGTAGATTTATGGTTGTTGCTTCTTGTGTCAAGCCATTTTCTAATTTTGTTAATATATTTTACCTTACCGAGTACATATTTTTTCTCAAAATAAAAATTCGGTAAGAGCTGTGATATACAATGTGATATACAATATACAACTACACAATGGAAGAGGAAATCAAGAGTTCTGATTGTATGCTTAGAGAAATATTTTTTATTAACTAGAATCTGATTACTATATTTTTGTCCACTTAATTACTATGCAAACTTAAGAAAATATTTTCAAATATTAACTTAATGTAAAATGAACTTTCTTCCAGCTACAACAAATGCTAGCATAAGCAAATTTTTATGTCTAAATACTGTATATGTAATGTAGAATAAGACAAAGTATTTCAATTCATTTCCATTAGACACAAATCTGTAATATTTAAGAACATGAAATTATTATACCAAGTTGCTATATCTATTTTAAAAAATCTACTCTCAATTTTAATACTGTATCTTAAAGAAAGCACTGCTATAAAGATGCCTTCTATGTTTCCATTAACTTACAAATGTTTATATTTGTTGATTTAAAAAGGGTAGGTTAGGATTAGGGTTTTTTTTAAACTTTATTTTACAGATAACAAAATTATGACTAAAAGCTGTTGCAGGATATTTGATCACACTGTAAACCCTAAGATTGTGTTATTTACTGAAAAGATCTGTTTCTAGTTGTGGTGTAGCTCAGTCTTAGCATATAACTTGAATCCCTCTGGCTGGAATACAGACATGTCCTTAGTACACACCTTTAATCCCAAACAATGAAGGTAATGTTAGTTTGTAGAAGGAAACACCCTTGCTTTGTTTGCTTGGCAGACAAAGTTAGGAAATTAGAGCAAGTTTTGACAGAATATGACAGGATATGCCCAATTCTCACAAGAACAGAGAGATAAGGGAACTACTTATGAGAGTAGTGGAAAGAAAAAAATGGGCAGTTTTACCAGACAGTTATAGAGAGACAGGTTACAGAGATGACAAGCTAGACACAGGTGAAGACAGAATAAGCCAGAGAGTGAGAAAGAGCCAGAAGATGAGAGATGAGAACAAATTGTCAAACTTGGTATGAAGCCAAGCAGCAATTCAGGAGAGGGAGGGAGGGAGGGAGAGAGGGAGAGAGAGAGAGAGAGAGAGAGAGAGAGAGAGAGAGAGAGAGAGAGAGAGAGAGAGAGAGAGACAGAGAATGAATATCAGTCAGCTTGTGTTGGGCCCCATTTTGGCCCTGGTTTGGGCCCTGAGGACAAACCCAAGCCTGGCTCGAGTTTCTGTGGCCTTGTGGGAGAGCCTAAGCCTGGCTAGAGTTTTGAGACCTGTCTCAGTCACTTCTGTATAGGGGTGACTCAGCAAGACCTGTTTGGCCCTGCCTCCGCCCCACCGTTTCTGATGGGAAGCTTTGCCATTGGCCCTGTCAGTTACCGCTTACCCTCCGTCACCCTTCCCTGCCTAAGTCATCTCTTCCTATACCTAAGTGCCCACCTCCTTGCCTTCTCTATATAAGCATGTGCCTAGTTTAATAAGGTGAGATCCTGCTTCGACAAGACTCCGGGCCTGGTGTGTTTCTTTTGGGCTGTAGACACTCGCCATCCTGCTCAGCCCCTGACAGACCAGGCTGGTTCCAGTTCTCTCCTCTCACCTGGACCTGCCAGCAAGGAGCCAACAAGCTTGGAGAGTTGGAGCCAGAACAGCTGAGTTAGACCAGCCAGTCAGAGTTCAGAAAGAACTAGAAAAGGGTGAGCTTACTCATGCTGTAAGTCTCAGAGGCTGAAAACATTCTAGACCCAGAGAAATTGTACAGAGGCTGGAATCTTCCAGCACAAGGCCTAGGTTAGCGGACTAAGGCAGTAAGCCACAGAGATTTACATCAGGCAAATAAAAGTTACTTTTACAATAATGCTAGGCACACACCCTTATATTAAGGCTGGATACATTACTCGGGTTTATATTTATCAATAAGAAATACACAAATGGACAATACAGCTTAGGGCAGATTTCAGGGGGGATATGAGGTTATTAGACTCATGTGGCTTTTTAAATAGCTCATTAAAAGGAAGCCAAACAAATGAGAAAAATCTTTGTACCATACTATATAAAACAGGCAAATGGAGAAAACAGACATTTTCTTTTTCGAAGATAAAACATAATTAAAGATAACTCAGAAGAAATTTAGATTAGAAATGACAAAATGAAGCAACTGAGGTTACAGTAAGCTATGATATTTTTAGTAATAACAATAAAGTAGAAAGAAAAAGGAGGATTCATATCATGGATCACAGGGTTTTACCCTATTCTATGCTTATAAGTATGTCCAATAGGCTCAAGGAATTTCTGTGATAAAGAAAAAATTGAAAGAAAATGCCTGAAGTCTCTATACCCCTCCCCAAGGCTTAGTCAGGAATCTATGAGGAACAGAAAGAAAGCTTGTAAGTGCCAGACGATGAGGACAAAACAGGACAGATGCATATATGGACTCACAGTGACTGGGACAGCATGCCTAAAACCCAGACACAGTCTTAGCACAGAGAAAGAGCTGTGTACAAAGTCCAGCCCCAAACCAGTAAGTTATCTGGAACTAATACCTGCTGGAAAGAGAAAATGATTTTTCATCAACATCGTGACACCAGGTATACCAACCACATTCAGGTCAAACCTCACGCTTAGTAATAGTTGTCTAAAACAAAATGGACTCCATGTGTTTTTTTGTTTTGTTTTGTTTTTTACTGGGGTGTGTGTGTGTGTGTGTGTGTGTGTGTGTGTGTGTGTGTGTGTGTATGTGTGTGTGTGTTTAAGAGAGAAAAGAAATATGAAGTGGAGTAGGTGTTGGGGGGGAAGAAGAATATAATGACGAAATAGATCATATGAATTTTTTTTAGAAAAGTAAAACAATTTAAAAAGTTAAAAAAACTAAAAATAGATTTGGCAAAAAGTTTAGTAAAATGAATGTTCTGGGTATAAATTAATATACTCAAGTTCATGCTACCTAACTGCATAGTAAAGTCACCAGCTCAATTAAACTGCCAAAAATTATGAAGCTGTTTAATAGTAACTTCTTTTCATTGTATTAAAGACCCTATTCTTTTGCAAGGAATAATTGAAATTTGGAAACATGGATACTAGCTTTCAATTTATTTATGAAAAATAATTTGAACAACCAATACCCCATTTTTTTCACTTAAAAATTTCCTTGAGGCATTAATGTGCACCAATCCTTTGCATCACAGACAGGAAAACAAAATTTAACTCCTGACCTTTTAAATTAAATACCAATCAATATTTATAGTGACTTACTATTCCACTTATAAATGGTAATTCCTTAATATTGTACTATGATGCCCAATGACTTAATGTAACACAAGGAAATATGTCATTTCTAACAGGAATGTGGAACTGTTTCACTGATGCCATAACTAAATCACACAAACAAAAACAAGCACCAAAATCACAAGAAACTAGAATCCTTCACCAGAATCTAGAGCTTCCAAGAAGAAAAAGGGCAGAAATTACTATTAGTAAAAGACTCTGTCTCAGACAAAAACATAAATAAAACATTCGTTGGATCTTTTATTTAATTTAAACCCCAGTCCATGTTCTGGTCCCAAACTTGACTTGAGTGAGAGCTTTCACAGCTCATAAGACTGAGAACCATCTCTGTATATCTCAACAATATTCTTGTCTTTCAATATTGGGCATAATGAAGAGTTAGGCTTCATAATGCTATCTGCCAGGAACCTGCTTAGCACTACATGAAGACAAAAGGAACACTTTTCTCTTTCATGTCATGAATACTTCTGTTTTCTACAGCTTTACATAGCAACTTATACTAATGAAACCACTAATTTACCACATTTAATTACTGGGAAAACACACACAGACACACATACCTAAGGAATGACTGATTTCCTAGTCTTCTGTCATGTTAGAGAAGTTATGGGGCTACAGAAATTAAGACAGCATGTTCAGTGAGAGGGACATTTTTCTCCCAGAAAGAAATTTAAATCCAGCAACATAGCTGCTCTGGCAAAGGATCACATCCAAAGACCTTATAGGTTTAAGTGGTCCAGACGGAAAGGAGACATGCCCTAGATTACAGTATGAGCTGGCTGGAATACAGACACACGCTTAGTACAAATTTTTAATCCCCAAAGATAAAATTAGAGCTAGTTTGTAGAAGGCAACGTGATAATTAAAGAAAGATTTGACAGAATGAGTCACAAACAGGATACACCCAACTCTCAGGAGAATCCACAAGTAAAAAGGTTGACTTAAGGGAGTAGCTTGCAGATTGGGGTGGGGAGGTATTTTACCACGACAGTTTTACAGAGAAAGGTTACAGGTGAAAACAGAACAAGCCAAAAAATTAGAAGGAACCAGAACATTAGAACAAATTGTTAGTTTGAGTCCAAACAGAATAATTCAGTAAGAAGCTGAGAGATGCCATTTTGGATCAGTCAGCTTAGACAGGAGTTTGGGCCAGAACATCTGAGTTGTTGAACCAGCACAACTGAAGTCTAGAAAGAACCAGAAAGGGTGAGCTTATTCAGCAGTAAGTCTCCAAGACAACAATTACTTCTGTTAAATAGCAGGTCCATTTATACAAGGATGAAGGGGAGAACAAAAATTGACCCAGAGAGCATTCAAAGAATATAGATAGTTTAGAGGACTCGTTAGGACTCAGGGCTAGATCCATGTTTCTTTCACTGTACAACACCATGCTTTTTTAAATAGCTTATCTGAAAAACCTACTATTGCCATGTGACTCTGTGCCACAGCTCACCTCAACCCAATCCCACTCGGCGATAGCTTGTCTCCTAGGAGTGCTGACACACCTAAGCTCACATGTGAGACCACCACTACTGCCCCAATACCTGGCCCAAGTGGGACCCGCCCACAGGACACAGGAACTGCAGAGCAGTTGGGAAAATATACTTCTGGATTCTGGTTTCCGTCTGTGCCCCAGAGCTTACCCTCTGCCACAGCTCTCTGCACCCCAATCCAGCCACCTGATGGCTTGTCTGGCAGGAGTGCTGACATATCTAAGCTCATAGGCTCACAGGCTCACAGGAGGGACAAATTCCAGTCAGAGACAACAGAGATAACCAGATGGTGAGAGGCAAGCACAAGAAGATAAGCAACAGAAACCGAGGCTACTTGGCATCATCAGAACCCAGTTCCCCTACCACAGCAAGCCCTGGATACTCCAACACACCTGAAATGCAAGATTCTGATTTAAAATCAGAACTCATGATGATGACAGAGGACTTTAAGAAAGATATAAATAACACCCTTAAAGAAATACAGAACACAGGTAAACAGATAGAAGCCCTTAAAAAGGAAAGACATAAATCACTTAAAGAAATAGAGGAAAACACAACCAAGCAGGTGAAGAAATTGAACAAAACCATCCAGGATCTAAAAATGGAAATAGAAACAATAAAGAAATCACAAAGGGGGCAACCCTGGAGATGGAAAACCTAGGAAAGAGATCAGGAGTCATAGATGCAAGCAAGCATTACCGATAGAATACAAGAGGTAGAAGAGTGAATCTCAGGTGTAGAAGATACCATAGAAAACATTGACACAACAGTCAAAGAAAATGCAAAATGCAAAAAGCTCCTAACCAGAAACATCCAGGAAATCCAGGACACAATGAGAAGACGAAACCTAAAGATAATAGATATAGAAGAGAGTGAAGATTCACAACTCAAATGACCAATAAACATCTTCAATAAAATTATAGAAGAAAACTTCCTTAACCTCAAGAAAGAGATGCCCATAAACATAGAAGAAGCATACAGAACCTCAAATAGATTGGCCCAGAAAAGAAATTCCTCCTGTCACCTAATAATCAAAACATGAAATGCACAAAACAAAGTCTACTAAAAGTAGTAAGGGAAAAAGATCAAGTTACATATAAAGGCAGACTTACCAGAATTACACTAGACTTCTCAACAAAGACTCTAAAAGCCAGAAGATCTTGGGAGATGTCATATAGACCCTAAGAAAACAAAAATGGCAGCCCAGGCTACTATATATCCAGCAAAACTCTCAATTATCATAGGTGGAGAAACCAAGATATTCCATGACAAAACCAAATTTATACAATATCTTTCCACAAAATCCAGCCTTACAAAGGACAATTGATAGAAAACTGTAACACAAGGAGGGAAACAACAACTTTTTTTTCAAAAGAAACCCTGAAAACCACATAACCAATCTGGCATGACGTAAAACAGTGATTTATAACATAACTTTAAAAGTTATAAAGTTAGTCTAAAAGGATAAGCTTCCTAAACTAGAACAAAGGAGTAAGAGTGACTTCAGAGGACTGGTAGAGTACAGGATGAAACAATATGTTAAAGTAATGTAGTAAACTTGGCAAATAAATAACATGGAGCTAGAACAAATTTTTACTTTTAGGGAACTAGCTATTTAGAAACTACTAGAAAATCATAATTAGGAATAGCTGAAATAGACATCTAAAACTTACAACCCATATATTTGTGGTGCAATTTCTAGTCTGTTCAAGTGCATGTAGAGCTCAATATCATGTTTCTTCAGTAGATGATCCTGGATCTGGTTGACTTTAGTAACAATGGCAACTGTTGGCCCTAAATCCTGTGGTCGAGCAAAGGGAATGGGGGTCATCAGAGTTTCTTTTCCCTGAAAGTAAGAAAAATAGCACATGTATTATTTCAATTTAAAATTATGAAATGTGGAAATTGGCTTTTAATTTATTCATCTAAAGGATTTAAAGAACCAAAACAACTTCATCCTAACAAAGGCATAAAATGTAGAATCATGAACTATGAACAGACAGGTGATGGGTATGCTAATAAAGCCAGAGCCAGGAAATATAAGTGTCTTTCACTTGAACAGTTTCTCTTGTGACATTAAAATTTCCAAGAGAATTTGGCTAGAGGCAGTGAAGCCCTTCAAGATGCCCCTGGCCAATTGATCTGATTAGCTACAGCATATAAATTCAACACTTTGATGGAAGTGTGTTTTTTATGGTAATAAAAACTAAAATACTAAATGAAAATTTTGTAAGCTATCAAAACTACACAAAAGGGGAAGAACAAAGGAATCATTTTAGAAAAAGTGTTTTTTGGTCTGTTCTTTTGTCAAGTCATGATTTAAAAGATTTAAAAATGATTTAAAAATGATTTTAAAACTGTAAAACAGAAGTACTTAAATTAAAATCTCTAGGTGGACCTCATTCAGCTTCTTTTTCTACAACATCAAAATTTCATCTGTTTCTTAGCCTGACCTCCCTTGACCTTTGGCCCTTAATGTTTATGTCTCTGATATTAGTATTTGTACTATCCTTCACTAGTGATTCTTAGTTTACCACTGATTTTAAATCTAATGTTCAAGCACAGGCTGTTTATGCTTCTCCCAAAGTTTCTTTTTTATACAGAAAAATCTCCTTTTTATCCTGTACTCAAATGCTATCCCTGAGTGATTTCAGTCACATACAAAGCATCAATAAAAATAAGATAAAGTAAGAATAAAGAACATGGATAGTAAATATGTGAGTTCAAAAATAGTATACTACCAAAAGAAAGGCAATCTATCTGACACAGATTTTTATCAATTTAGTTCAATAGTAATATATAAAACTCACACAGAGAGCTATATAAATTTTACTATAGCCAGGGATGGCGCATATCCTCATAATAGCCAGGTATGGGTTGAATAGTCCCAACACTTAGCAGGCAGAAACAGGCAGAGCTCTTTGAGTTCCAGACCACCCAGAGCTACATATTGAATCCCTGTCTTGAAAAAACAAGGAGACTAAGTTTATAATAATTTTATAATTAAGTGGTAATACTTTATGAAAAAATATGTACACAAAGAAGAAAGTTTCTATTTAGTTCTATACAATCTTTACGTTATGCTTATTTATCTACCAATATTATTATAATATATTATAGATACCTTGATTTACTATTATGTCCTAAGTATTTTCATATTTTATCATAAAAATTATGTTACAATGACATAACGAATTACTGTAGTGTATGCTGTTATTTACTGAATTTGTTAACTCCAGTGTACTGAAAAGATCTGTAATATCAGAGTTACCTTTTGACCATCATGCTCAAAAGTAGAAAACCAAGGTTCAGCAGTTTCCATTAGCTGTGAGAACATTGCGCTAAAAAAGAAAAATAAAATGCTGTATTTAATCTTACTCTAGTACTGATGGTATTTAAAAAAAAAAAGAAAGCAAAAGCAACAGTCTTAGTACTTACTACGCATCATGCTCCAGATACTCAGGGTTCAAGAGAGTTTTCATTTCCTCACTTTAAAGAAAAAAAAAAAAAAAAGACAATTCAAACCTGGAAATAAGCAGTAATTAATTAAGAACGGTAAATGCAGCTTCTGCCTCAGTCTACCTTCAGAAGCTAGTGCATGCACACTGTGCAACTAAGAAGTCAGCATTAGCAAAGGGCAATGTCAGTAACAACAAAAAAATCTGTTATTTTAGAAAAATCATAAAGAAGTTATTTACTCGCTTATATCATAATGAAATAACCATCTGATTACTCCAGATAACATATGTAAAAACTGGCAATATAGTCCTTGACTAAGTTTGATCCAGAATAATTTATTATTCTACAATAAATCACTTTTCATCCAAAACAAACAAAAACTATAGTTACTGATTGAAAATGCAATACTAAAATGTGTTTTATTAACTTTTTATCAAATTTCATCTTAATATGAGTCGCTGAATAGCACCTTTAGCAAATCTGAGTTTTTTTCTACTTTGTAATGGTATAAAACAGCAAAGTCTGCTCATGCTGAAGTTACTTTCAATCACCTATATGTTCTTATAAAATACATTTTGCATGCAACAGTAGCAGAAATGAAACAGCATGAAAACATTATCCCAAGACTAGTTTCATGTTTAGACTGTACAGTCACTCAAGGCAGTTAAAAGGTAAGTTACATGTGTCAAAATTTGATGAAATTAATACAAATAAAGAACCAGACATCATGCAACTACTTCATATTCTAGTAGACAAAGGTTAAAATAATCTGGGCCTGCATCCAGTAAAACAGGCACCTTACATCTGATTAGGAAAGATCACAAAGATATGCATTATCGGCAGGTTTGTTTCCCTTGCGTACAACACATCTAGATTGGAGTACCACTTATAAAATGCTTCTTGGTTGCTTCATTGGCATTTAAGTTAGATAGCTAAATTTTAACTGTCAATAAAACTAAGGCCAATTACAAAAACAAATAATTGTGTCTCAAAAGTATGAAAAGGCATTCTATCTAGAGACAATGGCTCTTGGTAGCACTACTCCTTTTATGACCTAAGCCAAGTCAAAGCTGGTCTGGAGAAAGTGTCTCCAAAAACTCTCATTCAACTAATGAGAAAACTCGGAGCATGACATATCTGGGTAGTATCCATCGACAGCATTTTAAAAATTATAACAAACATTTCCTCTTTGGTCCATTACTATTCTGTCTTCATTTGTCAAAGACTTAATGTTCCAAAGGCACTTATGAGTCAAACTTGCTCTATTTCTAAACTAGGATTAGGATTTAATGTGAATTGGTCTCATGAAATAAAACCAATAGTTCACAAAAGATCATAGTAAGGGCTGAACAAACTCATGTAATGACTTGCCTGGGCTGTGCAGATTCGCTGGCATGTAGAAAAGCTTGGTGGTCACAGTGAAGGGTAAAGATGATAGGCGCTAGCAGCTCATGCATACCCTGAAACACAGGGCCAGAAGATAAGAATGGGAGAGACTCTCAGAGTTCACTAAGAACAGTATCAACTGAAGCAAATGCCTTTGTTCTTTTGCTCTAGGGCTTTAGATTGAACTCAATGTGTCATGCATGTCAAACAACATTCTCACCATGTAAATACTTATTCAACCAATCTCTACCACAAAAATGTCTACACTATATAGAAAAGCATAAAGTGGAATGCTATAAAATGAGCTCTGTCTACTTTAAAAATTTGATTCTAATTCAACCAGAGCATGCATTCTTCTTTAAAATATATGGAGTAGTTATCTTTTAAATAACAAGACAAACAATAAATTGGCATGGTAGACAACCTTGCACCTGTCAGTTGCTTCAAGATCTGCACTCATAAATATGAATTTCACTTATGCAAATTATAATCATGAGCTACAGTGTAAAGATCTGCACTAAGGGCAATGAAGAACTGTAGACCTAAGAAATTACACCCAATGTTTTCATTATATAATGGCTCCAAATTAGAACGCCTGTAGATTTAGGAAGAGCTGAAGTCAGCTAGCTAGGAATGTTGGATAATAAGAGAAACAATCTTTAGCAAGCATGACAGAAAATGAAATTTTCAATATAATTTTAAACATATTTAACCAGAAACGTGACATTTCTCTGTGCACTTCCACAAGGTTAGAATGTTTTCTCTTATACTGGTGTTCAGCAGTGGATCACACAAATAGACACACACATATACAAAAAGGTTAGTTCTTATTCTTGCTTTAAAAAGTTAATCTTATGCACTATTTATACCTTTAATGAGAAAGTAAGTAGGTTGTTACATTATTGACTAGTCCCGTTAATACAGATTTTAATTTTTAAGGATAAAATGTCATACTTTAGCATGTAAAAACAGATTGTATTTTTTTCTAGCCACTTAAAACAGCATAGGAATCACTCAAAAAATCAAATGAGTTGTGGTTTAACAGAGAAGGGGAAAAAGGAGAGGTGGAAATGATATAAATACAATCAATACTCACATATAAAATTCTCAAAAAATTTAATTATAAAGAGTCATTATCTACTTAACTACTTAATATAGAAAGTTTCATAGAAGCAAAGCAAAATGAGAATGAGGACAGGCAGACATGCTGGCCCGATGCCAAGATAAACACTAAAATTCAAAATTATAATCGGTATCTGCATGGTAACCATTTTGCCAATTTCTACGGTTTGTTCAGAACAAGTCTTTGAAGTAGGACTCCTTGGTAGTGATACCTGTGAAAGCTCCTGATATACATCATCCAGAGAGAAGCACCGCTGAAGAATACAGAAATCATCATTTCACATCTTCATTCATATTTGTAAATTTTAAAAATCTCAAATCTCATAATCAAGTTGTTGTAGTGCTTTATTTAACTGCTGGTGAGACTGAACTCAGAATCTTTGTTAGTCATTTTTATTTAATGAGTAGCCTATTCTGTCTTAGTAAAGTGTGTGTGTGTGTGTGTGTGTGTGTGTGTGTGTGTGTGTGTGTGTGTGTGTGGTGTGATCCTCTCTATCATGTTCTTGTGTGGAGGCCTAAGTTCACATGAGTAATCTATCTTAATTGCTCTTCCATCTTATTGAGGGAGGATCTCTCAATTAAATCAGGCATTGAAGATATGGCTAGTCACGTTAGCCAGGTTGTACTGGAGATCCCCGTCTCAGTATTTCAAGACAGGCACTAGAGGCAACCCCCCCATCCGTCCTCAGCATGTTGTATCAAATGAGCCATCCCCACAGTGTCTTACCTACAGAAGTATGCGAGTGCAACACTTCTTTAACAATTAAACATATTAAGCCTATTTAATTTTTTATTAAAAATATTTCTCATGTTCATTTTTCTTTAATATTCTGATATACTTGATCACACTCAAGTTAATATTATTACAATAAACCATCTTTTGGGCAATTTTTTTCATGCCCAGAGATATTTCTCTTTGGTAAAGATTAAGTAAGGAAACGGCTTTATTTCAGTTATTTCTTCATTTATTTCACAATAGGTTCATTTTTGTCAGGCAAGAGTAATATGATTTATTGCTAAACCATTAAACTACTTTATTTAATAAATACTCTATTTTCAATCATATCAGAAGGAAAATACCTAAGTTTACCTATGAGGTTCAAAATGACATCTTTATTATAAATTAAATGCTTATCCTATATTTTTTCCATTGGTGTGCTAGGTGGGTTTTGTCTACTAGATGAAAATCTATACATGACTTGGGAAGAGCAACTTCTAAGTGAGAAAATGCCTCCAAAAGACTGGCCTATGGGCAAGTTTGTAAGTCATTTTCTTGATTAAAGATTGATGTGAAAGGGCCCCAATCAATGTGGGTGTTGACACCACTATGCTGTAAAACAGGCTGAGCAAGTGGAGAGGAGCTAGACAGGGAGCAGCACTCGTGCATAGTCTATGCGTCAGTTCCTCCATCCAGGTTCTTGTCTTGGGTTCCTGACAGTACATACAGAGGATGGGCTTATCCGACACCAATGGGAGGGAAGGGAGGCCTGATGTCCCTGCATAGGGGGATGCTAGAGGGGTGAGGCAGGAGTGATGAATGGGTGCAGGAGCACCCTCAGAGTGGGAAAGGGGAGGGGTAGGCAGAATGGGACCAGGGGGTTCTGGAGGGGTAACTGGGAAGGGAAATATCATTTGAAATGTAAATGAATAAAAGGATTAATTAAAAAAGAATACAATTTGTAATGACTAAAGTCACAAAAGTAGACAGGCTCCAAAGGGGGAGTGGATTAGGAGAAAAAGGACCTCTAGAGAGGGAGATAGGAGCAGTTAGGTGCTATGAAGGGGGAAATGAGAAAAAACAGGTATGGGACTTTAACTGGGTAAGGGAGGTAGGTCAGGGCCACAGGGAGGCGAGATATATAACACTATGAATGTTTGAAAAGACCATGGAGAAACATAAGCTTACACAATGGAAATATATAATTGTGTGTGCGTGTGTGTGTGTGCGCGCGCGTGTGTGTGTGTAAGGAGTTATACTACCTGGGTGATAATAATGCTTTCACCAGGTGCCACAGATTACAGAAGAGAAAACTCCAGTGGTAAGTATGCAGGCTTCCCTTCCAGCTGCTGCAGTGACTGAGAGAGACTGGCCAAAGAGCATAACCTCTGCCATTGCTCGGAGTTGCCCCCCAGCACTTAAAGGTAAGTCCTTGTTGCTTAAAGCATGACACGCTGTGGACAGAGGACTTGGTGGACTGAGCTGGGAGCAACTTCTCTGATAGATTCACTGTCATAGTATTGGAAAGAACAAGCTATGAAGTGAGAAAAGCAATCAACAGTTTTTCCCAGATTTGAAGTTGCAAACGGCAATAATGACCACTCTGGCAAGATATCCCCAATGATCTAGTAGTATCAATTATATCTTGCGGGTCAGCAACCCTCATCCAATTGGACTTAAGGCCCCTCAATAGGAGGGAACTCATGCCTTTCACTGTAAACCTAGCCAACCAACTGTGGTTGGAGTGGTGGCAGACCCTAGTTGTTCCTTTCCCAAAATCAATATAATTCTGTTGAATTCATGCCTTATAACCAAAGGCAAGTGTAATTAAGATCCATCATCAAGGAAGCTTCACTTTGCATTGAGTCAAGTTCAGGGATTCTTGCCTGATCAAACATCAGAGACTAAATGAATGGGGCTGTACAAATGTATTTGGTACATCTACAGTGTAAGCCTGATATCTAAAGCTTGGCTAACACCTAGGAAAGGTGGGTGGGAAGATTGCTAGAGCTGGAGGATATGTTGCCTGCTATGGAGCATCTCCTAGACCTACCTAACAAGGATGATGCACTCATGAAATCTCAACAATATGGTTGCCTAAGTGAGGCGTGCATAATCAAAATATCATTTGGCATGCTGATGTGTGCATAGGACTTCACAAACAATTCCCCACCCACAGATAAGAAACCACAGGCAATCAATGAGAGAGAAAGAGAATCAGTTTTCTGTAGGAATGAGTCTCTTTATAGTTTATCCAATCCCAAATAGTCAACTGTAAACCTACATATAGAGGAGCATCATTGAACAAATCCTAAATGTGGTATATATGCAACATGCATAGGTGTGTGTGTGTGTGTGTGTGTGTGTGTGTGTGTCTGTGTGTCTGTGTGTGTGTGTAACAATAGCAAATAAGAACTGATCATAAATTCGAAAGGATTGCAGAGGGACACAAGAGGATTTGGATGAAGGATGGGGAGAGGAGCAAATGATGTAAATATAGTATGCAAGTATGAAATTCTCAAAATGTGAAAAAATTAAATTAAAAAGAAGTTACCTTTATATATTTATGTTTTTCTTATTTAAGTATTTAAAGTATTTTATTTATTCTTATTTAAGTATTGTTGACTGTTCAGTTTCTTTGGCACTCCTCTCTCTAAATGTCTCAACTGTTCAAATATCATTTGTCATTTGCTTATCATAATGACAACTGCCAAATATGTTGGGGACACAATAATTAACAAAGTGGACTCATCCCTAACTTCTCTGGAGCTTTGTTAACCAGCAAGAGATACACATTTTAAAAATGAGCATTAAAATGGCTAAGTTATAAACTAGTATTTGCATACATAAAGATGTGGGGATAAAGTGTGTGTATCTATTCAGTCCCCTACATCCATGTTCTACATCTGTGGCTTGAACACCTGATGGATTGAAAGTACGACAATGGTAGGCTGAGGAGATGGTCACTCAGCAAAGTTCTTGCACAAGCATGAGGACCTAAGATTGACCTTCAATACCTATGTAAAAAACCTTTATGCTGTGGCACACACATATTACACCTCGGGGAACACAGGGGCAGGAGGAAGCTGGAGGTGTGCCTGGTAGTCAATATAGACAATTAGCTCCAAATTCAATGAAAGTCCTTGTCTCAAAAAATACAGTAGAGATTAACTGAGATTAAGCACCTGGGTGAGCTCCTGAATCACTCCTTCCCCAACATGTGGAGAATGTACACACAGAGCATAAAATAATTAAACAGACTTCCATCTGTATACATAAAACAGTCCAAAATAATTCAAAGACTTGCATCTAAACTAGTTTATCATTTTTCTCTAAACAATAAAATTTAATAATTTTTACATAAACACTTATATTAGTTATTACAAGTAATATAGAGAAAATTTATGTAGGTCATGTGAAAATATCGCAATAGTTCAAATAGGAGACAGGCATCCATGGATTTTGTAATACACATGATGTCTTAGAATCATGTAAGGATATTATGAAATGATTGTACAGGAAATCATATATTCTTAGAGAGGCCCAGCATAATTATATGTATATATATAAAAGTATATGTATGTATATATACACATTATGGTATAATATACATACATGTATATATTGAATGAATGATATACCATTATTATGTTTATATATTAGAAGGTTGAGCCATGACATTTAAAACAGTATTAGTAAGTCATAAATTAATAAATAAAAGTATATAACAATATTTTAAAAAATTGTATTATTTTATGTGTATATGTGTTTTTGTTCCATGCATATTTGTATACGAAGAGTGTGCCTGGTACCCATGGAAGCCTGAAGAGAGCTGGAGTTGTGGATGGTTGTGAGCTACTATGGTAACTGTGGGAACTGTACCCAGGTCCAGGTCCTCTGGGAGAACATCCAGTGCTCTTAAGAGTTGAGCCATCTTTCTAACCATTTAGTTGTATAAAACCCACAGTGAGTTTCTTAAATACCTGAGAAGGAGAAATTATTAACATTTATTTTATGCATGTGAGTGATTTGCCTGCATGTATGTTTGTTCATCATGTGCAGTGTCCACAGAAGCCAGAAAAGGGCACCACATCTCATGGAATTGGGAGTTATAAACAGTTCTCAGCATCCCTGTGGATCCTAGTAACTGCCCCAGGTTTCCTGCAAGAGCAGTGAATGCTGTTAACTACGGAGACATCTCACTAGCCATGAAACATTATTAGGTTTGCCCTCAATTTTAGATTTGTAAAACATGCTTAATAATTACAAGTGGTTGAAGGACATAGCTCAATGGTAATAGTTTTTGACACATAACACACAGGGGCCCGTCTTCAATAGGAAAATGAAAAACAAAATCAGATAAACAAAAGCAAATGAAAATGGCAACTATATACACAACTTTAAAAGAGAAATATCCATCAAGTATAATCACAATTCAACTTGCTATAAATTTGAGAAAACACAGTACTCTTAAATGGGTACCATGATATCCCTACCCCCCTGCGGCCTTTCTGCTCAGTTAAGCCTTTCGCCCTGCATGCTCTTTAGTAGTCTCTGTACTCCAAATCCATGCCTGTGAATGAAAAGGTAACAAAGTTTTCTTCAACAGCCTGTAGGCTCACAAAATTGAACCTGTTCTTTTATCTGCCTGTGTTCATTTAGCCCACCAAGCAGTCTTTATTAAAGCTGCGACATCAGGCAGTCAAAGTTCATTAATAGCATTTATATAATCTCTGCAATTTCAATTAACTCAGCAAGACATTCTCCTACATGATAACAGTCTCATTAATTCAATAAAATCCCATAACTATTAACAATATGGTCGATGTTAAACGGGGTGTCACCTAGTACAAAATAATAGCTTTAACAGCTTGTGATGAAACTGAAGGCTTTTTTCCTTTAAATTTGATACGGTTAAATATTCAGCCCTTCTACAGCAAGGTATTATTTCTCCGTAAGAAAAAAAGACTATGGAATTTAACATGTAGATGGGGTAAATGAAGTCTTCTAAAGTGAGACCAATGTAGAAGATAATCAATACTTTTATATTCAGTAACTGATAGACTTATTTTAACTTATCTAATGTAATCTTCCATATTCCTATCTAGCCTTTCAAACATATATAGTGGTCCACATACATTAAATGATGGAGCATGATGTTATGATATTTTCTCTCTGCTGGGACTTGTTTTCATTATTAAAGACTTCCTTGATTTAGTTTTGTCCTTTTCTAAATGGAATTGAAGAAAGAGATTAAAGAAGACACTAGAAGTTGGACAGACCCACTGCCTATGGTCATAAATGATGGAACTCCTAACGTAAAACTGACTTTCCTCCCAAAAGTAATTTACATGTTCAATGTAATCTTTATCAAAATGCCCATGTTGTTATTTACATAAATAGAAATTAATATCATAAAATTCATATAAAAGTATAGAAGACCCTAGATAGGCAAAGCGATGTAAGACAAGTTACTGTTTTGGATTCCAAGCTATACTGTGAGTTACAGGAAATAAAAGCAACAGGATCCGGCACAAACACAGACATGGAGACAATGGAACACAAGGAAGGGCCCAAAGGTGAGTGCTGTAATCCAGGGTACTCCATCCCAGTGCTAACCTCTCAGGCCCAAAATGTGAAATGACTATGACAAGCTTCAATGAGATACATATCTCAGATTATTACTCAGATCATACATTAATTTAGAAAGAAGAAATGTATATATTTAAACTTTTCCCATTGAAAAACACACTATTGTTTTCCTATTTGTTTAGCTGTTGCTTTAGTACTGCAAAACTTTTATTTTTCTTAATATAGTTTCTATAATTTTCTTATCAAATTTATCTGTGGACATTTGAATGAGATGTATATCTTCAATTCTAAACAGCTATTGATAGGTATAATATGAACATGTGGCATAAAGCTGGGTGTGTCTCAATGGCGATGCAAACATCTAGCTTGTGAGAAGCTCTGTGTTTGGTTGCTGGAACTTAAAAACAAAAGACATACATACAGTAGTATCAAACATAGAACTTAAGATAAACATCATCTGGCTTAAGAACTTTGTAATATTTATTTCCGGTTGAATATTATCTTTTTCATAGTTACTTTCTGTTTCATTAAGCTAGAATTTGGTAGTCATCAACTAGATGTAACTTTTGATTGTCTTGAATTTAGTTTGAATTTTCATTTTATATATTCTTGGAAAAATAAAGAACCAAACTATATGCATTTTTAATGCAACATAATAAACTTAAATATGAATTTTATATGCATTTATATGTTAAATGATTTACATTTCCAAAAATTACAATATTTATTTATTAATAAAAGGAGTCAAAAGTCAGGGATCCAAAAAGTTTAAGTATAAACTTTAAAACTGCAGAACCTTCTTTGAGTTCTGCTATAGGAATTATTCGGAGGGAGTGAACACTGAATTAGATTACTTGTCACAAGACATCACATAGTAACAAATGCTGCACTTAACAACAATATTTACACATGACTTTAAAAAGTTTTATTAGTAACCTAGCTGCAAAGATGCTACTTATATATGAACTCCGTAAATTTACAGGGAAGATTGAACACCTGTCAGGAGAAGGTCTGTCTATAACTGGGGTCTGGGGGGCAAGGTGGGGTGGGTAGCCTCACTTTGCATATTCTTTGCTCCCTGCAGATGATAGTGCTACATGGGACATTTAACATTGTAACATCACTCTGGATACAACAAAGGCTGTGTTATTCTCCTATCATCTCTCAGGCTGTATGGGTATTCCAAGTCAGTGGGCATCACCTGTAAGGTATTCTCTTTACCTGTTTATAAAGCAACTGCTCATTTTCTCTAGCATAACAGAATAGAACATCTGTAAGAATTTTTCTCACATTTTCTTCTTGGAAAAACTGCATTTCAGGAAACCTGAAAAAAAAAATAAATATATTGAACCTAACTAGTAGCTCCAGAAATATTCCCAGATTCTCATCTCTAAAATATTTCAAGATCTGTGGAATGGTTCCCCATTACTCTGATAAACTCAGCAGCTCGTGATATGGATAGGATTAAAAAGAGGCGATAAAGGAAAAGGCAAGTCACAAATTCCTCAGGCACACGGCACCCTTCAACAGCTACACATTTCAATTTGTCTCAAGTACTTCAATAATTTTGTGCAGAAATTACAGTGGTGTTAGAAATAAATGACACACAGCCAACCTATTTGGGGGTGAGATACTGGTTTGCTTCT
This sequence comes from Uromys caudimaculatus, assembly GCA_028551405.1. Taxonomy (NCBI): domain Eukaryota; kingdom Metazoa; phylum Chordata; class Mammalia; order Rodentia; family Muridae; genus Uromys; species Uromys caudimaculatus. The sequence goes on from CM052709.1 coordinate 32,892,832, forward strand.
AGCCCGCTTGTATGTGTGTAGGGTATCTGTTACTTTCAAACAGTCTGGTCTCATTAAACAGCCCAATCTTGTGTGAACAGGGTAATCCTTCTGCCTCTATTTCCCGAGTACTATGATTACAGGTGTATGCCACCACATCCAGGCACCTCGTTTGGTTTCTTGAAAATAGAATATGCCTTTTAATATAAGTAACTAACTTTTAAAGATAATCATTGTCACTATTTTTCTTTGTATCAAGATTTCACATGCACATTACAACACTGTTAGTTTCATCTGCTTAAACTGTGCAATTAAATAGAGCATAAGTTAGCAAGTCTTAACTAAATGTCTGTACAAAATATTCTACAGGGTGCTCTGGTACACTGTGAGATAAAAAAAGGTAGACATTCTGCTCGAAGAGAGTTCAGTTCCCTATGATGTAACGATACACCACTGAGAGCACACAGGGACCCAGCAATGCACAGTGTAAGGGCTGAGGCATGTCAGCTAGAAGCAACTGCCAGCTACAAGTGGCAACTGGAATCAGTCACGTAAGGTTTAAGCAATAATTTGTGAAGAAGATGAGCATGATCATTAGTGTGAAAGGCAACTGAGTCAGCCAGAAGGGTAGGAAGGCAAGCAAGGCAGTCAGTGGATTAAAGCGGCCATTGGAAAGGAGGAGAGAAAGGAGAGTCGCGCGATCGGATGGCAGATGGGAGCTTTGGTTCAGAAGAAACAGTGGGGCAGTGTGGAAAGAGTATAAATACTGCATTGAAACCTCAGTAACACAGTTCAGGGTTAATACAAAGTTGCCCATTTTTTTATTACGGAAGTGATAAAGACTGCAGGCAGGAATAAGATTGAAAGAAGAGGTTTATAGGAAGGAGATTATGCAGAATGTGGGGGATGAAAACCTCACAAATCCAAGTAGAAAGGACTGTGTTCAAATTCATGTTGCAGAATTTCCAGATGGGGCAGTGACGGCTTTGAGCCTCACCCGCTGAGGGAGGAGCAGAAGTACTGGTCTTCTGACTAGGAAGGGGGCAGGTGAAAATTCCTGCACACTGGAAGCATTAACAACTAAAACAACGATCTCCGAAGAGAGACATTTTAGTTGAGAAAAAAGTGACCTCTTAGTTTTGGAATCACAAAGTAAGAAAAAAATTAAGAGAAGGGAGAGGAGGAAGACTACCTAGAGCATGGACTAACAGGACATAACTACCAACTCTAGAGCATGGAGGTACAGCACATTACTACTACCTAGAGTATGGAGACATAGCACATTACTACTACCCAGAGCATGGAGGGACAGTGCATTACTAATACCTACAGCCTGGAGGCACAGTGCATTACTACTACCCAGGGCACAGGGGCACAGCGCATTACTGCTACCCAGAGCACGGGGGCACAGCGCATTACTGCTACCCAGAGCACGGAGGCACAGCGCATCACTGCTACCCAGAACACGGGGGGCACAGCGCATTAATGCTACCCAGAGCACGGGGGCACAGCGCACTACTGCTACCCAGAGCACGGGGGGCACAGCGCATTAATGCTACCCAGA
>CM052709.1:32902718-32927100 GCA_028551405.1 Uromys caudimaculatus
GTTAGAGGCCTCAGTAAAGGGGAATGTCAAGGCGGGAATATGGGGATGGGTGGATGGGGGTGGGGTGGGGTGGGAGGTGGAATTCCCTCCTAGAGGCGGGTTGGGGAGGGGACAGGGGGTATCCAAAGAGGAGACTCAGAAAAGGGGAAACATTGGAAATGTACATAAAGGATCAAAAATAAAAAAGGAGGAAAAAAAAAAAACCCAAGATATTAAGACAACAAATACTCAATTAAAAAGTAGGTACAGATCTAAGCAGAGAATTCTTAAAAGAGCAAATACAATGGCTAAGAAGCACTATTAAAAGTGCTCAAATCCTTAGCCATCAAGGAAGTGCAAGTCAAAACTACTTTGAGTTTGCATCTTACACCTGTCAGGAAGGGCTAAGATCAAATAAACAGGTGACAGCTCATTATGGCAAGGGTGTGGGAAAGGGGGAACACTTCACTGCTGGTGGGAGTACAAACAGATACAGCTACTATAAAGAGAGGTATGGCAGTTCCTCAGGAAGATGGGAAACAATCTACCTCAAGATCCAGCTCTACTACTGTTACTGTTAGACACACGCCCAGAGAATACTTCATCCTACCAGAGACACCTGCTCAACCACATTCATTATTGTTCTAGTCACAATAGCCCGAAATTGGAAACAACCTCGATGACAACCAATAGAAACATAAATGAATTATGAAGCATTACTCAGTCATTAACAAAATTAAATCATGAAACTCTCAGGTAAAAAGAGTAGAACTAGGGAAAAAAAATCATCCCCCTTGATGTATTCCAGACCCAAAAAGTCAAATATGGCATGCATTAACTTTTATGTAGCTATTAACTGTTGGGGAATGTTTTTGTGCATTCATAAGCTGATTTCTGTATGCAGAGATCTGGTTGCAATCTGAACCTAGGTAGGCTCAATATTTTGTAAAGTATTGTTTTCCATCACCTCTGATTGGTTAATAAAGAACTGATCAGCTTATAGCTGAGGACTTAAGGGAGGACTTCCAATTCTAGTGAGGGAGTCCCGGAGAGAGAAGAGAGTTGGGTTAGCATGAGAGATAGTCAGGAGAAAATTGCCATGTGGAGATGAGATGGATAGAGTGGGAGCAGCCACAGCAAGACCAAGATGGCAGGTAATGCTATGTAGCTAGTAAGTAGGCCAGGCCAGCACTGTCACGTTAGAATAGCTCAGGATCTGCCCAGCTATTAAGAAGCACAAGAAGCTTCTTAATAAATCTGCCAGGTCTCCATGTCATTATTTCAAGACAAAGGAGAACTTTTACAATTAGCTCTTAAGTCAATGATGACCAAGCTACAAACCTATAGAATCATAGACATTAGGTATGGAGCAAGGGACTAGGGTGGATAGATAACTTTCCTTAGGAAAGGGAAATAAAACAGTTATGGATGGATGAGAGTTCTAGAATAGAAAGATCAAGAAGGGAGAGAGGAAGCAGGGATAAAGGAGGGATTACATGGAGGGATACCTAAAATTAGGGGTCAGTTGAGTGGTACTATGGAAATCTAGTACAATAGATGCTTCCTAAAATACATAAATATATGAATTTGATCTAAATGAAACTGCCATATAATATGGAAATAGGACCCCAACTGGATTATATCTTGTCACCAAAAGAAGCTTCTAGTACTAGGATTGAGTTATATGTAATTGAATTGTTGGCCAAAGGGGTCTCATGAGAATCCCCAAACAATCCAGACTGTTGCTAAGACACTAGGTTGCTCTCCACAAACTGACAGGTGAAGACAACACCTATACAATTCACTGAACATGAAAAAAAAAATCTGGCTGGTACCTACACAGAGCCTTCACAACTATAATCTAGTATCTTTGGTAGAAGAGGGTACTTTGCATACTACCAAAAAAAGCAATGTAAACACCAAGCTAGCCATAAACCCAAGGTATGTTTCTAAAATATCCTACTGTAATGGTGGCACAAAACTTGTATGAGTAAATTGATATCTGATCTAACAAAAGCCCCACTCCAGGAGATTATATCCAGACCTGAAACTGCTCTGACTATGCCAGAGACACAGGATAAAACCAGATACTACTCTTAAAAAGAAAAATCACAGCAATAAAATGATTCCTAATGATACTCTGCTACACTCATAGATGCTGATGGCCTTGTTCAGCCATCATTAGAGACACTTCTTTCTGCAGCAGATGAGAACCAATACAGAGGCCCACAGCCAGGTATTAAGTAGAGAATAAGACATACTGGAATACACAACCCTAGTTGGGATAGTCAAATCAAATCCCTACCCTCAGGCCTCAGGGAAGCCCGTTTGAAGAGAAGGTGGAAAGACTGTAAGAGCCAGAGGGGAAGGCAGACATCAAGAAAAAAAATCAACACAATCGAAGCACATATGAACTCACAGAGTCTGAGGTAGTATGCACACATATGTGTGGGTCTGCACCGGGTCCTCTGCATAGGTACTTAGGCTTGCAGCTTAGTGTTTTCTGTGATTCCTGAGTGTGTGAACAAGTGGGTCTCTGATTTGTGTGCCTTCTCTTGGGCTCCTTCCCTTCTGCTAATTTTGTTCAATTCCAATGTGTAAGTTTTATTTTACTTATGTTATTATTGTCTCTTATAGGCTTGTTTGTTTTCTAATGAGAGAAAGAAAGGGAGTGGATCAGGATGGAAGGGGGATTAGGGATGAACTGGAAGGAGAAGAGGAAGGGTAAACTGTAATCAGGATATATTATTTGAGAAAAAAATCTACTTGCAATTAAAAAGAAAAACAAAAAAAATAGTCTAAGTCATGTATACAAAAATAATAATTATTTTGCTTTTACCTTAAGTATGAAATGAAGAAGGACTATGGGTCATTGGACAGAGGAACTGCTTCTTCTATTTCTGAAAATCTGCCCTCCACCCCCTCCTCTTTACTATTTAAAACATACACACACACACACACACACACACACACACACACACACACACACACACACACACACACTGGTTGCCGACAACTCTGAGAGCGGCTTGTGTTGTCGTTTTCACTTTCTCGGCTGTGAGAAAGTGCATATGCGAGGGCTGGTTGTGCATGCACAAGTGTGTACTTTGTCTGCATTAAATAAATCACAACACGAAGCACAGCCCCTCATTCATGTGTGCCTGCAGTCCACCTCGAGGAGACTGAAAATATAAATACAAGCTGCTATTTTGGTGTGATCACATGAATATGGCAGCTTGTATTTTTCCCCCTGTAACATTTTAACACTGGGCAGATTGTCTGCATTAACACACACCAAAATCAATTCTGCTTTGAAATTGCTTGTAAAATCCCCCTTTCCCCAGAGGAATTTGCTTTTAATTTAAATAAAAAAATAGATTCGAAGCAAAGTGTGCAAAATTTTCAACAGTTAGGACATTCTTGAAGTACTTCTGTAGAAAACGGAGTAAAGGGGAAGGTAGACTTTGCATCTAAAAGAAAAATAATTAAGTAAGTTAGCTCTGTAAAATTATGTGGATACTACTAATATACAGGCTTTTTCAACAATGGCCTATTTACTATCAGCACAACACAATGTAATAGAGAATTACACTTGACTAAATTTATGTAAGTCTTATATATTATAAAAATCATAGATTTCTTAAGGGAAGAGAAAACACTGAATATTCAGTATTGGGCAACGGTAATGTATCAAATATGAGTTAAACAAAAAGATAATCATATAATAAAGTACATAAAAATAATTAATTATCTAGATAGTCCTGTTCACAGACACTTCTGAGAAGTTAGAAATAGTCTACATAGGTCTGTGCAACAAAATAGCTACTAAGATTTAAATGCCATTAAGATAAATGAAGATTTAATTTTTGAATTTTGTTCAAACTTAACTTAAAATCACAGATAGTTGATTTCTAACAAAGTGACTAGTACATATGTACATTTTTAAAGAGAAATTTGCAATTATTAATTAGTCCTGAAAATAGCAAATGATATTTTTTTTAAAGTAAAGTTATAAAGTTTGTTTGCTTGGCCAATATAAAAATAAGCTCTGAAGTAAAAATATTCCATTTTTTTTTTAAGTGGAAATGACTAACTGTATCATGAAGATTCACATGGGAAATAGAGGATGCAGAAATGTTAACAATTACTGAGAATAAACAGCACCAAAAGTTAAAGAAAATGACCAGCAAATCTTATAGGCAAACAGTAAAACTCCTAAGTATGGCTGAAGTTACAAGGAAAATAGTAACCAAAAGAATTGTAATCATCTACTTTAGGAGATAGGATATATCTAAAGAGAAGAGGAGACTATTTGGCAAAAGCTTATAATATGTTAATCTGCAAATGGTGTCATAGATGTTGTGTATTTTTAGAATAGACCTCGACAGACCAAATAGCATACTTTTTGGCATCGAGTATGGAAATGATATTACATCCTGAACTCAAGTTACTTTAAATAATGTTGAAATTTAAAATTGCTAACATTAGAGCTTTTGAATCAAAATGTGGGAAATTTTATTTTTCAGGACAATCTAAACTCTAAATTAGAAATTCTAGAAACAGGACATTCCTTGATTTACTGTATACCAGAGTTTTATTTCTATAATAAAAATGGGGACAGCTACAACTTCATTAGGCTGAGATAAAAATTATTACTTTGAAATGAATACAAATCTCTTCAAGTAAAAAATGTAGTGCCTTGAAAAGGGTATTAAAATACTTTAGGAGAAAAATATCTAACAATGAATATCCAGATCAAATAAATCTATAACTTTTAGAAGGTTGATCCTCCAAGTATTTTATTAAACAGGCATCTGTCTTATAAGATTAAAAATGTTAAGAAGTACAAGAAGGCTAAGAAAAACTGATTGCCAACTACTATTATAGTCACTGGCCTTCTAGTCTGTGTCAATTTAGCAATGTGTCTTGAGACAAAAAAAAAAAAAAAAGGAAGAAAAACTAAATCAAAACAAACAAACAATTACCACAAAACAAACAAGCAAACAACAACAACAGAGGGAGTCAGATCCAGCTCTTTGCTTTACCAGGGTCTATCAAGTCTGTCAATGAGGTGGAAGGTGGCCAGCCTCACACAAGAGGTGCTGAACACTGCTCTTCCTATGGCACCAAGGGAGCTCACTGTAATTTTCTTTCCTGCTTTTCCTTTAAGACTTCAACTTCTTGCTGGGTACAGGTCATACTTATCTTGTAATCTATGGTGCCTGAAACCATTGGAGTTTAATAAAAATTTCATGAATGCATATGAGAGACTGAACTACATGTAAGACCAAAGTGAAATATCATCAAAAAGTTAATAGGAAAAGTCTAAAACATGTAAAATGGGCATTTAAAAAATCCAAATGTAAAAGCCTGTAAATGTTTCATGGACAAGGTGACAACGAATGTCATCACCTTACGTGGGAGTGTCAGTGACCCCACACAAGCAGTGGAGTAAGCAGAATGTTGGAAGAATGACAGAAAACACTGTGAGAGGTGACTAGATGTGTGTTACAGAAGCCAGGCAAATCCATTTTTCTGTGGCCATAGACAATCAGAGGTTTTAGATTTATAAAGTAGTCAAATTATAAATTTGCTTTGAGAAGAACCATTGGCTGAGCACCCAGAATGGACTTGTGTAAAAAGATAGAAATAGAACCACTGAGCACAAATAAACAACAGCCCAAGGAAAGAAGGTTAAAAACTCTACGCACAGCAGTAATAAACACAGAAAACACGAAGAGTAAGAACCGCTGATTTGTATTTAAAATATCAAGTGTGGATCATCAATCTATTTACTCCCATTTTAATACTACATCTTCAGTTTAAGTTACTAATATTCTTTAATTTTGAAGACTCCTAAAGAGTCTTCATTCTTCACATATGCCAGAATTCTCTTCCAATACCCACTAATTACAAATGGATCAAATCCTAAGTTCTTACTGAACTGTAAACATGCCTTGCCTAGGGGTTCTCATCTTTTTAGGTTCCTTTCTTTAAATGGCTTGTTTCTAGGCATGCCTAACTGCATTTTGTTCCTGTCAGCACTCACTTTCACTGGAAACTGCTGCCCGCTTTTCCCACTGCAGGATTACTCTTCTTCTCGATCCATAAAGGACTGGGAGTGAAGGTTTTCCACATCTCAGTTCAAATGTCGTCTTCCTGAGATGCCCTCTCTGACTACCGCTGCAGAAGCAAACAGAACTTGAGCTACTCCCCATACCTACCCAGTATTCTGCTCCATTTCTCCAGAGCAGTTATCACCCCTAACATCTCTGCCCTTGTTTTATAAAAGCTTATGGTCTTCTTCCCAGCACACAAAACATATACCTTGTGATCACAGACTGCTCTTATTCACTGATGTCCTACAACACAGGACACAAGGTTTTTAAAAAATAACAGCCTAAGGAAGAAGAACCTCCTGAACGCTTTCCCTTCCATTGTATTTCCATTGTATTAACAGTTGTTTGATTGATTCAACTGAAAATGATGGATGCCAGAGGAAGGAGCTAGGATAGTGGTTCATGCCTTTCATCCCAGCCACTGGGAGATAGACATAAGAGAATCATGAAGGTCATCATTGCCTATGAAGAGAATTTAAGGACAAATAGGGCTAAATGTGACCTTGTTTCAAAACCAACCAGTCACTGCGATCACCATGGGTGCAAAGTGGAAATAATATTCAAGTTATTAAACTTTGATGATTTTGTAATTTGGTAGCTTTAAAGTCAAACTAGCTATGTTATATTCAAAATTATGTCTTCTGAAATTCTTTCCCTGCTTTTTAGTTTTAGTTTTGCTTTGTCTGAGTTGGAACTTTGCTCCAAAATTCAGATTGGTCTGGATTTCCCAGTGATCTCCCAGTCACTGCTTCTGCAGTGCTGGAATTGAAGAAGTGTGAAATTTTGAATAGAAATGGCATGGCAACTTCCTTTAATGTCTAAAGAGACTTCAAGGAGAGGTAGAGATGGCCATTCCAACTCTCATCTACACTCTAACTGTAGGCTCTCCCAGATACCTACCCTGAATCTTGGTCTTCCCTTCAAATTCACTAGTAGAAAAGATAACAACAATGACAACAATAACAAAAAAGACAGAAAAGAAAACAATTAACCAAATATGTATTAATATGCATATCTTACATTTTCAGAAAAAAAATCTGGCAAACACAAAACCAGAAAAGTTAGAAGAACACAGTTTTCAAGATCTATCAGTTTCTTACACAGCCATGGGGAAATATTTGGGGTAAGCAAGCATAACGATGAACAAGCTATTATTTTGGTTGCTTATACCAATTCATATACTCCTCAGACATTTAATATTTCTTTGGTACATAATGGTTTCTGAAAGCACGTTTCTAGGCAGTGGCATGAACCCTCTGTTCCATATAATATTTACGGAAAGTGGAATTCAAATCATTCTCATAAGATGCAATAATTTTGATACTTTTAAAAACAAATACCACTAAAATTTGGCTATTAATATGTAATGCTATGTTTTACTAGCATGAGGCCTGTTTTACTGACATTGATTACCCAGATTCTTAAATAGTCAATGAGGAAATACCTTTCACTTTTCAAAAATCACTATTTTATATGTGCCTCATGTGCTATATACAAAGGTGCTTTAGTTTCTGAAAACTGGCACTAAAAAGTTCAAGCCCTGCTCAGATACCACTGAGAATAGCCTTTTTTGAAAAAAAAAAAAAAAAAAGACTGAATGAGTCCTGAACTAATGGGAAAATACAACGAAAATGACTGCAAGGCCACACGGTAGCTTCAGTCCAGATGATCTCTCAACTCCCAATTCTCTTGAATAAGCAGAGATCTTCATCTGCTGAATGCTGTAGGGTGATTCAGTGGTAGTCCCTGTCATCTGATGCTTCTGCGATTTGGGACATAAAAGAAATACTTGGACATCAGAAAGCTAGAGGCCCTGACACTGTTACAGACAGAACTACAGTGAAAGACACTGGAGAAACTGTGGAAGGTTTAGCCTTTCTGATGCACTGTCTCCTGGCTTCACAGTTGCTGAAGATAGAAGAATGACCACTATTAACACTTTTATAACAGCATAGCACAAGACTATCGAAATCACTGCTTGGCATGCAGGTTGAACATTCCGAAGTTCAAAATCTGACATCCAAAATATGGGAGGTAACGAAAAAATATTCAAAAAGTTTTGAATTCTGGAACATTTAGGATTCAGAATCTTTGGCAAGAGATAATCAACCATAAGTGATTAACCCATAAAATGTTGAGAGGTAACTACATTGTCCCCATTGACAGAAGGTGGCATGGAGATAAAGGATGCTGAGGGTAATCTGCCCATAGCTTTAATATGCCTTACCCCAAAAAACAACAACAAACAAACAAACAAACAAACAAACAAAACCCACAAGATCTCTGAGGCAAATCCCTTGTATTTCCCAAGAGATGATGCAGACAAATGAGGTCTGATTTGTAAAGTGACAGGACATTTACTTTGCAACAAGAGGTGGCTTTGTCATATGTAAGTGCTGAGTCCAAAATAGAGGAGGGACTTTTTATATACTCTAATAGCACCCAGCGTAATCGAGAAGGATAACAAAGGCAAGTGAAAGGAAGGAGAGGCCCGAGTAGTTTCCTTAGAAGGTGGTACAAATGTATGCACAGAGGTAAGCTGTTCGACTATGATCACACAAAACTGCATGTTGAAGATCACATGAAATATTAGGAACTGGTAACATTCTCTGGTTGATAGACACTTTATTTTGAATAGGTTGAAATCTTTACTTTAAGGAAAAAGAACTTGGAAAAAAATTCCTGCTAACAGCTATCCTAAACCCATGTGCACAATAACACTTAAGGAATGACTGCCTCAAAACACTCCTGCAAAGTACACGTGACTTCTTCCATAAAGATGGGTCCTATAGCTTAAGTGCTTAGGATATGGTGTGCTCTCTGACTAATATAATGTCAGCAGGCTATAAAGTACACGTGACATCTGCCCTAAGTATGGGTTCTATTGACTAAGAAACGAAGGTATTGAAAAAGATCTAGGGAAGTGAGAGTCTGGAATAACATTCTGAGGTATTTGAGTGAGTCCTGGCCCTACAGATAGCAAAAGCCACCCAGTTATTAACAGCATCTACCCCATCCTTCTGGTAGAAAACATCTGTACATTTCCACCACTTAGTGGACAATTCTGGGTTTCTCCAGACAAGACTGTTTTCTACAGTGCTTGTCTGTGACTACCCAATCCTTCTACAAAATATATATTGGGCTCTTTTAATATACACATGATTTGGGGGCTGGAGAGCTGGCTTAGTTATTAAGAGTCCTGAATGCTCTTCAGCATCTTCAGTGTAGCACACCAGAAACAATAACAATAGTCTTTTGGCATCCAATACCGTCTTCTGGTATACATGCAGAAGAAGATACACACATATATATATATGTGTGTGTGTGTGTGTGTGTGTGTGTGTGTGTGTGTGTGTGTGTGTGATGGCTGCTTTCACAGGACTGGAATACTGCTGTGATTCAGGGGATGAGTTCATTAGTTGGATGGAGCCTTTAGCCACCAGTATCAATTTTCTAGAATTAAGTAGGTCATAGTATATTTGACAATGGCAGCTTTCACAGGCCAGGAGCTTCAATGATCATTCTAGGATATCTTCAGTGTATTTAGTAAAAGCTGCTGCAGGTAGATTGGTAACGGTGGTCTCTAGTGGTTGATGGTTACTGATGGTAACTCAAAAGCATCATGTGATATAGCAACTTTATTCAGATAAGAAAATAGTATCACTCTTTCTGTGAACTCAAAAGAAAAGAGGATAACATGTGAATGTCTAATTTCATTCTTTAAGTAATAATTAAACTCTCAGAAATTTTATCATGTTAGATTATTATCTCATGTTAAATATATATCTAATATATCTTTTAAAACTTACCAGTGAGAGATAGGCCCAATAATAATATAACTATACATGTTAGAGGTTATTAATCTATCTATTGTTATATGTATATATGTGTGTATGTGTATATATAATATATAATACATACATATAATACATATATAAAATATTAATGTACATATTATTTGTTAATTTCACCTTAGCAAATTATGGAGAGTTGGGGCCATTATTGTACAATGGGTCTGTGCCTTTTTTTCTAAAAGTGTGTGTGTGTGTGTGTGTGTGTGTGTGTGTGTGTGTGTGTGTGTGTCTTCATTTCATTGAGCACCTGTAGAGGTTGGAGGAAACTTGATGGATTTTTATACACATGGGTTTGGTATAGATGTTACCATGCATTTTTTTTCCTCCAAAATTGTATTGGACCTATATATATCTAATATAAACTGTCCTGGTGTCAGACCCTAGAAGTTTGAAGCAGCACTGACTAACTATATTGTACTAAAACAAGTTTCCTTCCTGCCTCATGAGGTTTGTTTCTTTGCCACTAGTAGAGTTTGTAGTACCCTCCATATCTGGTACCCAATGGGAGGTTCTGTCCTTAAAGAAGGTAAGAAAAGTTTTCTTTAAAGAGCAATTAAGAGTTCAGGAACCTCTGGCCTCTTGCCCCAGGGTTACTGAATGTGAGAAAGTGAAATGAGCTTGGGAGCTTCTCCATCCTCTGAGACGAAGCATTTCCTAGTACAGACGGATGCTTCTGCCCAAGTATGCTTTTGTGCAATTCCTGAACATGGTCCACAAGTGACGCTGTGTGAGGAAAGCTCTGAGACCTTATGAGAAGACTCCAAGGAAATAAGACAAGAGTCTTGTCATCTCTGTTCTTTCAAAGCGTGGACTGCTTTTAGAATGTGCTTCGTGCCCCTCCAAGTTGTAATAATAGGTTTGGGTTTTATCTTAGATTACCATCATCTTATCCATTGCTATTTAGAATATCCAGATAATGTTTCCAAGCATGAGTTGAGTTGTCCTTTTTACTGTATACAGCCTAAATTCATGTGACCTTGCCCCTGAGATTATATGTAACTTGAACTAAAGAGAACTTTGCTCAATGGTGCTGCCTAACCCTCAGGATATAAACTGCCTGATACCCTGAACAGAACTCGCTATTCCATGTTAGAATGAAAACTTACTTTAAAAAAATAACTCTGCATCAAAACACATGGAAGACTCACATCAATTAAGGATCCTCGGTGGGTCTTACATGTTGTTAAAATTACAAAGAAGTAACGCTATTTTGAATTAGCAAATAAAACATTGCTCTACATACGTTCTTTTGACATCTTGCTCAATCATGGTCCGTAGTTCTTTATCTTGAAAGAACTTGTTCCAAAGACTCTGGAAAAAAATGAGAACAACCTAATTAGAATAATCTCACACTGCTTGACTTTTATGACTTCAATTTAATAATTTAAGTGATTAGATTTATTCTTCTCTAAGCTGTCATTTTAGATTTCTTAGGCAGGAACCTGAGACAGAAATAATTTTTATTAAAATACAGTCTAGTTCAAAAGTATCCATTTTTTTTAGTCCCTTACTGAGTGTACTGGTGAAGTTCCCATCATCTCTGCAGGGTGAAGGCACTTCCACTACTCTTTTTGAATCTCAGAGGCATGTCATGAGTGCTCAAAATACAAACTTATAGGGAAAGTCTAAAAATTACTTAAGAACAGGGTAAGGTGGCAGACACATTTAATTCCCCTCAGTCTTGAGGCAGAGGAAGGCAGATCTCTTCAAGTGTGAAGCTAGCCTGGTCTACATAATGAGTTTCAGTCTAGACAAAGCCATGTAATAGGACTTAGTCTGAGCAAAAGAAGGGAACAAAACCAACCACCCAAAAATTACTTAATATTTTATGGTGCTATAGAAAAGCTTATGCTTAAAAAAATGCTAATATACCTATAAAGTGAGAAAAAATTATTCAGCTAAATACACAGGTGTAGAGCAGTAACAAGTGAGTAAGTTATAAAGTCCCTGTTAAGGAGTAACTGTCCCTAAACTTCCCTGGAATGTGAGCTTCTTCAGAATAATTACAGGTAGTGAGTGCTTTCTTTCTTCCAAAGATAGTGCTGCTAAGTGGAACTTCTAAGGTGGTCCTTAGCTACCTCCCTTTTCACTGCAACCTTGATGCAGAAGCTTTCTTCTCATTTGGATGCTCTTCAGCTTTAGAGTTAGTTCTTAAGAAACCCCTTGCTCTTCCTGCTAGTGCCATTCCTTATCACACACACACACACACACCCACACACACACCCTCAGGAACTTGAACCCATGTGGTCAGGCTTGGACACAAGTACCTAAAAGTTTAATTTTGAACATGAAAAATTAATCTTAGACTGTATACACAAACCTATAATTAGCAGTTAATTATCTAGACTGAAAGTTAGCCAGGGACAAATAGACAATCCATTTATTTCCTTATGTTCTAATGGATTAATGTTTTTAATTAAATTAGCCAAGTCTGGAAATTTTTCCATCAAGGAAAACAGAGTCCAGGAAAACAGGTAGCCAGTTTTATGCTGAAACTTGGCTCATATTAATGTAAATATGTTTAAAGTCAAACTCAACTATATAAATTTACAAAAACAATGAAATACGTTTTAGAAGGAAACAGCCAACCTAAAACATTATTCACTTTTCAAAAATAGAGCATTCCTATATTTAAAAAGCAAGAAATAATTTATAATACAGCGGATAACTAACTCAAAGAGAAATTGCTATGATATAGATTCTGACAGTTCCCAAAGACTCCTGTGTTAAAGGCTTTGTGGCTTAACACTATGGGAGGTGGTAGAACCTTTAAGAGCTGGGCCCATAGATGTAAGCATAAACCTGGGTTTGATTCCTCAGCATCCACACACAAAGCTGAGTGTGGCCTTCTGTGGTTGTAACTCCAGCATTGGGGAGCAGAGACAAGTGGATCCTAGTCAGCTAGTCTAGCTGAAAGCAAGCTTCAGCTTCAGTGAGAGACACAGTGTCAAGGGAATAAGACAAAGCATGATAAAGCAGGATAAAATGTCCACCACTGGCCTCTACCTATATGTGTATGTGCATGTACTTCTCCTCCTCCTCCTCCTGCTCCTCCTCCTCCTGCTCCTCCTCCTCCTCCTCCTCCTCCTCCTACACACACACACACACACACACACACACACACACACACACACACACACACACACACACTAATGAGATGACTTAAAAACAATCAAGCAAACAACAAAAGTAATAAAAAAGGAACTTTACGCCTTCATCTTGTGAAAGGGGATTGTTGATCATCAGATCCTGTTGGCCAACAACTTTCCTTGGATTAGTGATATGCTGATAAGGAAAGAGATACAGAATGATTAGAGGCTAGTGAACTTTAAAGTAAGCATATGCAAATAATTTCAGTAGTAACATTTACTTACTATTTCTTTAATATTGCTATACCAGGCTCTTAGTTCTTTAATTCTACTTATCCACTGACTTTTATCTTGAGGAAGAACACAAAGAAAGAGCTGTTGGGGGAAAAAAAGAGAAAACTTTGTATAAAAAAAATCTACTAAGTATGAAATGAGGCTAATAAAATTGTTTGAAAATTTAAAGAAACACCCAATTTATGACATGTCCCACTCAATATACTCATTTCAATTCCAGATAATATTTTTATAAAATTCAAAACCAAATAAGCAAAGGATAAAAACAAGAATTAAAAACTTAAACCACAAAATAGATTTAAGCCTTCTTGAAGACTTATTCTAAATAAAGAGAAAAACTCAAGGAAGTTCAAATCTAACCAACCTGGGAATGTTAGGAAGTTATTGCATGCAACACCTGGTGAGCAATTCCTAGGTTTAATGTTCTGTTTTAAGAAAGCAGAGGAAGACAAAGCAATCTGAGGACTGAGGGCATAGTCAAAGAAGTAGAGCCATTCCTTTTACAACAGAGAATGTAATTTAGAACTGGCAATCAGCTTATGAAAATAAGTATTCTTAAAATGACAAATTTGATTTAATTTAGTTTAATACAATAATAAAATGAATCTAGACTTCGGTTTATTTTAGTAAATGAAATATACTTAAAGTTAAACAATAGGGAATGAGGTTGGGGTACAAATATTTGAACACAAATTTTCTAGCAGCAGGTCTCCTGCCTGCCTCTAAAACGAGAAAAATGTATTTTCATTATTAAATATAAATTATTCAATCCAGAACTATATATCATGTATTTCTAACATTTCTTGATATGTACAAACTCTGTAGGCTCACTTTATGCAGATAGCCTTAAAAATACTGATAAAGGTCATTTAAAAAATAAATCCAAAGCCAAATTCATTCATTTTAGAGAAGAAAAAGGGCCAATTTTTCAAAGCAATTAAAATGATAGCTGCAGATCATCGATTCCCAGTTTTGGTGACTGATGACCCTTTTTCTCTGAAGGAGAATGACCCAATTTCCTTCTCCTCTCCTGGTTGCCTCCATTTTATATCCAACAAAAGACTGTGAAGTCTTTCCACATGCTTTTTAGGAAGACAAAGGGATGACCGAATGGGAGAGGCTCCCATCACAGGAACCTCAAGCTGACTCTCCACTTCTCCTGCCCAACTTCAAGAAAATCAGAAAAACCCTCCTCTGGGTAACAGAACAGTGCAGCTCTGAAATGTTCGCCATGAAAAGAGATGACGAGAGCTACTTCAGAGCATCATTTGCCAGCTCCACTTGCCCAGGTGGCCTGACAGTATTAGTAATTGTCCTATGAAAGCAAAACATGAATGGCTAAAATGTTGGAGGGAAATATCCTGAACATTCCGTGATCCCCGTGTGAGTAATCTCCCAGCGTATCAGGTAATGTGTTGATATACTGCAACCACAGACTGTAAATAAATATTTTCTTCTTACCTTCCAGCAAATGCTGCGGAACCTGCTGCTTCTCAGCTGCCCATTAATCCCCTTCTGTCTTACTGTTGCCAAGTAATTGTTGTTTACAAATAGTTCTTCCCATTCTTTCCTGTAGGAAGGAACCAGATCAGGGGTGTCCTTTTGTTAAAATCCTTCTACTACATACAAGAGGAGTGCTACAGGAAACTAATTTTAAATAGCCTAAGAAATTTAACTTTTAAAATATATGTATTTAGTGGTGTTCTGTATCTGAACGAATGGCTGTCTTCTTGGACACAGTTCTTCTGTAGATTTAATGAATATGTAGATCGCTATAATTATCCCAGCTTTGAATTTTGTAAAGTCTATGGAGGCTATTCCATTTCCTGTAAAACACTGGCAGTGTAGTTCAGTGAATGTATAAGAAAAATGAGTTTTAATAGGAATATATGACACATTTATCTGTTAACAAAAATATATGTTTCAAAATTATATAACGAAGAAGTAGCCTGTTAGTTATACTGACTTCTCACAGGACATAACTCTGAATAATCCTGTTTTCTTTTCTGCTAGGCTGGACAGTTAAATGTAAAAGAATACTACCCTTTTAAACTGTGCATGCTCTTTCCTATTGAAATCTCAACAACTTCTTTCTACACGGTCAGTGTGAAAATGATAACAGGCACAAGGAAATTTCAAGAAAACATCAAAAAATGTAAAATACTCAGTGTAAAAAAAAAAAACTGTTACAGGCAAGCCTGAATTTTTTGCAGTACCTATTGCTGAGTAGATAAATAACTGAAATATGCCTCCCAGGCATGCAGGCACCAGGGGCCCAACACCTGTGCCTCATTAATATACAAGTAAATCTGCTCAACTGGGAAACAATTGGAAAGTAATTGTCCCAAACCATTTACTGAGGTTGACTAGAGGAATCAGACCATGTTCTCACCATCTTGCAACCAAACTAAACATTAAGAATCACTTGTCAACAGTTGAGGCGACTGAGATTGGCTTCATGAAATTACCCCAAAATTCCATAATAAAATTGACATGAGATGTAAAATTCATTATCAAAGCCAAAACCTCAGACACAAACCCTGAAGAAAGATATCCTAAAGGAGAAAGCTACTGAAACCTCAGAACTCAAGGCTATCATTGGCTAGATTCCATGCATGTTGGCAAAATACATAATTCCTGTCATGAGAAACGTTTATAAGGACCAAGGACATAGTTCAGTGGTATAGGCATTTCAGTCTCCAGTGCAGGGCAAAATTATTTTTAAAAGTAGCATGATGGGATTGAACTCACAAACTCACAGCAGCTGTGGTTATCTACAGACGTCCTGTCCTGACTAAGATCAATCAAGTCTGTTATAAAATCCAACATGCAGTGGGGAGGGGCTCCTGAGGTGCCCAAATCTGGCTGAGAAGCTTTGCAGTTGAGGCTGCCTGGGGAGAAGTGTGATGGCTATTCTTGATTGTTAACTTGACTACATCTGGAATTAAATAAAATCCCCAAATGGAGGGCATACCTGTGAGGGATTTTTTTTTTTTTTTTCTTATTTAAAGTGGGAAGATCCACTTCTAATCCAGATCTCTGAGTTGGGAAGAACCACCTTCAATCTGGATCTTGGAGGTGGCAAAGCACACCTTTAGTCCAGATCTTTTGAGATGGGAAGATTTATCTCAAATCAGGGCTATGCCTTCTGCTGGAAGCCTATATAAAAGCACGGAAGAAGGAAGATTTCCTCTTTGCCTGTTTGTGCTCGTCTCCCTTGAAAAGCCATTCCTTCACTGATATTAGAGCCTACTTTGGGATCCTGGCATATGCTGAAGACCAGCTGAGACATCCAACCTCACGGACTGAACATCTCCTGGATATTGGGCTATCCATTCATAGGCAAGCACTGTTGGAGTAGTTGGATCTCAGCCTATAAATCATTCAAGTAAGTTCATTCTATAAGATTCATTCTATAAGTTCTGTTATTCTAGAGAACCATGACTAATACAAGGAATTACTTTTCTTTAGGAGTGTGGTCACTGGTAGATTACCCATGTCCCAGTGGATGAATCCAGGCCCATACACATTTGGACTTAATGGATTAAATAATAAATGTTTTCTCAATTCCAAAGAGTTCCACATATATACCCATATTGTGTTTTTATGAAGTACTTAGCAATCAGTATTAAAAGATGAGATAAAGGAGCAAATTAGAGGGATGTATCTCCACTTGTGGCCTGTCAACAAAAAGAACGGACTTTGAATCCCAAATTAAACTTAATTTGTAAAAAAGAAGAAGAAGAAGAAGAAGAAGAAGAAGAAGAAGAAGAAGAAGAAGAAGAAGAAGAAGAAGAACAACAACAACAACAACAACAACAACAACAACAACAACAACAACAACAACAAAAACAAGCACTTTTATGACCCATAATCAGTAATTCTGGATAGGGAAAAGAAGTATGAATTAGTGGCTTCCATTCTCTTCCAAAATGAGTTCCTATTTACAGGGGTGAAGAAGATACATAAGGTTAAGTGCTGCTAGTGACTGGACTGCCATCCCAACCTGTCTAGGAAAGCAGGCTTTTAAGGTCAAGCTATGTGCTTCCTAAATAATGGAACACAGTTATTAGTTACCATGAATAAAATCCTGTACCTTGACTGCAGGTTGGTATAGAGAAAAGGAGACCAAGGCAAATGAATTAGAAACATTACTTAAATTTATAATCATTTAAGCTTAGTCATATGTATAGTTCTAATTAAGGCATAACATTCCAAATTGATGAAAGCTCTAAAAAGAAAGGCACATAAAGACTATAAGATAATCTACTGTCTCTGCTAGGGAATAGTATTTGACCAAGTAAACTGTAATATAAAGTAATATTTATGAAGAATTTACTAAGTGCTTAAAATTCATAGAGCTACACTGAGTGTGAAGTTAGGAGAGTAAACGGATGAATTTTTAAACTAATGTTGGTAAGCTTAACAAAGTTCTTGGGTAGAAAAAATAGTTTTATAATTAAAACTCCAAATATAAATAATTAAAATCATAGCTACTGAAGTCTTTGTCACAAGAATAGATCTATCTGAAGTTAGACTACCAAGGAGCCAAACGAAAATAATTATTTTGTTTAATGAGCATAATTATGAGTGATAGAACTGATTCTGAACTAAAGATAAAATGATAAATATGAAAGACTTGGTGGTAGAGTTTTTTCAGTTTATTTAGCAAAAATAAAGGAAAAGTAGTCAGGAATTTATGTCTTATATTATACTTTAGATAGACAGATAAATGTGCACTCAAGTACAAATAAAGGGTAGCAGGTAATCTGAGCTGCCAAAACCTGAGAATAATGCCAACAAATGCTAAAATGCTAATTGTAATATTTTAGGCAAAATACTTTTATCCCCTATAGGAACTAGTCTCTTTGGTTATGTGTCTTTAATTCCTCTTTTCAAACAAGGAAACAAATAGTTAGAAAAATAAAACTGCTCATAAGAGAAAAAAAAAGTCAATGTAAATTAGGAAAAGTGCCTTTCTAGAAAAAGTAAACTAAAAGACACACCATAATCCAGACACTAGGGGAATGAGTTCTGTCTATTAAGCAGGAAAAAAACCACAATCTTTTCTTTTCCTCAGATGTGAGTTAATAGTCAGTGTAAGGGCAGAAAATAAGTTCTTAATAGTCAGACTGAGGAAGGTGTATTATGATCTCAAGCAGTGAAGAATGGCCTGATATATTTAAATGTTAAAGAATTCTGTATTTTTTTACTTTTTAAAAGATTTCATATGAGTAATGTATTAACATGATTTACCCACTCCCTGTCTTCCCTCCACACCCTCCCACATATCCCTAAATAACTGAAATTAATGGGTTTCTTATTCAGTAATATTACTGTTTTATAAACACACAAACTAACACAGAAATAGATCTTACTAAGTCCCTTTAGTTAGTATTGCTCAAATGAATGTTTATAAGGCTTACCACTTGGTACTGGATGACCAGTCAGATGGGCTCATCCGTAGGGAAGACATGTTTTCCCTCCCTTGGCAGTCACTAATTGCCTGTAGCTCTTCACCTAGGAGTGCGGCTTTGTGTGAGTGATAGCCTTCGTCCAGCATGGTTTAGCAAGTAAAGCTGTCACTGTCTGTGTGTTATTCAGGCAGCTGTGTCATCAAAAGTTTATGAGTGAAGCTTCCCTGTTGTGTATAGAAGGCATAACCTCTCAGCTGACATCCTGGTCCTCTGGCTCTTACAATCTTTAGGTCCTTTTTTTTATGATGTACCCTGAGCCTTGGGTGTAGAGACCTAGACTTTAAGCATTCCTTTTAAGAAAGCATCAGTGCCACCAAGTGGCAAGGACTCTACCATTGCAGGCACCAGATCCCTGAAAACAATCAGCCAGTAGATGCTGATAATGGATTAGCAGTGGAAGCCTTGGAATTCATATGATAAAGTGGTGTTAAGAACTTGAAATTACCCAGGTACTTCTCAAAGAGATTACTGTGAGTGAATAAAACTTGCCAAGTCTGTAGTAATTGAGCAATTGTTCCTCAAAAATCTGTAAACACAAACCAACAAACTAGAAAAGTTGTCGTTTTCAGCAGTTGATAACATTCCTTTAATAAGATTAGTTCCATAGTTAACCTCCTGCAATGGCTTGTTTTTCTTGATTTGTATTTTTGACATGGAAATCGTTTTGTTTTGTTTTAACAGAGTATCTCACTGTGTAGCCCTGGCTAGCCTGAATCAGATAGGCCTTAAACTTACAGAGATCCACTTGTCTCTACCTCATGAGTACTGAGATTAAAGGTGTGTGTCACAACACCTAATCTATGAAATTACTCTGAATACTCAATAAATGAATACAGAGAGGATTATAAAGATATCATCTATTTTCAATTATATATTTTAATGTATTTCCTAATACTTATAAACAACTGATATAAAACCTTTTAAAATTTTTTGATGTTTCAAAATATGTATTTTTCACACATATTTTGGTCATATTCTTTCCCCTTCTTCAATTCCTTTCCTACACACCTTCTCTTCCCATCCCATTTCATATTCTTTCTCTTTCAAAAAAGTCAAAGCCTAAACCAAAACCAAAATCCTAAAGTATGTGCAAAGACAGTGACATAGACACAGACACAGACACACAGACACACACAAATACATACACAAACACACACACACACACACACACACACACACACACACACACACACACACACACACACACCCCATACAAAGAAAAGAAAAAAAAAATGGTAAAAATATGAAGTCAGTTTTGTGTTGGTCAACTATGTTAAGCCTGAGGTAAGGGGTAAGGTAAATACACCAAGTATCACTCCATTAAAGAAAATTCATTTTCCCTCTCAGACAGGCATTCATTGCAAATAACTTCTTGTTTGAATGTGTACAGGTCTTATGCATATTGTTGAAGTTTCTAATTGGTGCCTTCTAAGTCTATTGTTTAATAATTTTGTGACGGAAGTGATGCATAATTATGTGCTAAATTTAGAGAAGTTTAATCAGTGATCTAAATTATCATAAAGTACAGAATATATCTCTATTCTATAGATGGAGTGTCTCATTTGTATGATGATTTGTACCCAAGTTTCCGATATCTGGAGGTGAACAGTGTCCCTAAGGAATGATAAAAAACCTCAAACAGCATACAACACAGCGAAAAAGAGGTGGGGGAACAAAAACCAACCATGGGAAGGGGACAGCGTACACAGACTACCAAGAGTATGATATTAGAGATCTCTATCATTTGGACACACAGTTATTTTAGCATCTAATGATACAGGAACTGTTCAGTGGGCAAGAAAAAGGTTCTATCACAGTAAGAAGAGCAAAAAACAGAACGTGGAAAAAGAAAGTGAAGGAGGATTCTATGGCTTCTGGGACATGCAGCCAGAGAGTAATGGGACTGGAGCTCTCCAAGATAGCTATGTAGCTGACAAGGAAAACCTTGTGATCAACAGAGGAATGGATACAGAAAATGTGGTACATTAACACAATGGAGTACTACTCAGCTATTAAAAACAATGGCTTCATGAAATTCTTAGGCAAATAGATGGAACTAGAAAATATCATCCTGAGTGAGGTAATCTATTCACAAAAGAACACACACGGTATGCACTCACTGATAAGTAGCTATTAGCCCAAAAGTTCAGAATACCCAAGATGCAATTCACAGACCACATGAAGCTCAAGAAGAAGGAAGACCAAAGTGTGGGTGCTTCGGTTCTTCTTAGAAGGAGGAACAAAATACTCACAGAAGCAAATATGGAGACAAAGTGTGGAGCAGAGACTGAAGGAAAGGCCATCCAGAGACTGCCCCACCTGGGGATCCATCCTATATATAGTCACCAAACCCAGACACTATTGTGGATGCCAAGAAGTGCTTCCTGATAGGAGCCTGATATAGCTGTCTCCTTAGAGGTTCTGCCCTGACAGAGGTGGATGCTCACAGTCAACCATTGGACTGATCATGGGCTCCCCAATGGAGGAGTTAGAGAAAGGACTGAAGGAGCTTAAGGGGTTTGTAACCCCATAGGAGGAACAACAATATCAACCAACCAGAGCTCCCAGGGACTAAAACATCAATCAAGGAGTACACATGGAGTGACCCATGGCTCCAGCTGCATATGTAGCAGAGGATGGCCTTGTCGGGCATCAATGGGAGAAAAGGCCCTTGGTCCTGTAAAGGGTTGATGCCCCAGTGTAGGGGAATTCGAGGGCAGGGAGTTGGGAGTGGGTAGGAGGGGGCACACCCTCATAGAAGCAGGGGTAAGGGGAATGGGATAGGGATTTGGGGGGGGGTGAATGGGGAAAGGGGATAACATTTGAAATGTAAATAAAGAAAATATCCAATAAAAAAGAGAAAATTAAAAAAAAAGAAAGTAACTGAATCAAAGGTAAAGATGTAGACAACCTATGAGTAGGACTGAATGTGTAAAACTGAAAAAGCACAAAGAGGAATTTAATATAAAAATGTTTGCACAGTTTTATACTTCTAATTTATAAGATGAGATTTAAAAACTTGTCATATCATTTATGATCACATTTTAAAGGAAAATACAAAGGGAAAAGAGACAATTTTAAATCTGTTTCTAGTTTATAAAAAATACAATAAGGAATTCTACTAGCCAAAGGAGTATATCATAATTCCAGTATTTTATGTAATACCATTTAAAGGAATGATTTTGAAAATACTATTCAAACAGAACAGGAACCATCTAACTCAGAATCAACAGAAATATGGAAAGTATAAATTATGCCAGCATAAGACTGTAAAGAGTGGCACCAGACATGGCAAACGGCAACACTAGGACTGCAGGTGCCAAGATCAACCAGACAAGCACTGATGTTATCTGTAATTACCTCATTTTTAGCTTAAATCACAGGTAATGAGGGAACTCTGAGTCTCTAAAAGGCAATTAGTAACTCTACTGGCTTCTTGCTTCCTGTTATCAGGAATTTTTCAGAAGTTACTCTTATTTCAAGCCTTTCTCCCCTCTGTAATGAAACATCAGAGTATATCATTCATACATATATACATACACAGGAAATTGAATGTACAATTACTTACAAGCTTAAAGTAATTTCTTTAAACATTTAGGTAAACTATGTCCATATGCAGTGACATGCCACTGAGACAAAGGTGAGGATTAGTTCATACATGGTCACATGCTAAAATCTATTAAAAAGTTATGGTTCAGATTTGCAATAAATAAATAAAGGAAATCTTGAGCTCAATCTTATGTTCTGTAGAATATAAAGGAGTGAGTTAAATTACAGATAAAGACTTATAACCATAAAATACTTTAAAAAGATAAAATGTGTATCATATCTTTATGTGATCCTAAATACAAGGTCATATTAACACTGATAAGCTCACTTAATCATACTTTTAGAAGAGGAATTTAGAAAAGTTGCATTAGAAGGTTTCTCATTTTACAAAAATGTTTTATATACATGTTTTAATTGAAGTAATAGTAGGTCATTACATTACAAATCAAAAGATCAACATTTAGAAATGAGGTCAGAGAAGGTTCATACGGTAGGTAATCTCTGTGAGGAAGCTGGAGTAACTTTGTAAATTCATGGTGTACTGGTGTTTCTTAAATATTTAATTGGTATGCAAGAAAAAATTCTTTCTGTAACTTCTACTAAATCTGAACCGCCTTCTTACTCAACCTCATTAACATTGTGGTAACATGTTTGGGGTAGATATATAACTTTTAAAATATGATTAGAGAAATCCAAAGGTGGAGGCTCTTCTCTGAGCAATATTAAAATGTTTAAAAATGAGAGGGAGGGAGGGAAAGACAGAGATGGAGAAAAGGGAGGGAATACTAATTAATTGGTATACTAAACATTATATAAGAAATACGGGCTGCCTGGGCGACCAGGAGTCCATAGCCAACGAGCACCGGAGAAAGCTACCCTTCCAGGAGCTTGGAAAAGCCATGAGTGGGGTTAAGGGGAGCAACACCTCTCACCCAGACCCGCCCGGCAGGATCCGGCAGGATACAGGGCCTGAGAACCCAGGGACAGAAAACCTCTGACCTTCCCATTCCATCTGTGGGGGGAGACCTCTGCCTGGACCACCAGGGGTCTGTCCTGGGGACCTCAGCCTGGGCCACAGGGCTCCAGGAGAGAGCAGTTATCCCAGGAGTGCTGACACACCTTTGAGCACAGGCAAAACCACCACTTATGTTCAAATTCACTGGATCAAGAGGGACCCTTTCAGAGCCATCAGGGCATAGGAACCAAGGGACAGCTGGGGACAAGAGCCTTCTGATTTCTGTCTGCACCCCAGAGCGGACCCTGTGCCACAGCTCTCCAAACCCAAACACCTCTCAGAGAGAGCTGGTCATCAAGGATTATTGACACAGAGGCCTGCAGGAGGAGCAAGCCACAACCAGATAGATTAAGATCAGCTAACATTAGAGTTAACAAGAAGGCAAAAGGCAAGGGTAAGAACATAAGGAACAGACACCAAGAGTACTTGGCACCATCAGAACCCAGCTCTCCCACCACAGCAAGCCCTGGATATCCCAACACACCAGAAAAGCAAGACTCAGATTTAAAATCATTTCTCATGATGATGATAGAAGACGTGAAGAAAGAAATGAATAACACCCTTAAAGAAATACAAGAGAACAGAGATAAACAACTAGAAGCCCTTCAAGAGGAAATTCAAAAATCCATTAAAGAATTACAGGAAAACACAATCAAACAGGCAGAATTTCAAGAAAACACAAACAAACAGACAAAGGAAATGCACAAAACTATCCAGGAGCTAAAAATAGAAATAGAAACACTAAAGAAATCACAAAGGGAGACAACCCTGGAGTTATAAAACCTAGGAAAGAGATCTGGAACCACTGATGTAAGCATCACCAACAGAATACAAGAAATAGAAGAGAGAATCTCAGGAGCAGAAGATACCATAGATAACATCAACACAACAGTAGAAGAAAATGCAAAATGCAAAAAGCTTCTGACCGAAAACATCCATGAAATCCAGGACACAATGAGAAGACAGAACCTAAGGATAATAGGTATAGAAGAGAGTGAAGATTCCC
>CM052709.1:32927600-32945102 GCA_028551405.1 Uromys caudimaculatus
AAATCCTCTAAACTGTAAGCCAGGCTCAATTAAATGTTTCATTTATATGAGTTGCTATCATAGTGTCTCTTTACAGCAACAGAAATACTTTACAATGGGAGTGACTAAAATATCACTCTTGTATTTCTTCCTTCAAGGAAAGAGGATAAGTCTCAGGAATATACCTGAGAAACTAATACTAAATATCCTACTTCAGAAATTATTAAAACAAATTGTTTAATGGCATTTCTTAGACAACAAATGAAGTCATTCTGCATATAATTATTAAACACTAAACTAATTTTGGGGGAAATGTATGTCTTCTGTGAGTTAAAAATTGTTTATTGGGGGCTTGTAGAATGGTTCAAGCAGATAAAAATGTTTGCCCTACAAACCTGATGACCAGAGTTCAATCCCTGAAACCTATGTGACAGAGGAAGAAGAGAAGCAAATCTGCAAAATTGTCTTCTGACCTCTACATGCACACTGAGGCGTGCCTACCATCCCTACCTCACTCCTCCCCAACATTAATGAGTGAAATTTTAAATTATAGGCATCCACCAAAAACAAAAAACAAAAAACAAAAAAAAAAAAAAAGAAAGAAAAATAAAAAAAAACCCAAAAAACCAAAAAACTTGATCAAAACTTCACATTTTATTAAAAAATTCTGTCATGCAAAATTGACCATGAATCTAAATGTAAAAGACAAAACCATAAAATTTTTAGAATACAGAATATCTGTATGACTTAGGAGCAGTGAACAGTTTTTTGTCAAAGGTATTAGAGGCAACACCAAAGGCACAATACAGGAAAGGAAAATTTCATTATGATCAAAATAAAATACAGGTTCTCTACAAAAACCTTTTGTTTGAAAAAAGAAATAAGAGGCTGGACAAATCATACCCCTCCTATTTAAAAATACCCAAATGCTGTCACAATGGAACCAAATCTAAACTACTTCCTTTAAATTGCAAAGTCCAACAGGGAAAGCTTTGAAGTCCCTCTTCTGGTGCTATCTGAGACTATACTATCTACCACTACATAACACACACTTGCTAGGAAGTTCTGTTTTTCAGGTTGAGTCAGATTCTGCACTGGCTATTCCTGTCCCTGAGTTTTCACCTGAAGGGCTCCTTCATCCAATGGTCCTCACCTTTACTTCAATAGCACTGATGTGAGTTGCTAGCACACTGCTGTATTTAAAACCTCATTACAGTTCTTAGCACTGTGTTAGTCTTGGGTTCCCAGTGTTTGCCAAGACCTCTTACTCTTTACCCACTACACATCCCAAACTGAGGCTCATATGTGGCAAATGAAAGGCACTCAAAACACATGCTCATCAAGTGAACAAACTGCTAATGTCATGTCAATTTATATTTATGTTTATAAAAATCAGCCATTTCCTCTCAAATTTTGCTGCTGTCTTTCTTTAACTGATACATTATTATTTAATCTACTAATGTTACACCTATGACTTTGAATTATCTATTGTATGATAGTATTTTAATTTTTTAAATATGTATGCACATATATATGTATGTATGAATGTATATATTTATGTATGTATACCTGTTTATTTGTTTGCTTTTTTTAGTTTTAAAGGCAATATCACAACTTCATCACCCTGGCTGTCCTGGAACTTACTATGGAGATCAGGTTGAGCTGGAACACACAGAGATATGCCTGGCTCTCCCTCTTGAGTTCTGGGATTAAAGTGGTGCCCCTGTGTGTCTTGCCTATTCATTTAGTTTGGTGTGTTTGAGCCCATGTTCCTTCATGTGCACCACATGTATACAATATCCAAGAAGGTAAGAAGAGGCACTAGATCCCTTGGAATTGAAGTTACACAGGGCTGTAAGTCATCAAGTAGGTGCTGAGATTCAAAAGAGGGTACTTTGCAAGACTATCTAGTGCTCTTAATTGCTCTGTCATCTCCCAGACCCCATATTTTGGTTCTAATGGGTTGCAGATACACTTTCCTACAAATATATATTTATTAGCCAAGTCTTAACAATTTGATGCTACTAAATTAACAAGATTTTATAGTAAAATTTCATTATTTATTAACAGTCTTTTTGGTGAAGAAATAAACTACAACCAATGAGTACCAAACATTGACAGTGAAATTTACTAACTACCCCATGGACCAAACTAAGCTATTGTGCTATGACCTTCTTTAGCTGTAGTACTTATACACTCATTCATTAGCAACATATTATATAGTTTCGCAGCTTTTCAATTTTATATGAATAGAATATTATACTATATTTATTTACTTTCATAATATATGCACAGACACATTTTTAAAATGTTTTGTGGGCTGAAGAAATTGATATAGGTTAAGAGTATGAATATTCTTGAGAGGACCTAAATTCTGGTTCCAGTTCTCAGGCCAGGCAGCTCATAATCACTTTTAACTCTAGCCCTCTTCTGGACTCTGCAGGCATCTACATCCACATATCCACATTTCCACACACAGAAACAAATAATTACAACTTAAAATCTAAAATAAACAAAAATGTCATGAGTTTTGAATTTTGTCTTTCCTTATTTGAAAACTGAAAGTTAAAATTGGACACACACACACACACAGTGTAATGGTAAAATGTTAAATATAATCCCAAATATATATGAAATTTGTATAAGGAAAACTTTCAAAGACCTTTACTCTACCTTTTAAAGTATACATGCATTCTTCATCAAGTCACCTGCTACACAAACATACATCATAGCTTTCTGTTCCTATCAAAGTAGTTTAACTTGTTATCCAATGCTTCCACATCTCTCACCTCTGGCTTTCTTTAATTGGTATATAACCAATCTACTGAACTGCATTGAAGACAACATTTTTTTAATTTGTCAGTATGACTAAGTGTACTGATATTTGTGTACCTGGCTTACATGATGTGAAAATATAATTTTCATCTTTATCCATGTCAGAATGGTAGAATTGTTTATGAAAGAAATACTGGATGGTACATATATAGGCTGTATTATTTATTTGTCAGCAGAAAAACATTTATGTTTCCATATATATATATATATGGACTATAAACTTGTTGCTCTATTTGTTTAAAGATGACTTGGACTATTGGTGTGTGTGTGTGTGTGTGTGTGTGTGTGTGTGTGTGTGTGTGTGTGTGTATGTGTGTGTGTGCAAGTGTGTGCAAGTGTGTGCAAGTGTGTGCATGTCTACATGTTCCATGTTAGTTTTATAAAGTTTTCTACTTCTAATTGCTATTTTAACAAGGACTACATAGAATTTGTAGACTACATAGAGGAAAGATGGAAATTCCAATAGTATTGATCTTGAAATCTATATTAAAAATAGAATCTTCACTATTCTCTGCCTCCTTCCATTTCATTCACACATAATTTCATAGTTTTGTTTAGCTTGGTCTTCATATCTTTACTAATATTTATTTCTAGATTTGTTTTTACATGTGGTTATTTATTGCAGATTTCTTTATGTTTAGTTAAATTAATTGCTTGTGTATTAAGATGTTACTGGTTTTTGCATGCTGATTCTATAACATACAACTTTGCTAAATTCACATATGAGTTTATAGTGTTTACTTTAATTCATGTGAAGTTTCTGGTGATTTCTAGATGTAAGAATTTATTATTTACTTTTCTGTTGCTGTGACAAAACAGTACAATCACAGCAACTTAGAGAATAAAGGATTCATTTGGGCTTATTGTTCCACAGGGTTGAGAGACCAACATGGTAGGGAAGCATGGCAGCAAGGAGCAAACATGGTAGCAGTAACAGGAAGCTGACAGGTCCTATCCCAATCACAAGGCTGAGAGAGCAAACTGGAGGTGGTGTTTAGCTTTAAACTCATTAGCCTGTCCACAGTGATTACATCTTCCAGCAAGGCCATGCCACGCTTCCTAAGAATCCCCCAAAAGCACCAACTAGGGACTAAATGCTTAAATATATGAGTCTATGGTGGACATTTTCATTTAAATCACCATTAAAAACAAACACAACAACAAAAAACATTCTATCTTTAAACAAGGATAATGTGGTTTCCTCTTTTTTAATTGTCAAGACTAAAAGGGCATAAGATGCTTTCCCTGCCTGAATGGTATGGACAAGTCTTCCAATGATAAAATAAAGCAGTAAAGAGGCATCCTTGTCTTGTTGCAGAAGACACATGAGGCCTTCCTGACACAGCAATGCTAAATAGTTATCTGCAAAGTTCATTTTTAAGAAATGTATAACCAAGTTATAAAAAATAATCTTTCCCAAATACCATAATGTTTTAAGTTTACAATTTTGTATTGGGCTGCTTTTGTACCTATCTTGTGGCCTGTAGCCTTTTAGATCTTAGCTCCGATTTTTCCTCATTGACTATAATAACCATTGCATTTTTTGTGTGTTTGTTTGAGGTGGGATGTCTCTACATAGCCCTAGCTGTTCTGATACTAACTATGTAGACCTGACCTGCCTTAAACCAACAGAGATCCACCTGTCTCCTCCTCCCAAATGCTAAATTAAAGGCATGAGCCACCACAGACAGACTATTTGGTGATTATAATAGCCATAATTATGGTGCCGTTGTGTTCTTTTTCTATTAATTTGTTGTTTTTCTCATGAAAGGAAAATGTATTTTACCAATCACCTTCATGCAATTTTTTGAGATACTCATGAACATTGTCCTGCATTCTCAGCATCACATTTACTTATCACCATATTTTGAACCATCATTGCACCGCTAGGATAAGGTACAGTTAATCATGTTGAATAATGTCTTAATGTAATGTTAGATTAAGTTTGCTAGGCTATTTGAACCTATAATCATGAAAGACAGTAGCTTTAAAAAGTTAACTATTTAAAGTAATTATTTAAAAGTTAGGAAATATATTACTAATTAATATATATACTAATAAATTACTAAGCACTATTCTCAGAATTATAAAGGTATGAGTAAATGAACAAAACAATTATTGTCCTTAAAAAATCTTTCTTTTGCTTTTTCTTGGGTCCTTTTGTGCTTTTGATATCAAAGTAGTACTAGTAGTAGTAGTGGTAGAGTAGGTCCAGGTGAATCTATTAGTTTTGAACAATTTAAAAGTTGTTGATTTTTTTTTCTTTTTCTTTAGGTCAAGCTTTCTAGAGACGGCTTCTCTGTATAGCCCTGGCTGACCTGGAACTCACTTTACAGACCACGCTGGCCTAGAACTCAGAGATCTACCTGCTTCTGGGCATGCACCACCTCCATCTATCTTTATCATTGAAATGTTTTTAAATGTTTAAGATAATGTTTGTAAAGCCATTTGATCCTTGGATGAATTATATGCTTCTGATTGAATCTTAACACTGGTCATTGACCTATACAGGTGTTCTATTAAAACATCACTTTTAGGACCCTTCCACCAATAATTGGTAGAATAATGACAATACATTTATTCATAGCTTTCATAATGTATGTTACAATGCTCTGTATTTTTGGTGTACTTCTTGTTCATCATTTCTTAAATTTATTATAGGTTGTAGAGCAGGCTGCTGTCAAACTAACAGAGATCTGCATGCCTCTGAATTCAGAGTGCTGGGAGAAAAGGCATGCAGTAAACCCCTCACTCAATTACATTTAATTAAATATAATAATTTTTACTGCTACCATATTTAGAAACATTGGGAATACAATTATTGTGAAACTGTTTAGTGACAGTTTACTGGACACATGCATTTCCAACAAAATAGGGCAGCTCTGACAGGTGCCAATAGTTACTGTAAGCTTCAGGAAACCTCAGCTTTTTTGTGCTCCTGAAATGCTGCTACTATCAGAGAATTTAGTGGTAAGTGGCTCACTAGCAGATGGAGCTCTGCCTCAGCCATTCCCCTCACTTGGGAGTCAGCCATGGTGCTGACCTAGCCATGGATCTAGCCATGAGGAAGAAAACTGCATGACTTGACTTATTTTGCCATGAATAATAAATTCTTATCATTTTCTTTTCTTTACTTCAGGGAAAGTTTGCTA
Organism: Uromys caudimaculatus; assembly: GCA_028551405.1. NCBI lineage: Eukaryota > Metazoa > Chordata > Mammalia > Rodentia > Muridae > Uromys > Uromys caudimaculatus. Next base: position 32,933,567 of record CM052709.1, read on the forward strand.
TAGAACCAAAGATAAATAATATATTATTTACTGATAACATGGAATAATAGTCTTTTGTATATGCCAAACATTCATTGGCTAGCACAGCTCTTTTAAGTCACTGAGCTCATTTAAAAGCCATTTTGCAAACATATATAAATAGAAAGTGTAAAACATTTAAGGGTGTACTTAAAGAAACATTCTATGGGAATAAAATACTAAAATTTCTAAAGTTCTCTTTAAAGCTAGTATATATTAAGAATTTTAAACGCTTTTTCTCTTTATTTCCTATTTAGAAGATAACACAGAAAATATTTTATAGATTAACGTCTCAAATCATACCAGAAATCTTTTCTAAAACAAATATATGTAAGATAGCTCAGGAGGTGAGAGTAGTTTCTGTGTAGGCAGGAAAACCTGAGTTCACATCCTCAGCTTCCACACCCAGAGCTATGGAAGGCAGTGAGCACCTACAACCGCAGAGATGGAGACAGGCAGGGTCCAGATGCTCGCAAGCCAACCAGACTGATCTCAACTGTGAGCTCCAGCTTCAGTGACAGATGCTTTCTGAAGGAATAAGACAAAGAGTAACAAAGAGAAGAACCCAAAGTCCTTCTCTGGTCTCCACATGCAAGTGCATAGGCAAACCCATCTGCATATATGTACACACACTTGAATATATAGCACACACAATTCATACAAAACACACAAAAAGACAATGAGAATTTTTCACAACAATGATAGTTTAAAATTTAGCAATCCAAATCTTCCTAAGCTGAAAAAAAATTGATGCTAATGTATTTTAATTGTTTTTTTTGGAAATTAATCTTTTTTTTCCTCATTAAAGATACAAAGTAAGTGACCTTTTTTTTTTTAAAGTATAGAAATAGAGTTTATTCAGGGCAAGGCGAGGGGAGTTAAGAGGGTAGTAGAGGCAGAGAAAGGCAGAGAGGGGGAGAGAGTAGAGAAGTAGAGGAGTGGAGACCGGCCGTGACCACGTGGAAGGGGGGAGGGAACAGGGAGAGGTAAGAGATAAGAGATGCAAGAGGGAGAAGAGGAGCAAGAGGTAAGAGCCAAAGTAAGTGACCTTGAAATATATACTTCCTTTGAATTCTGGAAAGGGTTTGATTTTGTAGAAAAATCTTCAAACCCTAAACATGAATAATACATTTAGGAATGTAATCATACACATTAAAGGAAATGTTAAAATGTTCCCCAAACAGATTTGTTTAAAGCATATAAAAATAATAATTAAAAATTGAAGTGACTAATAACAAAGAATTATACCTTTAGAAATGTAAACACAGAGACAGTTGTTAGCAAAAAAAGAAAAAAAAAAAAAAAAAAAAAAGGGTGGAGTGAGGGGAGAACAAATTAAAACAGACCATAACATCTGTGTATCAATTTGCCAAGAAATGTTACAAACATAACAAAGCAAATGTTGGCTCACTTTGGAACTTGTTTGTCATCATTAATGTATTCAGGCTTTCACAGTTAAAACTGCTATACTTTGAAAGGGTGTTCCATAAAAGAAAACTCATATTTAGCTTTTGAACAAAGCTGTCAGGCATAACTAAAATTTCTGTGAGTGTCCAGAATATCTATTAAAAAAAAAATTCTTGGTCTGGATTTGTAAATGAAATAAAAGGAGATTGTGTTTAACGAAGTGCATTTATTTTTGTGAAAACAGGGAGAAAAAAAACCCAGCTTCACCAAGAAAGAGTTGTATGGCTATTTTCTTTCATTACTAGCTCTGTTACTCAAATTGATACAAATGATCTCCTTCTGTTTCTGTCTATCTGTTTGCCTTGTCAGGATAGGGGAGATCTCTGTATCTAAATAGAAGATGTGCAGTTATAACCTGCTTAATTTGCCTTATGTCCTACATGCCCTCAGTATGGTGTTCATTAAAGTCTCAGCTGTTTTGTTTCTACCAGTGGCAGCCCAAATATAGCCTTATTTTTCTTTGTTAAAAGGCCAGATTGTGCATAAACATACACCTAATCTGCGTATGAGTGTGCATGGTGTCCATGTGTTTAAAATGGCAAACATTTCTCAAATTTGTAAATATTTCATCACTTGCCCTCTAACCCGATATCTGAACAAATGAAGTAGTTTCTTTTTGATAAGAACAATTCCTGTTAGTCTTCTGGAAAACTGTTATTTGATATATATATTTATCTATAATATATGTAAATATATAATATACAAATATGTCATTTGAGATATATCAAATACATTATATTTAAATAATTAACAATAAACAAAAAATTGTCAAATTTAGCATATTCTTAGGGAAACTAATCAAAAAATTTATGAAAAGATTTCTTTTTAATGAGGTACTAAGTTTACTTGTGATCTTCATTTAAAATGAATTTACTTAAATGTGCATTATTAAATATTATTTAACTATCAAAGTATTATGCATGACAATTACATTAAAATAATCTAACCTATGTGCTAACAAGCATCACCTATGTGTCAATTTGCCATATAACATATACTTATCAAATAAAATTTAATAAATATTAACTACTATATGCAAACAAAATTATTTTAAGAAAATCATAATTTTTTTTTTTTTTTTTTTGGTTTTTCGAGACAGTATCCCCACAAGTTTTTCTCAGAATGAATGATTAAAGAAAGTATCCCTCATAGGTAAACATACTGTTCCTAATAGCACTCATTGGGGTTATTTAAAGAACCATATAAATGAGGCTAATTTTCATTGCTAATATTAATTTCTAAACCATATACTGTTTTTCCTTAAAGATATGAAGAGTAAGAAGTATGAAATATCATTTCCTTACAAAATGTCATGGACATGATTTCTCAAAATGAATCCTGCTGTCATAATTGGTAAACAAAAAAAAAGGTTCAATTGTAAGACCAAAGAACTTAAGTGCTTACTATCTGATGTATGTGAGTAGGAACAGAAAGGAAAAGACACAAATGCAAGGTTACACATAGGAAGGAAGGAAGGAAGGAAGGAAGGAAGGAAGGAAGGAAGGAAGGAAGGAAGGAAGGAAGGAGGGAAGGAAGAAAGGAGGGAAGGAAGGAAGGAGGGAAGAATGGAAGGAAGGAAGGAAGGAAGGAAGGAAGGAAGGAAGGAAGGAAGGAAGGGCAGAGGGAAGAAGGAAAAGGAAGAGGGAGGGAGGAAACTACTTTTAAAAAAGGGGATATTACTCCAGATCTTATAGGAATGAAAAGAATTCTAAAAATCCCTATTCACAACTGAAAATGAACAAATTTCACAATGAACACAGACAAATTCCTAAAAACACATTAAGTTTTAAAAACTGAGTTAAGAAGAGATAATAGGAATAGACTTGAAAGAAGAAAATTAGATTAATGATCAAAATCTTCCCAACAATAAAAGCCATGGAAAGGACTATTGATGAATTCTACTAAATACTAAGAAGTAATGCTAATTCTTCTTGAATTTTGTACCAAACCAGAATCATTTTATATGGATAGCATACCAAACTAGATAACCAGAAAAACATAAATGTCAGAGACCAAAAGGCCTTGGCTTAATCGAGTCTTGACATATTCTGCTAAGATGAAGAGTCCCAGGCTTGACTTATTTTGCAAGTCATAGTGTCCTGGGCTCCACAGCGGGCATTCCTTTGATTCCTTCCTGCCAGAGCCGGGATTGCCTTGTTTTGAATCTAGGGCCTTGCTCTTAATCAGATAGTCAGGGTGTCCTAGGCTTGGCTTGATTAGCAAGTCAAAGTGTTCTGGCTCCATAGCAGGCATTCCTTTGATTCCTTCCCAGTCTCACTGCCTCCAGCAAGGGATTAGACATCCTGTTTTGAACTGGCCTACAGCTCCAGGAAAATAATGACTCATAACTATGTGTGAATCCCCCTTCTTCTGCCATTTCCCGCCCTAAAGTGTTTAAATATACGTAACAATAAAGATTGTTTGGGGCTTGATCGGAATACCGTCTTGCCCTCACGCATGCATTGTCTCCTGCCTCTTTCCACCGCTGACAGTTTCTCTGCCCAGCACCAGAGTGTCCTGAAGGCAGGACGCTCTGGACCCAGTCGCTAGCCTGTCCTGGAAGGGCTCTCCGGGACACGGCGGGATAGCGAGCTCTTTGCACATAAATATTGTCAGACCTTACATAAATATATACACACACACATATGCAAAACCACAAATATAAATACACACACACACATACATATATTCACACACACACACACACACATACACTAAGTGGTACTTATTTTTGTTACAAAGGTGGTTGTCTTAAAAAAGTAACTATCAAACTAAAGCATTAACAAAAAAAAGGAAAATCTGTATGACCATCTAAGCTGATGCAAAGCAAGTATCATCCAACATCCTTTCCTGATTAAAAAACCACTCAACAAACCAGAAATGGAAGGAAAATCTGTATATGCTACAAAACTCCAACTAACTTTGAGCCAATAGTTCAAAACAAAAAACTTAATAATCAAGACTGCCAAGTTTCTGTTCAGTTTTGGGATTTGTTTGTTTGTTTGTTTGTTGTTGTTGATGATGCTTTTTGTTTGCTTGGTTCCTTGGTTTGGCTTAGTTTTTGGTTTTTCAAGACTTAGTTTTCTGTGTAGCCTTTGCTATCCTGGAACTTGCTCTGTAGACTGTGGGGGGCCTCAACTCAAAGATCCATGTGCCTCTGCCTCCGGAGTGCTAGGCTTAAAGATGTGTGCTGAACTACATGGCTATAGACATGGCTGGGCTGAAGATGGCTTAGCTGTTTAAAGGCTCACAACCAAGAGGGGGGAAAAAAAACACAAAAAACTGTGTAGTTTTATACTAGAATTTCTAGCCAAATCTACTGGGCAAGGGAAAGAAAGCACCAAAAGTTGAAAAAAAGACTTTCTAATTATGATGACATAGTTTTAATGAGAAAACACTAAGTACATAGGAAAAAAAAGCTAATTAATGAATACAGCAAAATTTTTCACAAAAATTTCTAGCTAGAGTTTTGATCTGTAGAATTAAGAGAGGACATTAATATAAGGATCCATTTTACAAAAGGCTTCTTTATATGAAGAAATACTTCCATTTTGGGATATCCAAAAGCTATCAAATACAGACCATTTGCTTAGAAGACGTTTTTCCATCCTTTTATTCTAAGATAGTGACTGTCTTTGTTATTGAGATGTGGTTCTTCTTTGCAGAAAAATGCTGGATCTTGTTTGGGTATACAGTCTGTTAACTTATGTCTTTTTATAGGTGAATTGAGTCCATTAATATTGAGAGATATTAAAGAGAGATGACTGTTGGTTCCTGATATGTTTGTTTTTGTAGGTGGCTTTATATGCTTGTGGTTCTCTCCTGTTGGCTTTGTTGTGAGATGATTAATATCTTGTCTTTTCTTTGCTGCAGGTACCATCCCATGCATGGTATCAGAACACCCTGGCCTATGGCTGGTTTTCAATAACAGCAAAAACAACAGAAACCCCACATACACGTGGAAACTGAACAACTCTCTACTCAATGATAACTTGGTCAGGGAAAAGAGAGAGAAAGAAATTAAAGACTTCCTGGAATTTAATGAAAATTGTTGACACAGCATACTCAAAACTTATGGGACAAAATGAAAGCAGTGCTAAGAGGAAAATTCATAGCACTAAGTGCCATGGTAAAGAAACTGGAGAGGTCTTATAGTAGCAACTTAACAACACAGCTGAGAGCTCTAGAACAAAAAGACGCAAACACATCCAAGAGGAGTTGACTGCAGGAAATAGTCAAATACAAGGCTGAAATCAACCAAATAGGAACAAAGAGAACAATATAAAGAATCAAGAAAACTAAAACCTGGTTCCTTGAGAGAATCAACACGATAGATAAACCCTTAGCCAAACTAACTAAAGGGCCCAGAGGCAGTATCGAAATTAACAAAATCAGAAATGGAAAGGGAGATATAACAATAGAAACGGAGGAAACTAAAAAAAAAAGTCATCAGATCCTACTACAAAACCCTATACTCAACAAAACTGGAAAATCTAGATGAAATGGATGGTTTTCTAGACTGATATCAGATACCAAAGTTAAACCAAGAGTAGGTAAACTATCTAAATAGGCCCATATCCCATAAAGAAATAGAAGTTATTGAAAAGTTCCTGATCAAAAAAAAAAAAAAAAAAAAGCCCAGGGCCAGATAGATTTATTGCAAAATTCTACCAGACCTTCAAAGAATACCTAATACCAATATTACTCAAACTATTACATAAAACAGAAACAGAAGGAACACTACATAATTCATTCTATGAAGCCATAATTACCCTGATACCTAACCCACACAAGGACCCATCCAAAAAGGAGAACTTCAGACCAATCTCTCTAATGAATATTGATGCAAAAATATTCAATAAAATTCTCACAAACCCAATCCAAGAACACATCAAAATCATCATTCACCACAATCAAGTAGGCTTCATCCCAGGGATGCAAGGTTGGTTCAATATACGAAAATCCATTAACATAATCCACTATATAAACAAACTCAAAGAAAAAAGTCGCATGATCATCTCCTTAGATGCAGAAAAAGCATTTGACAAAATACAATACACCTTCATGTTAAAAGTATTAGAGAGATCAGGAATTCAAGGTCCATACCTAAACATAATAAAAGCAATTTATGGCAAACCAACAACCAATATCAAATTAAATGGAGACATACTTGAAGCAATCCCACTAAAATCGGGGACAAGGATGCCAACTCTCCCCATATCTATTCAATATAGTACTCAAAGTAATAGCTAGAACAATAAGACAACAAAAAGACATCAAGGGAATACAAATTGGCAAAGAAGAAATAAAGGTATCACTATTTGCAGATGATATGATAGTATACATAAGTGACCCCAAATATTCTAATGGAGAACTTCTCCAGGTGATAAACAACTTCAGGAACATGGCTTAATTTTTTGCTTTTTACTTACCAGTTCTCACTTTCATTGTTTTATGGATGCTGTTTTCAGATTTTATCTAAAAAGCTATCATCAATCCCATTTTGACCTAGATACCATGTTGTCTTCATTTAGACTTATAATTCATTTTGAATCAACTGTTGTTATCTCAAACTGTATGCAAAGCCAGCCAGACAGGTGACTCCAAGTTTCCCATGCACATGTGCATGGATGGCCTTGGTTGCAGTGTCATCTGTTGAAGACTATTCTTCTCTAATCAAGTTCCTTTTTGCCCCCTTTAAATTTGGGTGCACCTATTCTTGGGCTATCTATTCTAGGGTCAGGCAGCATCAGTTCTCCCAATCTGTCTGCTTTCAATGATATGATTATTCTGGGTAAATCTTGAATTTTATGAGAAATCATGTCTGATTATTGAAAAGTTATTAGATAACCACAGAAGGTCAGACTGTAAAGGTGCTTTCTTTAAGTCAATCCAGGCAACAAGAGATTCTACTGGACTGGGAATCGCTTCTAAGATGCTGCAGCTCTAACATGATGTGACTTGATTTTGACTCCTAAGAAGGATTAAAACCAAAGGACATTATTTCAAGAAGGTACTAGACAATTACTCAGAAGATACAGAGTATATTAAGAACTCATGCCTATAATCCTGGCACTCAGGAGGCAGAGAAAGGTACATATCCAGGAGTTAGAAGCTAGGCTAGTTTATATACAGAGACTCAGGCCAGCCAAGAGTGCATAGTAAGATCCTATGATAAATAAACAATATATAAATATAATTTATATTTATTAATATAAGAAATTATACAAATATTTGCTATATTTATACAATAAAATTATTATATATACAACAAACATTATATAATTAAAATTTAGATAGATAGATAGATAGATAGATAGATAGATAGATAGATAGATAGATAGGACCTAAGTAAATAGTACAGTGGACCACCAAGAGGTGGAAGAAAACTGATCTATTATCAATACATTTTCTTAATGGGATAGGCAGAAGAGGAAGGGGAAAAAGAAGCAGACATTGGAAGTTGGGAGCGGGGACGGATGGAAAGGAGAGAAACGAGAAGACAGTCCTGAACCTCACTGAAATGAGATGGAATTAGTTTTATCACGCTACATCCTCTAAGCTTCCTACATTTCTTCATTAAATATTTAATACCTAATTGTCTTTTACATATGTTCTATTTTAAATTTATATGCTTACAAACATTTTTTATTACTAATAGGCCAAAAAAGATAAAGACCTAAAGTAACAGAAACTCAGTGAATTGACCAAACTAGGCCAAAGGATTCTCAATTTAAAATATTGAATAATATGGATCATATCTATTTATAAACCTGCAGCCCGTCAGTACCTGAGTCTGCTCCAAGCATCTAGATCAGGTGGCTCACAATTCCCTGCAGTTACAAGTCCAAAAAATCTGATACCATTTTCTGACTCCCTTAAATATCCACACACAAAAATACACACATATAAATAAACAACAACAAATATTCTCTTAAAAGAGAATCACAGGAGTGAGAACCTACTCTGTATGTTCTTCTGAGAAACTTTTCTAGACTTAACTCTAAGATAATTACCCAGATTAGTCTTTAAAACAAAGTACTTTTGACAACTAATTTTGCTTATTTTATATTATACTAACATATATATTCTCTTTCATTAACATAATTAATTGAGAGTGATTTTCTTAAATTCAAAAATTCAAATATTTCTGAAATATTAAGAAGGTGAAATTGAACTCAACACTACTAAAGCTGTCCAGGAGGCATGTTCCCTTCCCTAACCCTGCAAACAGTTTTACCCATATTTACACAATAATAAATGGGACATGTAATGGCAAACACAAAGAATACCAAAAGAATTGGGTATTTGTGTACATTTTTGCAACCTTTCTTTTCTGATTCTCCATATGTCTTCCACCATTTTATAGCTAGAAGCTCTTGTACAAAAATCAGTTAGGCCATTAAAAGTTTTTCTTTAATAGAGGTAAGAATTCATTACTACATTTTTCTATGTGAAGTATGCTATTAAATAATAGCTTATACACTAATTAAAGCAAATGTAATTGTGAGAACACATTGACATTGTTAAAGTAAATTAGTCAATTTGTTAATAGTTTCATTTAAAGTGACCCTAATTGTATTAATTGTGATAATAGCAAATTGAAATGAAGAGCATAAAACACACTGTTCTAATATGTCCTAGAGGAATGAATTCCCCATCACATCAGCAGAAGGGAAACAATGATTGCATGCCCTCCTTGCCCCAAATAAAACTTGCATATAGACAAGTTCGCTCTGCCAGTGTACACACACTCATATGCACACCCTGGATCGACAGGAAAGTCCTGCGAGGCTGCATACACTCAGTATCTTTTCATTGCGGCATGCTAAAAAATGAGGCACACAGAAGAATCCTCAGGTATATGTGAAATATTTCCTGACTTAGCAAAAATTATTTCACCGTGAAATTATTCAAATTCAGTTGTTAAAATGTTGAGGAAACAAACATTCATTTGGAAGACTACAACATAAAACCAATTTTAAAGATATTCTAAAACTAGAAAAGAGCCATCACTTAAAAACTGCCATCAAGTTGGAAGGATATATTAATCAAGAAATTATAGGGCCCATACACATAACAGTATGTTAGATGACTACTAAGTAAGTCTCAGTTTAAACAAAATAAATCTGTGTTTGTTGGCCAGGTTTACAAGTACTTCCTAACCTAGCCCATTCTATGCCATTTTGTGAATAGTCAGCCTTGGTGCCAAGGCTATAGCAAGCTCCTTTCAGTTACTGTCAACAAGTTTACTACTCCTCTCCTGAGAACTTACTTTGTATGAACTCTACTTGTTAAGAGATGTGCTTCTCCTTCAACAGATACCACGTTGCTACGCCTGGCTTCTTGTTTGTCTTCACACACAGCCAGACCCTCACGTTCTCAGAGGCCTTCTCAGATAATTTTATAAGTGCTCACTGCAATACCATCCAACTTTAATTCTTAGCACTGCCTGTCTCTCTCTATTTCTTTGTGGAATTTGTTAATGTTTTATTTTCTCTCTAAGGATAAAATGCCAATTCTGATGAGCAATCAAGAACAATATCAATAGCCTATAATGTTTCAGGGTCTCCGGGGACCTACAATTTAGTGGCGGTTTCCCACACCTTTGCACACCGGGCATAGGGCTCTAAATTTGACAATCTGTGGCTTCTGGGAGGAGCTTATTCAGTGTAGGGCAACCCCAGGGAAACCCTTTAACATGATATATAAAGCTCACAGAACAGTAAGCTTCTGTATGGTTTTTTCTGTCTCCCTAACCCTCCCTCCCTTTTTCCTTCATGCATTCACATTCTCCCACATACCGACCCCCCCCCCCAATCAATTGAGATCACTACTCACCAATGGCTCCTTCCTAGTTTCCTGGATTTTACAAGTGCTCCAAGTTAGGAACACACAAAAAAAGATTCAACACTACTATCCATGTGAATGAGAACATAAGACCACTGTCTTTCCAGATCTGGGTTTCATCATTCATTGTAACATTTTCAGTGCAAAGATCACACAATCGAGCCTGTCACTACCCTAGCACTGACAAGAAAGGGAGCCCCAAGCTTAACTAAGAGAGGGAGGGAGAATCTTTTTGCTTTACCCTAGTAGGACCACCAGGCTCCAATGTACAGCTCTATAGCCAGGTGTTCATGAAAAACACAAACTGGACCCAAAGGGTTATGTTAAAATACTGGACAAACAGGTTGGATCTGGATGAACAGATGGAACGTAGTGGCATTACTGAGTAAAGTGAGGGGCTGAGCATAATCAAAACACCTGTGAAATTCTCAAATAATAAAATAGTATATTTTTGAATGTGAATTTTGAGAAAGAAAACAATTTACTGTGCAATATATTCTTTCCCAAGATACTAAATTTTCAATAAATATTGTTATATAAATAAGCTAAAATTTATATAAATATAAATAAGTACTTTCTGTTTGATAGTAAACATGTGAGCTAGGAATGGCAGCACATGACTTTAATTCCAGCAGTCATGAGGAAGAGAGGCAGATGATTTCTCACTGTGAATTCAAGGACACACGCACTTGCCTATGTAGTGAGTTCCAGTTCAGATAGGGTATATAATGAGACCCTGTCACAACAAAACAAATGAAACAGAAGTATGTATTTCTGTGATACCTATTCACTTATTAAACATGGCTTTAATTTATAAACTATCATTTCAACATGTCTGATTATCTAGTAATATAATTAAACAAATAATAATTTCAATGAAATACTAACCATTCAATAAAACCTAACACATGTGAACTTGCTTAAAGATGCTGACTGTGGTAATGTTATGGCTGAGGCCAGCCACTCCTACAACACAGACATTCCCAGCACAGGGCTCTGAGAACCCTTGTTGTTCTGAGATTATAGGATAGGGAAATGAGGAAGACAGAGGACAAACAAGTTTACAGAGCAACACTTGAGTTAAAAGTACTCTGATTTTATCTGGGGTATAAAAAAGTGCTCTGGAAACCTCAGCTTGGGCCACAGGGCTCCACAGCTAATCAGCGCCGGGATCGCAAGAGCCAGGAGAGGGCCAAAGACA
>CM052709.1:32945602-32968102 GCA_028551405.1 Uromys caudimaculatus
CACTTCACAGTAACCGCTGGACTGAGAGTGAGGTACCAGATGGAGGGGTTGGAGAATAGTCTGAAGGAGCAGAGGGAATTGGCAGCCCCATGGAGGGAGCAAGAGCGTCAATGGGCCCGACCCTCCCCCTGGTCGTCCTCTAGTTCAGACCACTAACCAAAGAATACACATCTGTGGACCCATGATTTGGACTACATATGAGGCAAAAGAATCACCTCGATGGCCACCAGGGAGAAAGGAGAGGACTTTGGGCCTGAGGGTGCTAGTGGCCCCAGTAAAAGGGAATGTCAAGGTGGGAATATGGGAATGGGTGGGTGGGTAGGTGGGAGGAGGAATTCCCTCACAGAGGCGGGGAGTGGGAGGGGACACGGGGTTTCCAAAGAAAAGGGGAATCATCGGAAATGTAAATAAAGTATCAAAAATAAAGAAAAAAAAATCAACCAAATGCAAAAAAAAAAAATAAATAAATAAAATACCTCAGTCACACATCAAAAAAAAAAAAAAAAAAAAAAGTGCTCTGAACACTTTTGTATTTTTTTTTTTTTCCTAGAATGGGTTTCTCTGTGCAGCTCTGGCTGTTCTGCAACTCCCTGTGTAGACCAGGTTGCCCTAAAACTCAGAGGCCTGGTTTCTTCCTGAGCCCTGCCTTTACCTCTGTATTGCTGGGATTAAAGTTTTGTGACAACCACCCCATGGCAATTTATATTTTTAAATAGGTAATTTTAAAATATTTCTAAGGATAGAAAGCTTTGAAATAAATAATGTTTAACAGTTAAAATTATCTGGTGTTAAATTAAGAAGCGAAGTGTTGTGTCATATAAAAGTCAAGCTAAAACCTTTGGCAATATAATACAAAATACTATTTTCAAAGACACCCTCTAGGGGAAAATCTTTTCTCAAAGTTAGTAAAAGCCTAAGTTGTTATAACATGGAGAAACAAGTGATAATCCTAATGACTCAAGTTAGTGACGTCAGCTAAATCTCCAGACTATCAGCCTAGTCAAAAAAAAAAAAAAAGTCATAAGAGCTGGGCAGTGGTGGCGCACGCCTTTAATCCCAGCACTTGGGAGGCAGAGGCAGGTGGATTTCTGAGTTTGAGGCCAGCCTGGTCTACAGAGTGAGTTCCAGGACAGCCAGGGCTACACAGAGAAACACTGTCTCGAGAGGGGGGGGGGAGACAAAAAAAAAAAACCGACAAGAATAAATAATTAGGAAATTAAAAAATATTGTGTGTGTTATTTTGAGTGTAATTATGGATATCTGGTCAAATCTTTGACCAAAGACTGAAATTTAAGGTGGTAATTTAAGCACAAAACCAAACTTGATAAAGCACAGAGAATATATATATTTCTATACTGGTTATTATTTGGAAAAAAGATTAAAAGTATAATTAACATGGAAATATGCTGTATGATTTCACACATATATAAGGACAGTTGTTTATATACCCTCATAAAAAATAAAAAATGAGGCTTTTTTTTAATCTAATCCCATTTTCTTTTCTAATTTCAAAAGAATTCTCAAAATCATTTACTAGTGCTGTTTCTTTACAAATGTTAGAATTCAGATTTGATAAAACAGAAGATTGCTTTACTAATGGAATCTCTAACGGGGTTGTTTTTAATTGCAGATGACTCCAGGCAAAAAACCTACTAATCCAAATCCAATGTTTATCTGTTTAGACAAGGAGCCATTGTGTAGCCCACAAATTCCCTACAGTGTATTGCAGAAATGTAAAAAGAGCTTCGAAATACTTCAAGAAACCCAATGTAAGACACAAATTAAAATGAACTATAAAGGTGATGATTCTTCAAGGAAATATGACAACCCAAAGAAAATGTAATACACAATTTGTGTGTGTGCAAAGTACAACCAAAGAAGATCAAATAGGTACTTGATGTAAAATGTTTATGTATAAGACACACAAAACTCACTATGGTTAGTAACCTTTATGTCTTAGAAAAACCAGTTATTTACATATCTTTCTTTCCTTATGTGCCTGAGCGTATGTGTGTTTTGTATATATTTTTAACAGTTGACAGCTGTTTTAGAGCACACAGAGATGCCAAGCTGAATGAGGGTCTTGATTACTTCAAGATTAGCTATCTAAAGTTTCTATTCATTTTAAGTGTTGTTAGTTGGAAGAGTCATTAGTCACTTCCTTGTCTCATAGAACATCAGCATACATTTACATTGTTAATGAACATTTGGGGTAAATGAATTAATGGTACTTTAAAACATCAATTCAGTCCTAATAACTTGGTATGTCACAGAAATGTTAGGCTAGGATATAAATGAAAATCCCTTTCAGGAAAGGTAACTACTCATTCCTTTAGACAATATAAGATAAAATTAATTTAAAATGTTTTAAACCAGGTTTAAAAAATGCTCAATATTTAATGAAATAGTCCAGAGAAAAAATAATCACTTAAAATAGAATGGCAGAAGATTTTCTCAAATAAGCATATAAACAAGAAATACTCTAAAAAGTATTGGCAAAATTGTTTTATATACTTCCTATTACAAATATATATTCACTTTTAAAGCATTTATGGAATTATAGGTAGACCTTAAAAGCATTAAATTTAAGGGAAATATCAGAAGAAATGCTTTCAGGCTTTCTAACATGTTAAGATACTTCAACTGAAATAATCAAAATTAATTTTCATATTATCAAAATCTAAACAGCAGTCATTTTGGGTCCTTATATAACACACAAAAAATAAAATCACAAAATATTTTTGAAGGACAAATGCTAATATTTTCAACAAAAATATCAACGGCATTTACAGGATGCAGAAGGCATTAAAGTATCATACACACACACACACACACACACACACACACACACACACACACACACACACACACACACACACAATGCAGAAATAAAGAGCTTTTGTTCAATAGAAATGACCATGTTAGGATTCAGTTTTTTAAATTACCAAAACATCATGGTCGATCTTAACATCAGTATACAGGTAAAAATAACTTTATTTAAAAATGAATTGTTTCAAATAATTTGTTTGAAATAGATCTTAAAATCTTGATATATGCATTTTATGAATGAAAAAATACTAATAATCATTTAAGCAAGAACTTTTTAAAATACTTAATGAACTACTCAAAAATAAGGATAAGGCTTTAAGAGTTTTAACAAACTTGTCTTTTTTAGAAAGTCCACCATGAAGTCAATATGAAAAAATTCATTTATAGTTCTGATATATACATACTTAAGGCATTTTAAATGAATAGAACCTGAAGAATGCATACCTTTCAACGGTCTACAATTTAACAATTTCACTGTATATATCAACAAGAGTATGATGCAAATTTCAATTACTTACAAAAGGAAAGGTAAAATAATATGAAACATTATTAAAAAGTTCATCCTAGAACTGAGCTCAATTTAACGTATGGAGGGGGGAGTAAATTACATGAAAGCTCAATACCAACAGATCAGGATTCTTCAAAATATACTTGACAAAGGGTATTTGTATTTCAGCAATGACTTTCTATGTTAAAGGCATTGTCTAGTATATGGCTTTTCTTAAAGAACAACAGTGTACTATTATTAATTATTTGGCTAATGCATCATTTACCTTCAATTCAAAGGTGACTTTTTCAGGTACTCACTAGGATCAAGAGCATTCTACACATATCTAGCAAAATATACATGCAAAGACTTACACCATAGTGTGAGGAGAACGTACTGAAGGTCCTCTGTTAAGTTCCAAACATATACATATAGCACCTGCACAGAAAACTTACCTCTTGGCTTATTTGAATAACTGAACAAGGGGTCAATGCCTACTTCTTGTTCTTCTGACTGCAGAGGATGTCTAGTTTCAGACACAGACTTATACATTGCATAGAGTGGAGACAATCACCAAAAATAATTGCCTAGAGAAAAATAAAAACAAAGATGAATATATTATATCTGTCATGGTTGGGAAATAATACTAGACAGAATGAAATCATTGTATGAACATTGCAGACATCAACAAGCTTTCTATAGGGTACAGGACCTGTCTGTTACTACACATGGAGGACTTGTGCAAAAGAGCAAAACCATGTCAAAAAAATTCTATGCAAACAATGCCTCAAAAAACTCTAGACTTCATTTATAATCTTTACTTCAATGTGGAGTAAATTTTGAATAAAATTTATATAAAAAACTTAACTGAAAGTTTTTGTAAATTCTGATTTTTATAACATTTCTTTAAATAAGCAATAATTTACACTTTAATAAGAACATTGAAAACAAAAAATACAGCCAATTAAAATTACTCATAATAAAATTAATATGAAATGACATTGCTAAAATTCTATTGTATTATATTTGATACTTGTCTTTGCTGTGGACATTTAGAGTACATTATCAATGTGATCCACCATGGAAAACATACTGATTATGTACAACTATCACTAAGTTACGATAAATTATTACTAAGTTGTCATGAGTGTTGTCCTTGTGTTTGGCACTCCATTGTACAGTTATCACAATTTATATAAACAATTCTTGATTAAATAGTTAGGAGGCTCTCAGTTATTCACCCCATAGATGGCTACAATAATCATATGTCATATCCATGCTTTTTTTTTTTTCTTTTTGTCTTTTTTTGTTTTTTTGAGACAGGGTTTTCTCTATGTAGCCTGGCTGTCCTGGAACTCACTCTGTAGACCAGGCCGGCCTCGAACTCAGAAATCCGCCTGCTTTTGCCTCTCAAATGCTGGGATTAAAGGCGTGCGCCACCACCGCCCAGCGCTTATTTTATTTTTTTTTTAAAAATGCTACAATTGCAGTTCCTGGACTTAAAAATACAATATAATGTAAAGTTTTGTAGTGTCTTTGCATGATTTATATATAACAAAACAATTCTTTTATACTGTAGTTGTTTGATACTTAATGAGATTACTAAGGATTTCCAGCATTTCTCTGACAATTCCACCAAATAACCACTGAATGAGACATCTAAAATCATGAATCAAATAGAACTGTCCTTCAATAAGTTGGTACTTCATCCTGTTAATAGGTGATTTACACACTAATCTACCTTTGTACTTTCCATGACCATAAAATACAAATTACACAGTCAAATTATAATGTCCCCTCTTAAACAAAAATTTTTCATAAATTCTTATTCAAAATTATGCAAGCAGCAAATTTTCTTAATTTCAAGGGCAGTGTGGGCTGGGCAGTAGTGGCACAGGCCTTTAATCCTAGCACACAAGAGGCAGAGACAGGTGGGTCTCTTTGAGTGTGAGGCCAGCCTGGTCTGCAGAGCTAGTTCCAGGACAGCCAGGCAAACTCCATTTTGAGAAAACAAAAACTAAAACAAACTACAGTAAGCTTGGAGAGGGATACCAACAGAGGAAATGCCTCCAACAGGCCAAAACATGAGAACATCTCGGGCAGTTTCCTTGATCAATGATTGATGTGGGAGGAGACCTCCACACAGCTGAAACACATGATCACATTTATCCCTAATGCTAAAACACTAGGGAATTTTTCATTCATTAGAGATGGTTAAAATTCTAAACATGATTCAATAAAATTAACATTAAGGCTAATTCTTTAGAACAATGGTTCTCAACCTGTGGGTCATGATTTTTCTATTTAGGGTAGAATGACCCATTCACTGGAGTCACATATCAGATCCTGCATATCACATATTTACATTACACTGCATAATAGCATAAAATTACAATTATGAAGTAGAAATGAAATAACTGTATAGCTGGGGTTACCATAACATGAGGAACTGTATTTAAGGGTCGCAGCATTAGAAAGGTTGGGAACCAATGCTAGAATCTGACAAGTCTATAATAATAACAAAAAGCAAGAATATGAAGTTAGCTATAAACATACAAATCTACAATCATTCCTCTATACAATGAGGAATGTACAATATTATCATTTATGAAGCCTACATATCAAAACTGAGACATTAAAATGTAAACCTGTAGATTTTCAGGTAATTTACTCAGAGTATGGATGATGTTCTTCCTTTTGTTTGAAGTACAGATTTAAATAGTAATCTAATTTAGAAGTAACTAAAAAAGTTGCTGCCTTGGTTTGTACTGCTTTGTTTTAAATATATAGGACTATTTCAGCTTTTAGAATAAAAAAGTTAAGTCTATTATTGCTTTTGGGACAACCTTGTAAAAATAGAAATAAAATGTTGCTTTGAATGTGAAATCAAATTACTAGGAAAAACTCAATTTGTGATTCAAAAATATACCCACAAAACTGTATTACAAAGCAGAATATTAAAGATCTTTAATCAAAGGTGTCTATAATAATTTAAATCATTGTTCTGAATGAATTATTTATGCATAAATGTCAGACCAAAAAAACCCAAATTGCTTATCTTATTGGTGTGATGAATTTTCAAAAATTATATATTTAGTGCTCCATTACTCCTAAAGTTTGCTTTTACAAATCTGACATGAATTTTATACTTGCAATAACCTAATCACCTAGCCTCTCTGTGGGTGAAAATATATAAAGCTGAAAAACATGCCTCTTAGACAATGAAATATTAAATCAATAGTTGACAGACTTCCTTAAGTTATGCTAATCAGTCTTTAAATTCTAATAAAAATAATACTCATGTTTTAAAATAAATCAATATAATCTTGCTTTCTTAAATTTAGCAGCATAGAAATATACATTCTTATACCTCAGAAAAGATACATATTTCCTTTGTTATTCTTATTAGATAACACATTTTAATGCCCTGCAAAACACAAAATTAAAAACCTGAGACTGATTTTCCTGAAATTCTTCGAAGCTACTCTAGTAATAAGAGTTGACAAATTGAGTTGAAATTCCCATTCACAATCTAAAATTAATCTTAAAGACAGGTGTATTGTTTTCAGAAGTCTGGTTCTTACAATACTAATTTGAATATGAAATTATCTGAAAAAAAAAAAAGTATCTACCTGAAAAGTTTTATACAGAAAACTTACAATACAATGGCTATGTCAAAGTTTAAAGGTTTATTGTGAAGGCTGGAATTTAAAGTATATTAAATACATTATGATATTTTTTGTGTAATGTTTTTTAATTAAAGGTTTCATTTACTAGCAATGGATGGGTAAAATACTACCTGTAATACATTGATATTATACACGTAGCATATAAAACAGTATCATATTTTAAATATGATAAAATAGTATTACAAGTTCTAACTAATGTATTCACATTGGCTGTGAGGCTTCCTTTGCTCCAGCTTGTATTCATTCCTTCACTGCTTATAAGACTTAGTTAGAATTATCTATCTGAAGTGTGTATTCTAAAGACATATTTTTTTAAAATGCCTATAAATATTATTCCATCATTTGAAATCCTAACTGATGTCAAACTAAAAAATAATTAATTAAATCAAGCACTAAAAAGACAAAGTAGTATTCCTTTACAAAAAAAAAAGGATAAACCCACACTAAAGACTACTTTTCAGAATTTTATAACAAGAAGACAGCAAAAATAAGTATGTATTATAGGTACACTGTATTCACTATGAGGTGCATTTAAATTAAAATATCACTTGTGTCTCTAAAAGAAAGATTCTTTAACAACGCCTTAGAAGCTTCATTTTCATATTTAACAAGTAAAGCAATTGAACATTTTGTATAAGTTTTGCAAAGAATAAAACCCCACCTTTTTATTTAGAAATGGTAAATTAAGGTAAATTTCTGCTTAAAAACAATAATGTTCTTTAAATTATCAATTACAAAGAAGACAAGATAAAAAGTAGAAAGTTCTATTTAAAAATTCTTTCAATCTTTAATGCAGGACAGCTACATGGACTTTAAATAGGTTAATTAACTATTGAAATCGATCATTTTAAGTCTTAATATTTAATATTGTTAGATTGTATATCAAAGTAGTTTTATTATTTATTTACTCCAAACCTTTATAGAATACTTCATTTGACAATAGGTGGTCTGATTCTCATAAGATAACTGCATTTACAATACCAAATAAATTAAATATAAAAGCATTTGTCTGAATACATGTCATTCAACATTAAATATCTCCCATTAGTAAAATATTGAGACTCGTTTCTATCAACCATAAACTTGAAATATCAACTGTTGTCTAATAATCAGTTACATGAGTATAATAAGTTCCAACATCAAGAGCAATAATCAAAAGTAAACAAAATATATTAGAGCCTATAGTTTTTATACTGTTAAAATCTTAAAAACAATATGCACAATGAAAATATACAGTATGTAAATGATTCAAAGTAAGACTAAAATGTTTCTCCTATAGAATATTAATACACTTGGCATTTCAGTATATAAATATGTTTTAAAGTATCAAATTATCTTTAATTGCCAGGTATTTTCATATGGTTCCAGAGCTGTCTTTAGACAAAGAAGATGAAGAAGAAACTTACAACATGGAGGGTTTCTATAGTCCCCAGCTACTAGCTGTCAAAAGAGCAGAACCACTTATGTCTTAGTTAGGGATACCACTGATGTGGTGAAACACCATGACCTTGGCAACTCAGATAAAGGAAAGCGCTTGACTGATGCTTGCTTACAGGTTCAGAGGTGTAGCCCAATGTCATTAAGGAGGGAAGCATGGCAGGCTGCAGGCAGACACAGTGCTAGAGAAGGAGCTAGGAATTCTACATCCTCATCAACAGACAGCTAGGGGGGAATGGACAGGTTAAGCAACATAGACAGGCAGATGCTGAGCTTAGCTTGACCACTTTAAATCTCCAAGCCTACCCTCAGTAACACACTTCCACACCTTCCAAATAGTGCCACTATATGCTGATCAAGCATTCAAATCTATGAGGCTATGGGGGCCAATCCTATTCAAGCTACCACAATAGGCATCTTAGAAAACAAAAGAAAACCAACAACAACCACCAGATAAATAGGCAGAAGTAGTTAAAAAAAAAAACAACAACATTCCCTTAAAGACATGATAAACAGAGTGGGGAAAGTGGTTTTGAGGCTGGATTTTAAAAATTAAGAAATTAAGTGGACATGGGAAAGAAAAAACCCATCTTTTGCTTTGTTGGGTAGGGTTTTCCAAGATACTCCCAAAACATATAGCCTATTGTTATTATCCCTGGTTGTCCCCAAAGGTGGAAGGTAAGGACAATATTTACTTCAGAATCCAGGCCTAGAGGCTGCTGAACTGAACGTGACCTTAAAGCCTCCTGCCTAAGAACTAGTTGTTATGGTAACAGATAGCACCATTTACGCTTCCTAAGGAAGGAAGCAACCAACAGTCCTACACAACTGTTATAATGAATCACAAAGACTAGCAAGGCATGAGAAATCAAAGGGTGGAGTAGCACACTTACCCTGGTAGTAACTAAGAGCTCTCTAATTGGACTTAAGAACTGTTCAGCAAGAGGGATACCTGCTACTTACTGGAAACTTTGACAACTACCCAGGACTAGTACAGTTATGATGTTAGAAGAGAATCTAAAACCACTACTTTAATAAACAAGCATAACTGCTAACAATATTCAAAAGATTAATATTTTTATTTTATACTGTTTTTTTAATTTCTGAATATTCAAAATGTTTTGAATAATATATCACTCTGCGTCAAGGACACTTCTTTTTGCAACACATGGAAACCATTATAGAAAAATGATAAATAATAAAATGCAGAGCTGTAGATCCAACTCCGAAACCTGAACCTAAGGATCAGGGAACAATTATACTACAGGGGGCAGAAACTTTGTAAGAGCAAGACAGAGAGTCTGCTTTGGAACTGTGTATCCTGGGAATATCAGAACCTACCCCATAAAGTCTTATCAATGTGGCTGCCTAAACATGATCTGAATGTGGACAAGAACAACAGACATGCCAAAGTGCACAGGGAAAGATCACTGGACTCAGAGAACTATAGCCAGCTAAGGAATGCTGAGTGTTGAAGAAATACTCTTCCCCAGAAAATATCCTACCAATGTTTAGTCCAATACCAATGGTCAACCCTGAGAACATACATGCATTATAAAGATTGAGCAGCTTATATTTGGAAATATGTACATGCACATGTAACAGAAATTAAAGAAAACAGGCCATGAATTTAAAGAGAGCAAGGTCGGGTATATGGAAGGGCTTGGATGAAGGAAAGAAAGGGGGAAATGACTTAATTAGATTTGAATCTCAAAACTAAAAGATCTTAAGAAATTCTTTTTCAAAGGTTGTAGGAATCGCAAGGTATTACAAAAGAAATGCTTGTAATTCCTAAAATGTCTAAGATTCTCCTACATAATAAACATAGGTTATGGGTTATTTAAATGCTGCTGTAAGCATCCATGGGCTATGTTTGTTAAATTTCCAGTTACCAGGAAACAAAAAACAAAAAACCATTCGAAGTTCCACCTTCATAGACTTTGAAAAATACTCTTTGAATTGCTATAGGTACAATGGAAAATATACCTGCACCCTACCCCTCAGTTTCATATAGTCATCAAATGTTTTATCCAATTATATACAATTATATTACACTGAAAATAATACTGAGGTTAAGAAGTAATAATCACCCCATATAAATATCAAATAAAACGAAACAATCTGTAACAATAGCAGAACTCTTCTCTTGGTCAAGTCGGAGACTCGATGGGTGGAAGGCTTGTGTTTAGGAACATCCAATCAGCTGTGCCAAGACATATCAAGATGTCCGTATGGATGTGAAACTCATCCATTGTTTATTAGTAAGTGGCAGCACTAGGAATTAAAAAATCTTTAGTAATTTACACTTTCATTTTAGCTAAATAATACTGGCAAGCATTCGATTTAGGAAGTGTTATTCAAAGCGATTTGCATATGGTAACTCTTTTCAACAATGTTATCAAGCAGGATACTATTTCTCTATTCACTGATGAGACTCCACCAAAACTCAGGTAACATTTCATGACTGTGGATCAATCAGATGAGTTAACAGTGAGTAAATAAACAGCCTAACAAATCAGTTTATATAGCGGATTCTTTTACTGCTATGCTAATTTTTAAGGAAGTCACACTGGACTTTGAAGTCATTATCAAATAGTCTGAAGTACAGCAGTGTGGTTGATTGAAATCCCAAATGATAGGCATTCACATTCTGCCACTCACTTTACAACCAACTTGACACTAGACACACGCGCGCGCACACACACGCACTCATGCATACATACAAGCCACCAGCTCTTATCTGTACTGGAGCTATTCTGGCACAAGGTAGGAAGCTGTAAACTTTGCCCCAGGACCAAGGCCTCTCCTCTTTCCCAGTAAAATCAGAAAGATTAAAAGAAAAAAGTCAGGTCCCGAGAAATCTGTGCATTTGACTCATCCAATGGTTCAAGCCCAAGTACTTGTGAGGGGGGGGGAGGGGGGAAGAACCTACTTTCTTTTTGGGCTTAGAGTTAGCAAGTTAGCTCTAGAATATACCAGTTCAGTGAGTGAAAAATTTCACAGCACTTTTGTGTGCAGTTTTAAAACACTAAATTTTTAGAAAATTTCCTGAGAAACTAATAATGTCACAAATTACTATGTAATAGGCAAGCTTCATAAGTAAAATACCACATAAATAAAATACAAGAACCATGTAAAAATCAATGATGATATCCCATAAAGTAATAATTAAAATTAAAAAGGTTATTGGGGGGGAATTTAACTACTAGAATTTCCAAGTATCCTTATACTTTATGAAAAGAAAACAAACAAACAAACAAAAAACCTGAACTGCAATACCAAGAGAAAGTATTTCAGAGTAACATCTGGCCTACTTTTGACAGAAAGTACAGAAAATCTTTGGTTAATTTTTAAGTCTATTATATTAAAACTACACATAGATAAACATAAATAAGATATGGCATATAACTAACAACTTCAACTTTCTTGGTTTATAAGATGTTTTTACTTTTACTTCATTTATTTTCTCAAGACATAATTAAATTCTAGATAAAAGATGCCATTCTATAGGAAAGAAAACATTTTAAATTCACATAATACTTCTTCATGATTGACAGAAAGATTAAATAAATCCTTTATGGGACCGTAAATAAAAGCTGAGCACACTATCAATGTTCCTTATAATAATAGTACCAAGACAATATTAATATACATAAAAAAATTCTTCATAAAGTATCAGATATATAACTAGTTACAGCTTAAGGTAAGATTGATCTCGGTTAAATAAAGTCGGTATAGATTGTAAACAGAGCTTTGAAGCAGGCTATAAGGAGGGTGTAGGCATTCCCCGTGCCAGAGGAAACAGTGCGTATGAGCACTGAGGGACCATAGGCTGCACACCTTCTTCTGTTCAGAGTATAGAAAGCATAGGCTTCCATCAGACTTACGAAGGACAAAGGTTAACAACTGGTGTGACTGATGGGACATAGTCAAATTTTTACAAGGAAAATCAGAGAACACTTTTTTTTTCCAAGAAAGTGTCTAGCTCTAGGCCCAGACAGTCCTGAACCTGCTTCTGCAGATCAGGCTGGGCCACACAGAGCCCCACCAATCTCTATTCAAAAATGCTGAAATTAAAAATGTTCACGACTATGCCTGGCAAGAAAACCCTTAACGGGGCGCAATTATGCTGGTCCTACACACGTAAACTACACCAAGCTGCAAGCCTTAGCACTGCACCACACAAAATGCCTTTGGCAGCCACTATGTCACCTAATTCCACATGGTCTTAAGAGTCAGCTAGAAACTCATCTTTCCTCAACTTCTTCTAAATGCTCATAACACTAAAGTCTTGTATAGCTCCACTCAAAGCATAAAATGATTTATTTCCATTATTCTCTTTACATTTTCCAAGAATAAAGGAAATAGAGAACTTGATTTATTCAACACTAGCATGGAAGAACTTAAAGAAAAATGTTCAATTAAGCAATAAAAATCAATACGCTTCAGTATAATTCCCAGATAAAACGATCAATTGAGCAACAAATTAGTGGAAGTGCTACTCCAAAGGGTACAGTTCATTTGTAAGTTTTGTTCATTTTGCTTTGTTTGGTTCTCTTCCCTATGTTCCCAGAAGCACAGAAGTTATGTTATTTGTGCTACAGAATCTGAGAAATCTGTGATATTGTTTTCAGTAACAATAATAAAAAATATGACAAAAGCACTTATTAAAAATTTCATAAAATTATGCAACTATGGCCAAGTATTACAACACTGTTCCTCATCCAGAGTCAGACTCAATCAGAATTTATCTATAAAATGGTGAAAACTGTCACTGAGATACTCCATATTATAATAAAGTGAACTATGTATTTTTAACCCAATCTTTAAGCATGCCTTCTGTGAGATAACAAACTAGATGAGTAGATTTACTTCCCCCCAAAAAACAAAATTCTTTTTAAAATGTCAGCCTTGAAGATCATAAAATATACAGAATGAAGGGAAAATGGCCTTATAATGAATGTAAATATGAGAAAATATTAGGCTATATTTAATTATCAGTTCAAACAACAATCTGATCTAACCTTTGATAAGTAAAATCAATATTCAGAATAATTTAAGTAAACATTTCCTGTTAATGCTACCTAATTATACTTAAGTGCTGGAAAGATAAGTGAAGGGAGATGATGAAGAGAAATGTTAAGAAGGAAGATAAAATAGTTTTAATTAAGAATAAGATCTGCAACTGTTCGTTGAAATATGATTCTTTTCCATGAATACAATAAAGAAAAAGGGAATAGCAAGAGTGCTTTATAAATGTTCAGATAAAACCTTGTAGCAGACTAAAGAAGTCATTCTTTCTGTTAGTAAAGTTACCTGCCTACTATGGAAACAAAAAAAAGTGGTACATCTATAATTAGAAACGCAAATTAACAATAATACTTTACATTTAGATGGTACTGTCCAATTTTCAGAGACCTTCACCTTTATTGTACATGTCAAAGAGCATGATGCTTTCTGCAATGGGCCAAAAATTAGTTCTATGATTTGGGGTGGAGAATCTTTTAAATAATGCAATGGCTTTTGGCCTTCAAATAGACCACAGCATAAAAACACAAACACCGTATGAAGAGGAAGGAAGAACCACTAACATGGGTAGGAGGGAAAAGGAGGGAATACTAGGAGACACTGCTCCTTGGATCAATCAACCTTTCTAGTTGGTGAACAAGGTATCGGTCCCCATTTTGCCTGTATGAAAAACCTAGAAGAGTGAAGTGAATGAATAAAGGAGCCGAACAGGTAGTGCATAGAGATTGTGAATGCTACATACATATGTACATACATACATACATACATGTGCAAGTACTTACATGTTATGCTGCGAGTATGTGCGTATGTAGAGCCAGTTACATAACATACAACCTCACTCACCAAAGAAATATCAATTAAAATAAAGATAGTTGCTTGCCCAATATGTAATAGCTGGAAAATACAGAATGTACCAATATGCATTAAGAATTAAGATGAACCTGGTTAAGAATGTCAAAGGTTTTAGGAGGTAGTTAAGTATCTCATATACAAATGCAAAGCTAGATATGGTACAACAGAGCTACTCAATTTCCACTACTTTGAAACTGAAGAGGGAGGATCACTCAAGCCACAAAGTTTAAAAAAAACCAATCTGAGATCAAAGAGAGGGAAACCAAACCAAACAAAGCAAATGAAATTACACATCCTTAGTCAAATCTATGCAAAAAGAAGCTGATACGATGATGAAAACTATAAATATTCATCAATAATGCATTTTACCGTTAATAATGTAAACATGTAATAAGAATTAAAAGTAAAAATATACCTATAAAATATATAGAACAGCTGGGCAGTGGTGGTGCACGCCTTTGATCCCAGCACTTGGGAGGCAGAGGCAGGTGGATTTCTGAGTTCGAGGCCAGCCTGGTGGTCTACAGAGTGAGTTCCAGGACAGCCAGGGCTACACAGAGAAACCCTGTCTCGAAAAACCAAAAACCAAAATATATATATATATACACAACATATTAAGATCAGAAAAAACCACGATGTAGTATGATATGCTTATTTTGTAAATATATAAATAGATAAGCTAATTACATATTAAAATTTCTGGACAAATAAGTGAAGTAATCAAGAGAAAGAGATTCTTTATATGTAAGAATATGTTTTTTTTTTTTTAATGAATATCGCCTTTCTAACTACAAAAACTTGAAATACTGAACTTCCTATAATTGGGAAACAAATATGAATAAAATCCTACTCTTTGTCTCATAATTCATTATTTTTTATCATATTAAATCTTACTATTATTCTACACATACACTTTGGTAATTAAATATAGTAATATCCATGGTAAGTGTAATGACTAAAACTGTTCATGATCTGTATCCAAACAACCTTTCTAATTTTCTTTTAGAATTCTATTATTAAGTAGTGATAATAAGTTTTCTTCTCTTTCTTTCCCCTTTAGTAACTAGTATCAGTATCTCTCTGAACCCATTCCTCACCTTAAGACCATTTTCTTTCCAAACATTTTCTGTTCTCATTTAGGACAATAAGCCAAAACAATCAGCCATCTTGATATGTCCAATTTTGAGGGGGAAAAAAAAACCCACCTTGTTTCTAACACATATGTAATCACAGAGCAAATGCTTTACACTGAAAATGCCCATAGTTTTTTCATTAGTGGTAAACTAGTGTAACAGACAAAAAGATAAATCTCTAGTTGGCAATCAGGTCTCCTTCCTGATTCTTATTACATTATTATAGATAAAAAAGTTATCAACCTACAACTGAAAGTCTGACTTAGATTTCAAGTGAAGATTTTCCTTTTACCTATTGCTTTTGGCAGTAACTGAAGATCTGTAGCAACAAACTATCACTTCAGTATCTTCCCACAAGATACTGGCTTTTAACACTTCCTAAGGCTTCTGAGATAGCGTATCTGACATAACACTTCTGTTTTTCTCCAGCATTAACAAGATAAAGAAAAGGCAAAAGGAACAAAGATAATGTTGGTATGGAAGTACAAGAACCTAGTCCTTAGGAACTTTCAATTAAATTTAAACTATACACCATTTTAACTATTTTCCATGTAGGTACTTGACAATTGAAATTTTAACTTACTTTAAAGAAACTATTATACTATATAGTTATCCGTTCAATAATAACTGAGTATAGTCATTAACTAACAATAGAAGGATTAGATTAATTAAACTAAAATATAATTGAAAGCATATTTGAAAGTAATTCAACGACCCAAGCTTTTTGATTTTTTTTGTTGTTGTTGTTTATTTGTTTTTAATTTAAGAGTCAGGGTAGCCCTAGTTATTCTGGAACTCACTACATAATACAGTCTAGCCTTAAACTCACAGAGATTGGCCTGCCTTTCGCTGGAGTGCTAAGATTAAAGGAATTTACTACTATGCCCAACAAAAACCATAAGCAATCCAACACTGTTGTTTCAGTAATTTTTTTAAGTAAGTAAAGCTAAGCAACCAAATATAGTTGTAAAGAAGTTATTTCTATTTTCTTTTTAACCTAAACAGGTTCCCTCAGAGAAACAAATACAATGGCCTGCACAGCTGTCACAACTGCAATGTCTGCTCTGCAGAGGTGTCTATCTTGGCTTAGAAAACAAGACCGAAGCCTGCATCTTGACAAACAAAACACTGTTACGAGCCTACGAGAACATTTGGGTTCCAAAGGTTAATATAAAACTCTGCTTAGTAAGTGGTGTTAGGTTAACAAAAATGTAAAAAAGAAAAAACCAGGAAAAATAAAAGGGGATGTTTGAAAACACTCTCACATAAGCCTGCTGTACACAAAATGGAAAATTTTAAATATAATAAAATAGAAATTTCAATTTTAATTAACACATATGCATGCCTCAGACTAAGTATAATACCTGAAGACTTTTAATTAAAACCATCATTGCCCAAATCATATATTTTTAAACTACATATGTATTAAGTATCTCAATAATTACAATGTTTAAAGATTGTTCACATAACTACTGACAGTAAACAAAAAAGTTTTCATAGACATTTTTCCAGATATATAAAAAGTAAAGCTTAATGAATCAGTACATGAAGATGTCATACAGTTTAGCACAGAGACAGACTTCCTATTCAATGAAATTAACAAGTAGTTACTCAAATATATTATGATTTAAAGAAAAAGACTATGAAGGATATTTTCCTGTAGAAAGACACTAAACCTTTCTGTTTGTTTTTCTGATTTAATATAGATCTGTCACCTTGAAATACTATCTACACAGTCATACTGCTTCACTGTTAAAAACTGGCAAAGAACTCTGTCAAACTATACACAGCTCTACTGAATATACAGAAGGGGTGACTTGGAAGACCTGCTAAAATCCTGGGTATGCACACACATCTAGCCTTTGAGTTTTGCACTGAATTGTGAAAAGCACAGAAAAAAGGTGTCTGGGATGATAAAACTCGACTTGGCACTGAACAGATACAGAACTTCTCCTGCCTGGTGATGACATGCCTTTAATCCCAGTACTCAAGAGGCAGAGGCAGGTGACTCTCTGTGAGTTTGAGGCCAGCCTGTTCTATAAAGTGAGCTCCAGGGCAGCCAGGGCTGCACAAAGAAACCCTGTCTTGGAAAAACAAAACAAACAAACAAAAAAAAAAAACAAAAAAAAAAACAAAAAAAAAAAAAGAAAGAAAAGAAAAGAAAAGTGAAAACCAAACTTTGCCTGTAATTATTTCCCTAAGCAACATAGTTTAACAACTGGCTTCAAAACATTTCCATTAGATTGTGTATTGAAAGGAATTTGAAAATGATTTACACTAAGGCATATGTAACCACTATAACACCTCATGTAAAATATACATTATAAAATTTAATATTTTCTCTAAATATATAATCTATCAGCATTACACTATGCATACTATATAACCATCGCCAGCAATACCTCAGTAATTCAAGCCCATAAAACTGACACTGTACTTTATTTGATAATAAATGTCCAAATACCCCTTCTCAAACTCTAGAAATCACCAGAATTTCTGTCTCCTAGAGAAGAATAGCAAATAGTGAAATTTTACATGTCTTTTCATAACTAGCTTATTTGATTGTGCATAATGACTCAAGTTTCTCCTAGCTGTGTTTTAGCAGTAATCTTCCACTGCGTGTGTACTCTACAGTCCGCTCATCTCCTCTCAGAATGATTGGCAATGCTGTGACGGACACTGGTCATTTGTCTGAAACTGCACACTGTCCTCCAGAGACTACTGACAAACATAGTACAGCACTTTCATTCTATTCTGCTGAACTGGTCTACAGGTCTGTCATGCTAATACTACAGTTTCAATATTTGTAACAGAGTAGCAAGTTTTGAGATTAGAAAGTGACAATTATCTAATATTTCTTTTGTCCAAGATTATGAATATCTTAAGATTGTATATGAACTGTAATATATCACAAGGATTGAAGTGAATTTATAAACTGACTTGAGCAGTAATAATGCTAGTAGTACCTTAGTTAAGGAATACAGGATGTTTCTCATTTATGGCCTTTGACATTCATCGGTGTTTTATAGTAGTCATTGTTTATGCTTTGATCTCCTTTATTGATTGCTAACTATTTGTTATTTATTTCCTTTGCAATTTGCTTTGTGGTGAGGTGGGCTGCGGTTGAGCCCAAGGTCCTATGCATGATCATCACGTGCTTTCCCACTGACCTGGAAATCAACAGACCCAGCCTTACGCTCCACTCCTCTGCATTTCTTTTTTATCATTTACTTATTTGATAACAGGTTTCAATATTTGACCGTGATTTCCTAGTTTCAAGGAAACAATAATATAGGTATATTTACATGATAAAAACTGAAAACATCAAAGTCTTACATCATCATTAGTAAAGGAGGGAATGAATTATACAGATTACACTCATAGCAACAGAGATCACTGAATTTTTTTCATAAGCAGAAAGTTGTAACTCATGGTGTCATTTCTAAACAAAATGTCAGCATCAAATATAGCCAAGAGGATATAAGAAAGGAAGGAAATTTAACTTTTACATAGTTTATAGTTATTAAAAGCAATTAATTTTGGTCATATGTGTGATGTGATATATATGTATATATATATATTCATATATTCAAATACTGTGTACATACGAATCATATTATCTTACTAAAGTGAAGTTCTTGATTCCATTCTTAGAATTTTTCTATGTCCTAAGGAGGCTCACGAAGTCTTGGTTCTTAAAATTTTCCAAGAATGCTAAGATGCTGGTTCAAGACTAGACCCAGGAACAGCTGTTCTAAGTTAAGTTTCTATCTTGTCAAGGTTGCAATGAAAATCCACCTACTATAGCTAATTATTCCATAATGCTTAGATGGTAATGTTATTCTCCTTAAGAATTCACAAGTCGCCGGGCAGTGGTGGTGCGCGCCTTTAATCCCAGCACGTGGGAGGCAGAGGCAGGTGGATTTCTGAGTTTGAGGCCAGCCTGGTCTACAGAGTGAGTGGAATAAAATAGAGAAAATAAGGGGCTAAGTTTCAAACTTAGCCCATTTCTGACACTAGATTAAAGTGAAACAATGATTGACTACAAATATGAGAGACGAAAATGTAAAGAAAGAAAAGATGCCAATAATGCCAAGCATTAGTTACAGTAAGCCTACCGCTGTGGGTTCCTGTACTTAACATTAGCTAGAGGAGTGCTTCATTTATTTCTCAATGTATGTTTCCAGCTCCTGGACACCATATTAACTAAGCTGTTTTAACTAAGCATACCATATTAACAAAGCTGTTTACAGCTGCCACATTCATATGATGCTAGCCTAGCACCTATCATCGTATCGGTGGGAGATAAGGTATTTATAATGGTAAACAAGTTAAAAATTGTGTCACCAAGGCAAGCTCTAATCCAAACAATTGTTTGTTTGTTTGGTTGGTTGGTTGGTTTAATAAAATAGAGAAATGTGTACTTATGCACAGGGAGAAATCAGTCTTCAAAGGGACTACGAGAGTCCTGGAAGAGAGTCTCCTTCATAGATGTCAGAAGAAATCACATCCTGCAACACCTTGACCTCAGACTAGGATTTGAAACTATCTTCCTAGTTTGCAGTATTGTGTTATAGCCATCTCAGCTTTACTATTTAGCTTCCTCATTTTACTTTTTAAAATGTTAAATGATAAGCCAGGAACCCTGAGGAAGCGGGTAAGGCAAGGCGATTCCTCTGAGGTCAAGCCAGACCAAGCTGGGCCATGTTACACAGTGAGGACTAAGATGCAGCATGTTGCCTCAAGATGGGGACAACGAAATAAACAGTGGTTGCTTCAACCGTTTATTATTTTATAAAAGCAAGAGAAGACATTAGATGTAAAAAGATTTCTGCATTATTTTAAGGTGGATGGAATATCTAATAAGACATCAACAAAAATGAGACATCAATACTGTCTTACACTGCATTATTGTCAGTAGTCCATCTAAAGCACTGTTACCTTCTCCTTAGCACGAACCTCAATACTCTTTCCTCATCAAATTATCATCAGATTGCTCACAAGCCTCTCCTGGCCATTGAAAAGTATCTTTTAGCCATTTCCCTGATTTCAATATTTCAATAAGTAACTTAAAAGAAGATGAAGAGTAAGACGCAGTATCTCACACTATAATCACAGTGCTCATGTGGCTAAAGAAGCCAAGGCTAACGGTAATACATAGTGAGTTTGAGAACAATTTAGAATGTAATCTCAAGATTTTATAACCCGTCCAAAAATAAAACATCACAAAAGGAAAATAAACAAAAAGCAACACTAGATTTTTTCCCCAACTCAAGTTATAGATGTGCACAATTTCAAACAAATTACAATGTAGATAAAATTTGCACCTAGTAACTTAGAAAGTCTTTGGAAGGATAAGCTATTTAAGTAATTAATTACAATGAACAGAGAGAACACTGGTAATAGCATAAGTTATCATTAAACACACAGTAGCATAACCATAGTCCCTTAAGTAAGTCTAAGCTTATTCCAGCAAGCAGTAATTACCGCACATTTTAAACAGGGCACAAACTGTTACCTGTGGTACCTCTTAGCACAGCCATGGCTAGCCCAGAGATTTTATTATAGAAATCCTAGGTAAGGATTCTAAAAATATAAGCTACTCAGGAGAGGGCTTATATTTAATATATAATTTTAAATTAATTTCTTCAGCATTTTATTTTTTATACTCTCAACAATTGCACTAACAGCTTCATGGACATAGTGATTCATTTGTTTCATCTTTGTAAAAAAGAAAACAAACACTCAATTGCTAGAGACTAGCATGCTAAAATTAATGTTCTCTGACATCTTCCTTTCTTCTGATCAGATTCAGTTCTATGCCTTAATAATAAAGCTAGGTTGTTACTATTTCCTATTTTCAGTAAATGTTTTTCACTCTAAATATTATTAAAACACGAAGAATATTTTGGTCACTTTATATATAAAATTCTAGTGTTACTCTGTCTGTTGGGTCCCAGAGAGAACACTTCTTATTAGTCCTACAATTAAATGATTCAGCAACCATCCACATTATCTTTGCCTTTTAACAGTTCCAATCAGTAGCAGATCTAGGTGTAATCAACAGCAGCAGGGGGCTTTAGGAAGCAAAACAAAACAAAAACAGTAGGAATCTTTACTAGAATGCAGCAATTGATACAAGGGAACATTATAGACTACTTTATTCCAAATTAACAGTAAGATATTACGTATGATTTCATAATCAGAAAAGAAATAAAGAGGACAACTTTTAAACACTTGGAAAGAGGATAAATTTCAAACCGGTAATAAGGCTAAAATGAAAAAAAGGCTGTTTTCCAATGAGCCTCTTGAATCTCTGAAGGGTCATTACTTCTGTTTTGGTTATTTAGCACCCATTTAGCTGACAGACTAATGTTCTCCTTACCTCCTACTGCTACCATACCTAACCAATTTCATTATCACATACTTATAAAAATTAAAGCATCTCAGAGAATAACTGGCAGTGCTCTCACTCTTCTTTAGAAACATTTAAATTTTTACCAGCGCCATCAGGACAATCTTAAAATGTAATTTAACAAAATGTTCCCATTTCTTTCATTTTGCTGTTTCTGTTTCCCTTGCCTCGAGCTTATGGGATGCAGTTAAGTGCTGTCTGCTGCCACTCAATAACATGCAGGTAGCACAGTGATTTATTTATACAAGGAACCAAAAGCCAAAGGTAGTATGGTGTGATGACTACACATTTTACCTACACAAAAATTCACAAATGGAAATGATACCATAGTAACAACCTAAAAACACTGCACGTGAGGATAGATGATTTCATGAAGAAATTCTATAGCTGTTTACGGAAATACGTGTAAGAAGGTATCTATCTATGAAATCTTCATTCAAATCCCTTTCTCTGATAAGAAGAACAGGCTGTGAGGAATGCAGCTGACAAGTTTATAATCGCGACAGTTTCTTCTTTTAGTTCTTTGATTTTAAAAAACAATAGGACATACAAAAATAAGTTGTTCAATATGTAAAGCATCTAAAGAATATTTCACATATTCTAAATTAGAATATTAAATTTTACACATAC
>CM052709.1:32973102-32983102 GCA_028551405.1 Uromys caudimaculatus
GCAGGGACTCTGATATAAAAGGTTTAGACTTAACAGGCTCTGCTCAAGCAAAGCCATAGAGATTTCTGTCTTTCTCTTCCTTTAAGTATGCCAAGAATACATTCTCTCCTACCTCCCATCATATAAGTTTTACAACCTGCTGTTTGTCTGACTGTTTTGTTTTTCTAGACAAGGCTTCACTGTGTAGCCCTGGCTTTCCTGCCAGTGCCTCAACAGTTTATACCTTGGGACTAAGTAAAAACTTTTCACAAATAGGAGCTGGATACTAAAGGCGATGTCAGATTTGAGTACTGGAGAACACGCCACGTTCTCCACAAGATCCTTCCATGCTACCACCACAGGTCCCTTCCTTGTAAATCAAGCCCTTAAGTTATTTTTTTCTAATACTAAATAATGTGATAACTGCTATATTAAGTTAAGCCATATAAAATTAGTATTATTTCATAATTAACTTTAAATGGAGAATTCGTCTTATATACCTTAAAGTTTATTTCTACTGTTTGTATTTCATCATCACCTTCTTCCTCCATGACTAGCCATTAGACAACTCAGGTTCCGCTTATTACTGTGACATGAAAATATCTGCTGAGTTTGCCTCCAGATCTTCAGTCTGTTTACCTTTTCACACCTTGCAAACTAACAAGAAAAATCTCCACGTGCATGGGATCTAATGGTGGTAAGCCTAGTTGCATAACTTTCCTTTATAAGCTGTGAAATCTTATTAGAATGCAATAGATTATAAGTGGTACTTTAAAACATATTTTCAAATCAGGTCTATTCTATCAAAATAGCATTTTTAAAATAATAACTGAATTATCTTCATTAACAACTTAGGAATGTGTCTAATAAATGGCTCTCAGACTATGCAAGCAAGAAGAGCAAAACCTGACCTTTATTTAATTTCTATGAAAAAATCTGACATACGGAAATGAACTGTACTTACTGAACATGCCTTTTATTTTGATGAATATGAAAAATAATACAGAGAAGGAAAAGTTAAACCATTTAAACTGGCATGATGGTGCATGCCTGTAATCGCAGGGCCTAGGAGGCAAAGCTAAGTGGCTCTCTGAGTTCATGCCAGCATAGTCAAAGTTCCAGGTTAGCTAGGGAGACATAGTAAGACCCTGTCTCAAAAAACAAACAAAAACAACAAAAGAAGACCTTTAAACCATGATTAATATAGATGTGTAAAAACAAAATAAATTAACATTTATCCTATGACGGAAATGTATGTCAAGAAACATTTTTTCATCCACAAAAGAAAACAAAATAAAATTTTAAATACTTAACAATGTATTTTGCAAGTCAACTACAAAGTTTAATACTAAATAAAATCATAATATGGTTCTCAAATCTGAAAACATGCCGGGCAGTGGTGGCGCATGCCTTTAATCCCAGCACTTGGGCGGCAGAGGCAGGTGGATTTCTGAGTTCGAGGCCAGCCTGGTCTACAGAGTGAGTTCCAGGACAGCCAGGGCTCTACAGAGAAAC
This sequence comes from Uromys caudimaculatus, assembly GCA_028551405.1. NCBI lineage: Eukaryota > Metazoa > Chordata > Mammalia > Rodentia > Muridae > Uromys > Uromys caudimaculatus. The sequence continues at coordinate 32,974,597 of CM052709.1, forward strand.
CCTGTCTCGAAACACCAAAAAAAAAAAAAAAAAAAAAACTGAAAACATTTGTTTTCAGGACAACTTTAACTATCAATTCACTTATTTAAGTGGTAATTTGAGGAAATTTTAAGGAAATTATTCATGAAAATAAAATCTCCACAGAAAACAAAAGCTCACAATCTAACACAGGCAAAAATATAACCATGAGCATATTACTTCAAATTATAATTTAACAGCAATACTGAAAACATTCTGAATAGTATTTAAGAGACACTGCTTTATTAGCATAGTCAATTTCAAATGGACTTGCAGAATATGCACACAAAAGACCAAATGAAAAAATTGCCAAATAATGAAATTTCATTGTTATCATAAATTAGTGATCACGAGCAGCTTTATTCAATTATATGTGGGGACATGAAATTTAGAAAAACCTCTTACGATAAGCTATTTGTTCTTATAAACTCAGCACTCAGAAAACAGGGGCAAAAGCATCATGAATTCAAGCCTACTATAGACTGCATAATAAGATCCTGCCTCACAACACCAAGACTACAACAAAGAGAACAGGCTGACCCTGAGACGCATGCCTATCACACTGGTTACGTCTTCTACTAATGCGATAAACAACATGACCAAAAGCAACCTGGGGAATAAAGGGTTTATTTAATTCTCCTTACAATTTCATGTCCTGACATTTTATATCATTACTGAAGGAAGTCAAGGCAGAAAAACAAGGTAGGAAAAGGAAGCAGGAGCTGAAGCAGAGTGGACTGCTGCTCACTGGCTTGCTCAGCCTGCTTTCTTATACCACTTGCTCTGGGGAGGCACCACCCACAGTAGGCAGGAACTTCCCACATCAAGCATTAATCAAGAAAATGCTCCACACACTTGCCTATAAGCCAATTTTATACAAACATTTTCTGAATGCAGGTCCCTCACAGAGGACTCTAGTTTGGGTCAAGTTAACAAGACAACTAATCAGCAAACCTATAGTAATAGAACTCACAAAAAGACAAGACTATTTATCTTAAGTAGGAGGCTAACATGGGCTACAAAGTAAACTCAAGGCCAGCATGGGCTATATAGAAAGCCTCTCAAAAAAGCAAATAAGAATAATAGCAAAAAAACCCTTGAAATGTGGATGATGAAAGAAAAGGTGATTCTCACAGAGGTTTATAAAATGTAAACTGTTAAGAGCCCATGATAGGGTTTGTGGGCCACGGAATCTCTGTAGCAGCTCTTCAACTTAGAGGTAAATGAATAAAAATGGCTAATAAATTTAACTTTTCTTATGGAAAGAAATTTGAATATAATGCTCATATGTCAAGAAAAAGCACTCTTCTTTCATATTTACAAAAGCATTTCAACACAGAGCCAGACTTGGTTTATGAGCTATGCACAATGTTAGGCCAGATTTAGCTGGTAACCTATGCTCTACATCGCACTCCTAATTACACTGCCACGCCTTTATCAGAAAGTAGGGTCTGGATGCCACGTGACAGAGCTTTACATCTATTTCGTGATTATTTTATATCCTAGATGCTATTTTCTGTCCTAGAGTCCTAGTTCATTTCTTACTTTGACAACTGCTCAAAAGTAAATGAAAAACAAAAAACTAGACACACTATTAACATTTGTAATTCCAGAGATATTTGTTTCATCAATTTATCCTCCTAACAAATCACTAGAGTTAAAAAAAACACCTAAAAGCACAGATCACCTTAAAGACTTGATATTTAATATCTACATAAAATATATCTAATGACAATTCAAAGAGCAGAGTTTTAAAAATAAATGCCATTGAGACATTAGCAAAGATGTATATATAAGAGGAAACAAAAGTTATCATAATATACAAGAAAAATGTAGAGCCTACATTTCCTGAACAACATAATATTTAAATATAATGATAAAATAGGTTCTTGTTAACCACAAATTTGAAAAATCAAAGATCATTATGCAAAGAGTTTTCATAACAAAAAATTATATAACAACATGCACAGGAGAAAGATAGTATCTTCAACAAATGATGATGGGAAAGCTGTATATTCACATGCAGAAAAATAAAATTAGACCCATATCCTTTACTCTGAACAACCCTACCAAAAAAATAAAAAAATCTCAACTGGAAATCTGAAATGCTAAAGAACTAGGGGAGAAAAAAGCATAGGCAGTACCCTAAAAAGATATAGATGTAGCAAAAGGCTCTCAGAATGGGAATTCACTTGCCAAGGAATTAAGGTCAATAATTGACAAAAGAGAACTCATAAAACTTAACAGTTTTGTATAGCAAAGGAAAGAAACCATTAAATGGAAAGGAAACCCAGAAAGCAAAGAATCTCTACCATTTTATAGATGATAGATAGATAGATAGATAGATAGATAGATAGATAGATAGACAGACAGATATGAATGAAAGAACTCAAAAAAAGTTAAGAAAACAAACAATTCAACTTACATGCCTATAAAATAACTCAAAAAGTTTCATTGTTGAAGAGTAAAACAACTTTGAGATTTTATATCACCAGATTCAGAATGTCTAAGAACAAAATAACTGATAACGAATGATGTCAAGGCTATGGAAAAAGAAAAAAAAAAATCCACTGTTGGTTGGTATACAAACTGGTACAACCACTATAAAATTCAGCATAGATCTTCAAAAAGCTTAAAACAAATCTACCTTCTGACCTGTGGGTATAGACACAGCATGCAACTCCATATATACTTGCTCAGCTATGTTCACTGCTGCCCTTTTTACAATAGCCATGAAATGAAAACAGCCTAAATGTCCATCAACGCATAACTAATAAAATGTAGTAAATATATACATTGGAGTACTGCTTAGGTATAAAGAAAAAATGCAATTATAAAACTTCAAAGTACATAGAACTCAAAAGATAATATTAAGTAAAGTAACCCAGACCCATAAAAACAAATTCCACATGTTCTGTTTCATCTGGGGTTCCTAGATCTAAATTTCACATATGAATAGCCACAGAAACCTGGAAAATAAGAGTTAAAATGAGGGTAGGTACTAGAGTTTCAGATGATAAGAAAGTAGAAATGGAAAAAACATGAAGGGAATTTCTAATTGGGAAGAGGTAAGGAACATCAATACAAAAGTAAAGGAATGGATGAGCAAACACCACCAAGGATGTTTGACAAAGCCTCCAGAATGCATATTACTTCATATTTACTTAAAATTTAATATAATAAGTTTGTATGTATGGAGAGAGAGAGAGAGAGAGAGAGAGAGAGAGAGAGAGAGAGAGAGAGAGAGAAAGAGAGAGAAAATTAAAAAAGAGGCCATCTGCCCATGAGACTCTTAATCTCAGGGTCGTGGGTTCGAGCCCCACGTTGGGCGCCAGTTCCCATACTCTCTCACGTTGGGGGAAGCGCAGGGTGGGAGGAGTCTCCCGGTCCCAGGACCACCAGGGGTTGGGTCTGCGTACGCCCCAGGCTTCAAGGCTCACCGCAGCAGCCCTCCTCGTCGGCGTAGCATCTGCAGGGCCTGACACCACAGGGTAGAGACGCCAGGGTCGAGCAGCCCCAGGCCGAGCGCTGCTGACAGCGCACACCGCCGAGATATGGGAAGAGGGCACGGATAGAGATCAGCCACGGGCACTCGCCGGCTCCATTGTGCTCAAAGCATTCACCACCGTGAGCCCCCGCTGTTAAACCCAAGAGTCACAGCTCCCTTAGACAAAAGTTCTCCGATGCCAAAATAGTTTTTATCTTTATTCGTTCTGGATGGCGGGCAGCGCTCCCAGGGCAGGCGGGTGAAGAAGGAGGGGGGAGAGAGAGAGCTACTTGGGTCAATATGTTCTATTTATAGTTCTGAGAGAAGGAGAAGGGCTTGGTAGTTGATACTTTCCATTGGCCAGCTTGGGGGTCCTATTGGAGCCTCATTTGTTTTGCCCAGGACTCAGGGTTGCTTTCTAAGTCGCAAGTCTCACATGCCAGTCCTCTCTCTATACAGGGGTCATGAGTCATGAGAATCTCCCAGGAGCATTGGCCAGAAGCATGAATTCTGGTCCCTGGTGTAGGTTGCACTGTTTGTGGAATTTTTCATCGAGTCTCCCAGGGCTTCTAGCCTATGCCCAACCGGGCGTTCATAGATCACTGCCCCACAGCCATCAATTTGAGAGGAAGTATGGGAGGTCATGAGTAATGTTGGAAGGAGGACAAGGAAGAGAGAAATGATGTAATGTATATTCTAATTAGGATTTTTCAATAAAAAACAAAAGAAATAATTATTGATTCTAGGCTTTAAGTTATCAATAGTTAGAAGCATTAAAAATTAAAACAGTATTTTGTGCCTCCTGATGATGACAGGACATAAGAGTACCTACTGTAATACCATGACTAAGGGCCTATACCTAAGCCCCATCAAACTTATCAATCTTGATTTAAAAGTAAATATGTAACAAGTATAAAATTAACAGAATGATAACTTCTAGGAATTAGACAGGTCAAACAGGTTCTTCAGTATATCACTTGTTTAAAAAAAAAAACAAAAACAAAAACTAGAGTTATTTGTAGAAATAACCTCTGATTAAAAAGATTTGATAAGTAACCCTTATGTCTAGAGATACACACTTGGATATTAACACCACAAACTGAAATAAGATACTGATCTGAAAGTCAAAAGAATAGTGCCTTTGGGAAGGAGGAGGGCTGAAACTCTCATAGATCATGGGAGGGCTTTGAGGTAGCAGACAAACCTTTATTCATAATTCAAGTAAAATTCATATGCATGCACAATAATTCAAGATACATGTATTCTTTGCAATAGTTTTCAACATCTGTGTTCAATTTTATAATGAAAGGCTTAAAATTAGTTTAAAGAATTAAAATGAGAATTACAGCATGCTTAATCAAAATGAAAAAATAAAAGATTAACATTTTATTAAAAGAAAAAATATATAACAAATGATAGGCTAGTCCTTTCTCCAGATGGTCATAAAAATAATGACGTGAGCCTGGAACATGAAGTGTTTAGTGGTGCACGTGAGGTGCATCATATGCTCTAGGTACAGAGGTTCAATCTCTGCCACTGACAGAAAGTAAAAATAAAAGTTACAATATTAAGTCAAATAAATATTACCTAAAGGGAATTAAGTAAGCTAGGTTTTTCCTTCTTTGAAAAGTTCAGTGAAATACATTCTAGCAAGATGGTCAAGCAGAAACAGAAAACCCAATGTATTGAAAGAAATGCTCAAGGAGATAGAATAAGATACCTAGGTAAGATGTCTTTGGCCACAGAGATTAGGGTAAGGAGGTATGATGGATAACAAAGCAAAAACATGAGATGAATAGAACTTTATAAAAAAAAGAACATATATCTATAATCGACTTAGTGAACTTTAAAGGATGTGAACATACTATATTATTTTTCTTACTACTTTTAGTGAATATTAGATGTATACTCAAAGATTTCTTCTACTACTACACTGTCCATACCATCAAAGACGTACCGTCATCATAGTCTGGTTAAGTTTTAACAAGGCTTCAAAAAACTGATCATTTGTATAATGTTTCAACTGTCTCATAAAATATATTAAAAAATGAAATGCCACAGTTTATTTATGTTTCAATGCTGTTACAATATATATTTTAAAAAGATGCATGTCACGATTCATTTCATGTTAACATGATACTAAAACCAAAGTAAAACAGATCAAAAGACAGAGAAAGGATGGTTTCACAATATACTGTGACCAAGAAAGCGACTTCTTATAGATTCTACCCTTAAGCTGAAGGAATGGACAGTGTAACAGAACCACAAACATATAACTAACTGAATTTCAGCCTAATAAATATATAAATATAATGTGCCTAAAACTGTGAAGGCAAAATTATTTAATAAGAGAAGTACAATTCAACTGAATCTTAAAGACTGAGTCAGCTTTCCAGTCCTTCACTGAATTCAACAGGAACAGAAAAGCAGAATCAGAAAGGCATATAATTGTGCTTGCAAGAAGTTATTTCCAATCTTTACCCCGGTACCTGTGAGGGTCCTACCACAGCTTACCTCTGATTCTCAGAACTCATCTTAAACAAATGGTTATTATTTTACCGTATATACGACAATGAATAAATAAATATATAAATAAATAGAATCTGGACATCAAACCTTAAGTACACTACATATCATTTCAATTTTGGAGCTGCCAAACATAACACAGAAATACTATACCAGAGAGTCAAAGGGAACAAAAAGAGGAAAAAATTAAATTGAGACAAAAAATCCAATTTAAATGTATTAATTGAGGTTCCTTGGTCAGTTATGAGAGAAACTAATTTTAAGATATGAGAGTTAGTTTAATAGCTTTAATCTGTCCCTATCTCAAGTGTTTGGAATATCTGATATTTGGAGACTATTGCTGGTTATCAGTACTGTGCTACCCTATGAGGCACATTAAAGCAAACCTGAGTGTCTGGGGACCTGCAGTTAAAGGGATATATTAATTTTGTAAATTTCTGCCTAAAAACATCAATTGCAGAAAACCAACAGCTTACACAGACATTACCTTTTCTGAGTGGTCATTATTTCACTAAAGAATTCTAGACATTCTCTCAGCTAATTCATTAGATTCCATTTTCTCAATCCTCTGTTCAGTTAATGTATTATCGTAGATCAAGTCCATATGAGTAATAAGGCTGATTAACCAAACATCACATTCTCATAAATATTACTTATGAATGCTTTCTATGGAAAGATTCTATTAAATAGCAAGGGGGATAAATACTATAATTTTAGTTGAAAAGCCAAATCTATACATGGTTAGCTGAAGAAATATTTTAAAGTACGCATGCAGGACAAGTGACAAACCAGAACAAGAGAGACTCAGTTGCAAGGAAAATTTCATTTCTATCTTCATTGCTACTTTTGTTAACAAGGGATAATTTTTCAAATCAGAGTAATTTATATTTGCCTTTTAATTTTTTAAATCAATTTTAAATTTCTTTTATTTTTTGAACTTATATTACTTCTCCTTTCCCTTTCCTGTGTCCAGTCCTTCCCATATGCTCCTCATTACTTTCTTTCAAATCAATGTCCTCTTTTCTCTCTCTCTCTCTCTCTCTGTGTGTGTGTGTGTGTGTGTGTGTGTGTGTGTGTGTGTGTGTGTGTGCGCGCGCGCGCGCGCTGGGGAAAACTATTTTTTCTGTTTGTAGTATTCCTTAGTTCCCTATGGTCTTTGGGTATGGTTGAGGCCTCATGGTCTTTTCCCAGTCTAATTTAGCATATCTAATGTTGTCTGTGTTCAGCTCATATTTGGGCAGGCATACTGCTAAGACTGCTGACACTATTAGGAGACACAGCTTCACAGTAAACGTCCTGATCCTCTGGCTCTCACAGATTTTCTGCCCTCTCTTCTACAATGCTCCCTGAACCTTAGGTACAGGAGTTGTACTGTAGATGTGTCCATTGGGACTGGGTGCCACAACCTGCATTTTGATTGGTTGTTGTATTCTGTAATGGTCTCTGCCTGTAAAATAGAGAAATTTACTTGATGCGGGGTGGGGAGTATACTTATTTGTGAGGATAAGGACAAATACTTAGAATGTAGTTAAGATTTCTGTTAGTTTATTAAAGTAGCTGTTGTAGGTTCTCCTTCAAGATCCATGACTTCACTAGACTTTGCTAGCCCAAGATAGTTTTCACTACAAGCCATATGATTTTTCTCTTGTTGAGTGTGTCACCAACTGGTCACTGTCAAGGTATGTATGTCATCACTACTGTACCCTTAAGGTTATCATGCTATGCTGATTATTCATGAGGATCCTTCTATTCATGAAAATGGTGCATATTACATTTAATAAACTCTGTTAAAGAAAATATAAATTTATAGTATCCCAAAGGACAGAAACATTACAAATTCAAAGACTGTTTATATTCTAAATGAATAACTTTTTAAACATAGGTCCTACTATGTGGCCGTATCTTGTATTGAACTTGTTATCAATCAACAAGGAAAGTCTCAAGCTCTTGATCCCCCTCTGTTTCTCTCCCCCAATGGTTTTTACTTTAAAATTATCTTGAACTACTAAAATTATCATGCAAAATCTTTCAAAAATTATGTTATAGCACAATATTTGAGACCATGTTTTAGGAATACAACAAACCAAGGGGAAAAGTACATGAGACCACAACACAGTGACCATTTCTCATTGGGGATGGGACAAGGGGAAGGTAATCACTATCTTCTCAACAAATCTAATAGTTCTATAAGATATCTTAACATACAAAGATCATAACTCAGTAATATGTAAAACAAGCTCGCATACTTCAGCTATTTAGTAACATGACCATTCAACACATATGCAAAGTATCATATTATATATACAGTCAACTGTAAAAATGTGAACTTTTGTATAATCCTATTCTAAAGAATTATGATACTAAAAGATCAGTTATTTCTTTTAAAATGACATATATATTATTCTTCAAAGACCTATGTGGTAAAAAGCCTGCTTCCAAGTGTGTGCCCTGAGAAGGTGATAAGGCCTTAAGAGA
>CM052709.1:32987783-33003552 GCA_028551405.1 Uromys caudimaculatus
TGGTTGTACCAGCTTGCAATCCCACCAACAATGGAGGAGTGTTCCTCTTTCTCCACATCCTCCCAGCATCTGCTGTCACCTAAGTTTTTGATCTTGGCCATTCTGACTGGTGTGAGGTGGAATCTCAGACTTGTTTTGATTTGCATTTCCCTGATGACTAAGGAAGTTGAGCATTTCTTTAGGTGCTTCTCAGCCCTGCGAATTTCCTCAGTTGAGAATTCTCTGCTTAGCTCTGTTCCCCATTTTTGGATAGGGTTATGTGGTTTTCTGGAGTCTAACTTCTTGAGTTCTTTGTATATATTAGATATTAGCCCTCTACTGGACATAGGATTGGTAAGGATCTTTTCCCAATCTGTTGGTTGCCATTTTGTCCTATTTACAGTATCCTTTGCCTTACAGAAGCTTTGCAATTTTATGAGGTCCTTTTATTTCTTTAAAAAAACTCAAAGAATGATTCATTATTTATGAGAAAAAATGCAATTGTTTGAGAAAGTCATATTGAAAATCATCCAGTAAATGTTTATATTATATATACTTACAATTTACATACTATGATCATGAATTATACTTATGTAATTATAAATGTGAATTTAGCCACAAGTGAAAATTTCTTTTATATATATAAATATATACACATATATATATATAAAGTTCTAGTTAGTATATAATAAACATACATTCAGACAGAACCCATGATGAAGACAGATACACAGTAACTCTACCTTTCTAAAATGAAGATATTCTTCAAGGACAGTAAGTCAGAGAGTCTATCCTGATTAAAAGGAAAGTCCTTCTGGGCTTTTCATCTGTAGGGTTGCAGTCTGACTCTGAGTCTGAGATACTATGAAATAATATGTGGATGCTAAAGTTAGGAGTGGCTCTTGACCTTACTCAGTTTCATGAAATAAGAGGTCATATATCCAGATTTTTAAAAAAAAAAAAAAAAAAAAAAGGATCTAAGATACACTCTATTAAATTGAAGTTTACATTTTTGATACTTTCAAAAGCATTACCAAAAGTTTACCATTTCAAGCTATATTACAGATATGCTTTCTTTTAGACATTACTTTGTGTATATAGCACATGCTACATAGCAGTTCATGAACACATAAATATGAGCTTCCATGTGCAGGAACCCAGAGGCCAATATTGGGTGTCTTCCTCTATCACATTACTTTTGAGAGAGAGTCTCTTAGAGCTCACCAATTTGGAAAAATTGGCTGGTCAATGAACTTCAAGGATCCTGTTCTCTCTGCCTCCCTGCACACACGACACCCCAATTTTAATGTGTTTTCTTGAATTCCACACTTATTTCCTCGTGTTTTGGTAAGCAAGCACATTTCATGGTTTCTTTGCAAAGGAACAGATGCTGAAAACCATGAATACCATTTAACTTATATCAGGAAACTTGTAAAGACAAATAAGTACATTGGGAGAGGTGAACTGACTTGACTTTCTTTTGAGAAATAAAAAAAAAAAAAAAAAGCACACAATATTTTTTAGTCTATTAAAAAAACTGAAACATTAAAAAAAGATTTTTGAAAAGAACAGCTGTACTCTCTGATTACTGAAGAAGATTTATGCACTCAAGAAACTTGACATTAGCCAGGTGTAGTAACACATGCCTTTTTAATCCCTGCACTTGGGAGGCAGCAACAGGCAGATCTCTGTGAGTTTGAGGCCAGCCTGGTCTACATAGTAAGTTCCAGGACAAACAAAGCTATGTAATGAAGCCATGAATAAAGAAGCAAAGCAAGGTAAGGCAAAGCAAGGCAAGGCAGAGAGAGGGAGGGAAGGAGGACAGGAGACGGGAGGAAGGGAGGAAGGAACCTGGAATATAGGAGGGTCTGAAACCTTACTTTGCAAGGAAGCTGCAGTACAAAAGTCAACTGGTAAAAATGCCTTATATATCCTCAGTGTTTATGGGTATGATTTTATAATGCAATCATTTCTTGTTGGTAAAATTTATTCCCAATACACATGATGAGCTTTCAAGACAACAGTCTTTTCTGAAGGTCCTTTATAAACTCCTCATGCTGCTTTGTCATCCCCGCTCCATTTAGCTTGAAGTTTCTGTGCGTCTATGCTCTCATTACTACCTTCAGACTCACTAGTTTCTTGTTTAATTTTAATCCCTTACTCTCCTATTTTCATCTTTTTTCTCAACCATCCTAGACATTAGGACATATTATATATACCACTCAACTAACAGCTTACAGATCACTGTGCTCTTTTACTGATCTTCATAAGCTGCTAGTATCAGGAAAATCTTGAGCACATTTTATATTTTATGCCCAACTTGTTGAAAGCAGAGCTGATAATGGGGTAACAGGAATTTCTTCCATCTTTGATCCTCTCATCCCAGTAAAACATCAATATCCACTATGATAGCAAAGGAACTATATGCCTTATACAGAAATTGTTGAACAGTTGTAACCTAACATTTTGTAACTGACCATCAGAATCATATTGTTCCCAGTAAGGCCATATTCTCCAAATATTCCTCCGATATATTTATAATCATGCAAAAAGATCATTCCTGTCCAATACAGGGCATCTGGTAGGCAGAAACTTCACAGTGGTTCGGAGGCTGTATAGAGGTGCACCGCCATGTGAGCCTCTGCCTCCTACATTATACCACAGGTGTCCTGCCCTCACTGTAATCTGTAGGCTTCCCTTGCTTTCTGTACCCTCTTTCCTTTCCTTTAAATTTCCTAAGACTTTACCCAAAATAGCTCTTAAAAATCCTAATTCCATGTCAGTACCTGGAGATCCTGAATGGCCATGTCTTAGTCCTCTTATGTCTAGTATTTTCAAAAACAGAAGTTGCTGGAAGAGGGAAAGTCTTGACTGTTGTGCTCCCAGTAGATTGCCATATACCCAAAGTATATGGGCAGCAATACTTTGAACTGAGTGAGTATAAGAAAAGAAATATGCCTTACAAGTAGATATGAAATGAGGAGCAGGTGTGGGAGGGGATGGAAGAAGGAGGGGGGGAGGAGGAGGAGGAGGAGGAGGAGGAGGAGGAGGAGGGGATCAAAATAAAATGTATGAATTCTCAATGACTTAAAAATATTTTTGAAGCTGTCCTCCTTGACAAACTACTATTTCTACTACTCTTGATTCAAAGTTGCTTTATCTTTTCATATATCCTGCTCTAAAATGAACTAACTTACCCTCCTGTATCACAGACTCTCTTCTGGGTCTTGTTCTTTGACCTCACCATGAAAACATGATGGTGTTTCCTAAATGAAGAACACTAAACTTTCATTTTGTATCTCTCTCTAATAGGGAGGTCTTCACATACTTCATTTGCTGGAAGCCATCAGGGCTCCTTGCTATATCTACCCCTACCTCTTGGCAGACAGAGTCGTGCCTCACGGCATCCCACGTCTAATGTACATAAGGACGTCATGTGCACAACATTCAACAGCTTACTACTGATCCTCTGTTCACTGTGTTTTGTCTTCCTTCACTTCATGTTACCCTCCTCCATCTCAACAAGTTCCTCTTTTCCCATCACACTGCTTGCTTAAAGATACTCAACTTGTCCAAGATCCTATCCTTCTCTCTCTGTATAATCCTGTTCCATCTTGCTTGGAGCTGTAAAACATACCTACTTATCATCGCTTTACCAATACACGATTCAATGCTTGGAGATTGCTAAGCAAACTATTAAATATGCTAGGCTAATAATATTTACTAACATTAAGGATACCCACAATATATCTGCAATTCATCTCCTGAGCTTGAGAAATGCATGTTTATCCAATCATCTTCTAAATATTTATGATCAGCATGGTACCTAGAAAATAGTCATCCTCTTCTTCAATCTCTTCTCTTGTATCTAAGAAACCTAAGGGATAATAGAACCAATTTGTCATCTAAGCCTAATGATTTTATTTCCTTCTAGACCATCTCATTAGATATCAAATGCAAGATTTGGTCGGCCTAACTCCTAAAGTGGGATATCTTCTTCTTTACCTCTGACCTAAGCAGTTCATCCATCCCACCCTACCAAACCTAAATATAATTTCTTAACTAATGCCTGGGCTCTCCAACTCTGCCTCTAATCTGAACATGTACATGAGACACAGCTCTCCCTGGCTTACATCTGTTCAGAAGTCATGATGCTTGGCACTAAAACTTGAAGCTCAACTGTGCCATCAGTCTTCCTGTTCCCCTTTCTCCTTCTAATTAAAAGCTCGAACACAATATAATGAACAAGGTCTTCAAAACCCCAATCTCAGGTGTCACTTTTTCTCAGCCTTAAACCCTGGTTCCTTGCTTGTAGTGGTTGGGGCTGCAGTGGTACTTCCAGCTGTCCTTCACTCTCTAGTCCTTCAGAATACCCCAGACACCTCGACGCTCTGCGAGGTCTCCACGGAATTCCTCGCATCTATCTCCTAGATGTTTTAAGAATTCTGAGGTCTTCTGTTACCCATTCTTACTTCTGTCACATTAGTCTTTGCACAGGTAGCTATTATACTTAGCTGCCAGCCTGTTCCCTATAAATCTCTAGCTCTAAAGGGAAGAAATCCTATCTTTGCTTTGTTGATCCAATACCTTCTTCTGTCACAGAAGTAGCTTTTGAGTGGGAAAGTTATGAAAGGGCTAGTATCTAAAGGGCTGTATTATTTTATAAAACTATACAAAATTATTCTACAAAACTGTAACTGTTGCTTGATGCTTCACACCTTTACCCCAAAGCAAAGGGTACATTTCTTGAAATCACCCTCAAGCACACTGATATGTTCCTGAACAAATAAGACCTATCCTTTCTCTCTATTTTAGTTTCTTGTGGTTATTTTTGTTCTACTAATTCTACTAGCTCCAAAATATTTGGGCAGGCCCAGTGTTTGCCCACGATCCAGGTATCTGTATCTCTTCGCACTGTACCCTTGCTTTCAATTGCTCCTGTCCCCTGCAGAAGCTATAGTGGCCCCATTCCCAGCGAGTCCCTACCTACCTCCTTCTATCCTGCTGTGTTAGTAGCACTGCTATCACCCATGGCATCCAAACCATCACAACACTGCTGGCACAGTGGTCTACAAAATACCCATTATTTTATGTACTGGCAAAGGAAAATGAACACCTTTCTTCTAGCTTCTCAGAAAATACAAAGGTCATGCTATTTGTCTCCAAACAGTGTAGAGCAGTAGTTTTCAACCTTCCTAATGCTTGTGACCCTTTAATACAGTTCCTCATGATGTGGGGACCCCAATCATAACATTAGGGTTATAAATCATGATGAAATTTCTGGTTTCCAATTGTCTCAGGTGCTCTGTGAATGGGTCATTTGACTCCCACCAAGGGGTCATGAGCCACAGGGTGAGGACTGCTGTTTCAGAGTAAAGACTCTGATTCTCTTTTGTGACTTTACTTTTCTTACAACTCAATCACCCATCCTTCTATTTCAATAGGCTCTGACAAATCCCGAGAGTAGCCTGACATAGCAGGACACAAACTGTATTCAGTTAGTTTCAGTAACAACAGACTATCATCAGTTGCTATGGCTTGGCAGTGTCCTCTAACGTTAATGTGCCTGAAACTAGGGCTAATGTAGTACCGTGGAGACACTGGAACTTTCAGGATTTTGACAGCATGTTAAATAACTAGGTCATGATAACACTGCCTGTATCACAAAATCAGAGTTCTTATAGAGTAGGTTGGTAGACAGCAAGACTGATTCAGGTCTCAGGCCTCCACTGCCATGTTAAAGAGTTTCACCACTCTTTCGGGAACTATCTTAGAACCAAAGTGGGGAAATAGAAGCTGAAAGGGCAGCAGACAAAAACTATCAGTTAGAGAACAATCAGTAATGGCATCTATACATTGTTCTGTATGCCATGAAAACACAAGAAAGAACAATAACTTTTCTTCTGGTTTTGAGCTCATTTCAGTATCTTTTTCGTAAAAATATGTACCAGCATTCTAATCCTAAATAAGAATGAGAAGGGGGGTGTTGTAAATTGTACACATTTGCAGTTTTTTAGACAGTACCTATTTGTAATCATGTTATGTTAAGCACTGTTTAATCTTGACTCTTAGAGAATCCCATGCTTTTAGCATATAGGATGAGGGTAGTATGTGAACTGAAACACACATCCATCATGCCTATGTAAATTACTAATCTTGAATAGATTGGCATGTTAATCTTTTATAAATTTGGTACTTCAATAAAGCAATTTTTAAACTTAAAAAAAAAAAAAGACAAAAAATAGACTGGTAAATAGTGAATAATGGATTTTCCCTGAAAATAAAATATGTAAACAAAATGTGCAATAAATACCTAAATCTCTGACACTTCAAACATTTCATCCAAATATTTAGATATATATAGAAATGAAAACCCTGGCTTTCAAAGCCGAGTGAATAAAAAACTGCTTTCGATTAATGTAATTTCATCAAGCTCTTGATGCCAGAAATTTTCACTATAGGCATCCAATAAAACCCAAGGTGTTCACTGAGAAAAACTAGAATTTTAATTTTTATCAATGGTTCTGATACTTTTAATCATTTAGTCAATGGTAATTTCTTAGGTTTTTAAAACTCTCTGCTCCTAGAATCTATATTATGGTGAACAAAATGAAATTTACATGCTTAAGATTATAATAATTTGAAAGTGATTTCTATAAGAAATAAAAATCAATATGATACGATGGTAATAATGAAGGACGAAACGGGCAAAGGCTTGAAATGAAAGACATGAGAATGGACAACAAGTGATGTGCAGACTGTAGTTCTCTTAGTCTTTTAAGTGCTGGCTAATTTTAATTAAAAATTATGTAGAAATAATTACCATACATAATTCTGCTATATAGCATATTAAACTACAGAATGTGGGTAGAGGCATATTTGAAACAAATAATGATTTAAAAAACAAAACAAAATTCAGGTTAAGAGTTCACATTGCTCTTGCAGAGGACACAAGCTCAGTTTCCAGCACCTACACTAGACGGCTCCCATAGACCCCAGGAGCTGAGGCCGGCCGTCCGCCGGCTTCCACAGGCACCTGCAACATCACACCCATATGCACACATATATAAATAATTATTTAAAAATTAACCCTACTTTTATTACTTTTATTCAATTTGCAGATTTTCACTTTTCTAATGCAGGTGGTACCAAACACAATAATAAAGATTCCTAAAACAAAATAAGTAAATACAAACCTATATTAAAATTTTTGAATACTATTTTAAACTGTATTTCTATTCATTGTGTACCATTATCTATAAAGTATATAAATCTGTAGTACAAATTATTATGATTGACATTTTAATAAAAATACTAGTTCATACATATAACAAGATGAATCTTATCTCCATTTAAAGTTTCTATTTTAAATAGCTACATATCAATCCCACTGAAGAATACTCAGAATCATTCTAGATATGCTGAGTGTTTCATTAATTGGAGCTACTTCAAATAGAATAGCAGACATTTTAAAGAACAGGTTCTGATTTTTGTTTTCTATTATTATCTCACCTGGTAGATAGGAGTTGGAAGGACAGGGTCTAACAGTGTAGCCCAGGTAGTCTCAAATTCAAAAGGCTCCTCCCTCCATCTTACCTAAAGGTAAGATATGATGTGTCACCATGTATAGCTACACATACATTTCTTAAGTACTACAAAATTTCAATCTTTGATTTTTTTTTCATTAAAGTGTAAGCAGACATGGATTACACTTTCAAAAAAAATTCATGAAAATACAACTGATCTTACATTTTAGCACTAAGAATGGTGGTTTTATTCTGTTCTATGAACTGCTTCAAAATAGATAAAATTAACAACATAAATAGGTACTTTACTATATGCATACAGGTAGAGCCACATAGACATTGCAAAAGTATGTATTTTTCTCAGTGCATTATCAGCTTAAATCTTCATCCCCAAATTGCTTATATTACAAATTAAAAGAAAATAAGGCATGGAATTACATCTTTTTAGTATAAAAATGATAAAAATATTTTGACCTCAAGCCCTAGGTGTTTAATGTCTTAGACCAAAACACTGCAATTAATATGAAATTCTAAATCCAGAAAATACTGCCACATAAACAGTCTAACAGCCAAGTACTGTCTAAGAAGCCATATGTTTTTTCCCATTGTTCAAAAAAAGGAGATGACTTCCCGTCACTTATGTTTCTGATTAGCAAGGTGATTTATGCCACAATCACTAAAAATGCCAGCAAGTGAATGAGAAAATGCATAGTGACTGCACCAGATGTGCACAATAAACAGGAATCCCATTGTAATCTCTGGTACTTAGTTTATATGAAGGTAATGTAGGAAACACTCTTGGATATGGCAAAGTCACTCTTTTTTTACATTTGACTATAAATGATATGAAATAAATTGTGTGTTTTATACTTTATGGCATGCATACATTGATAAATTAGGTACCGTTTTGTATCCCAACTTATCTACAAGACAAACCTGGCTAAGATCATGGGGATTAATTGCTTCAGAAGTGTGAAATGCAGCTTTTCCATTCTTTTCTGCACACTCAGTGAAGAAACAATGATTAATCACTGTTTAACTATTCTCTTGAGGATCTACAAGATTGCCAAAGCAGGACTTATCCTCATAAATCCAAAAAATACAGGTTTAGATTTGTAGCCAGCAACCAAAGGAACTTGAACCAACACTCATTTGTTATCAGATTAAAATAATATCTAGGTTTTAACTAAAATTTCCTAGTATACAATTTTCTTTAATCAGTTATTTCAATGGGAAATTAAGTTAACAAGATATTAAGTATAGCTTGTATACTGTAGAATTGTAGTAATAAACATTCCTTTGAAACTTGTAAAATCTCACAGGACTAATAATATCAGATGAAGCTAAACTGATAATCTCCCTTACCTGTGTAATTCCTATGCTCTATTTATATAAATTAAAATATCTGCAAACAAAGCCAAGGCAAATTGTCTATTTATGTTGAGAAATACTATTCTATATAGCTTGAGCTACATAGTATATAGACAAAAGTGTTTAGTACTAGTTGTACCTACACACTCATATATACAAATGCTATGATTACATATATACATTTATACATACATGTGTGTATATATAAATTTTGTGTGAATCTGGGGATTCAACCCAGAGCCTTGTGCATGCAGAGCAAATGGTCTGACACTGATTAGTGTCTGTTTCTGACATAACTATATTTCTGATCATGTAAACCTTTCAATCTCTTACTTGCATATTATAAAGGATACAAAACCTGTGTAATATTTTGAATAGAAGTACATAAGAAGTTTTTACATTAGCGGAGGATAGCCTTGTCAGACATCAGTGGGAAGGGAGGACCTTGGTCCTGTGAAGGCTCGATGCTCCAGTGTAGGGAATACCAGGGCAGGGAGGTAGGAGTGAATGGGTGGGTAGGAGAGCACCCTCATAGAAGCAGGGGGAGGGGGGATGGGATAGGGGGGTCCTGGAGGGGAAACCAGTTAAGGGGATAACATCTGAAATGTAAATAAATAAAATATCCAATAAGAAAAGGAGCCAAAAAAAGAAGTTTTAGCATGAAAATAATTTAGTATTTAAGCATATTTAGTCAATTTTCACTAACATCAAAATAAACTATAATTCATAACAGTAATTATTCATATCATTAATATTTAGACATATATTTTTCATAACTAAAATGATAATATTTCAATAATTAGTATAATGGATAGTAGCATGTCAGTTATTACAAAAGAAAGATTATTAAAAATTTCCTTTTAATGAGTCAACTCTTTACTGACTACAAAGGATTCTTTTTGTTGTTGTTGTTGTTGTGGGGCGGCGGAGAAAGTTTATTGTAGATAAAAGAAGAGCATAGCCAGAGGCAGGGAACCTGGGAGAGTACAGAGCTGAAGTGACCCTGAACCTTGGGAGAAAGTGTGGGAGGGGTGGGGAGAGCGAACCTGATTCTTCAGCCTAGAGGGCGCAGGGGAAAAGGGGCAGAGTGGATTATGTAGAGAAGAGCCTCTGGCAGAAGGGCAGCCCAGCCCCTGGGCTAGACAGTTGGGGTGGGGCAGGGTAAGAGGACCTGGTATGCCCCCAAACCCGGTACCAGCTCAGGGATGCCATGGACGCTTGGCAGCTAGATCTGCTTTGGTATGTTAAATAGGCACCTGAGCCCTTGGTCCCAGGTCTGGGATTTAACTTGCAGACAGGATTACAACTGATGGAACTCTTGATCCGAAGGTGCGGGAAGCTGGACTTCTGGGAGAGGAGTCAAACACTACTCAAGGACATACACATAGGGCCTGAAGCTCCACTTATTGCTAGGTTAGCATCTTGATTTTAAAATAGAGCTGGGCGGGCAGTGGTGTCGCATGTCTTTGATTCCAGCACTTGGGAAGCAGAGGCAGGTGGATTTCTGAGTTCGAGGCCAGCCTGGTCTACAGGGCTACACAGAGAAACCCTGTCTTTTTAAAACTAGAATTAGTCGTCTTTATGTGGGTAACTCATGGAACACATGTTAGCTGTGCTAAGATTCTTGATTTTTAGCTGGCATGAAGCTTCAACCTGACTTCTTACAGTAAGAAAAAAATATTTAAAGCTTTCAGATTTCAATGTAAAATAGAAACACCTGATAAACATGTGAACAAGCATAAAGAGTTGGTTGTCTGTGTCTGATCTTCTTCCTGCAATCATTGGGCTCCTGCAGCTTCTTTCAAAGCACTAACTACCCCACAAGACTGCTAGATCTGAAAGGAGAGGAACTGGGCTCCACTCATGTTCACTAAGGACTTGTCCAGACCCTTGTCAAAGTAAGAGCAGGAAAAAGTGAGCTGCATCCTGTCACTTCCTACAGGTCACTGTGATTTAAAATTGGCTGTTCCAAGCCTGTTTCAACAGTGAGGACTCTATCAGCTACACGTATAGCAGAAACTTTTAAAATTTTACAAGAATTTGGCAAAAGAAAGTAATTTTCCTTACATTATCTAATTAAAGTAAAAACTGGCATATTAAGAAGTAAACCTTCAGCTATAGGAGTAGTTATCATAAATGGTTAACAAACATTTGTGAATCAAGTGGATACATTCACTCACATTGCTTTACCCTCAATGCTGACATTTAAAGTCTATCTATAAGCAGATTATCACACTCTTATATCCTCAAACATCTTTTCCATGAATACCTCAGCTAGATAAAAAGACGGTCATCCTTCTGTTTAACTCAGAACACACTACTAGCATAAAGCCCTGTACAAGTAACAGTAGACAAGAGGTTCAAATACACATAGAGCTCTCAGGTGAACGGGAGGATAACAGAGAGAGAGATGGTAACTATGCACTGAAGTTTTCTTTACCCACCCCCAAATAACTTTGTGCTGTTTAGGAAAAGGGCTCTGTAAATTGTTTAATTTTTTTTTAATTTTATTTTTATTTTATGTGCATTGGTGTTCGGGCTGCATGTACATCGTGTGAGGGTGTCACAAGCCCTGGAACTGGAGTTACACACAGGTGTGAGCTCCCATTTAGCTGCCCTACGATTGCTGTGAACTGAACCCAGTTCCTCCTGAACAGCTGCCAGTGCTCTTAACAGTTGATCCATCTTTCTAGCAACATATTGCTTATTTTTAAATTACTAGCCTAAACACAGAAATCAAACTCCAGGTGACCATGATATAATGCAGATATTCCTAAAAAGAAAACGGGAAATTTTATTCTGCTTAAAAAGGAATGGAATAAATTAAAGTGTGCCTTTAAAGTGAACCAGGACATGACAACATGTCTAACACACCTTATTTCCAGTTATTGTTATGCAACAAGCACTTCCAAAAACAGAGTACTAAGGAAGCTCCTGCAGCTGTGTTTCTCCCACCATTATGGACTCTGTGCCTATGGAAAACTTTAAGAAAAGAACGAAAAGATCTTTTATAAGTTGCTTTGGGTCATATTATTTTATCACAGCAACAAAAAATAATTCAAATATAAGATTGTTAAGTACACTCCAAGTCCTTATTAGAAAAATAATTTGACTCTTTGCTTCAGTTTCCCTTACCCTGTAGGAACTGACTAGTGAGTCAATCAATCATTTTCTCCTTTTTGCAGAACTACTGAGAATCTAACCCAGGGTCACAAAGTAAGCACTACACCACTGAACTGTATCTTCACATCCTGAGATCCTTTCAACTACAGTTTTATTCTAACTTCCTCTATCTTAATAAATATACTGAATGCCCTGCAGGAAAACACTATATAAAGGCCTATGAATATTAAAGGCATAAGCAGTAAAATATTTCTAAAGCCTTGTAAAAAATTCTATTGGCCAGCTATCGTGTCCATAGGATTCTTAAAAGTGGACTCTAGGTATAAAGAGGGTTTTCGTGACACAGATTCCAGGATACATGTAAGTTCAGTGACCTCCAAAACTCTCTAACTTTTTGAAATAAATGAGCAAACAGCGAAGAATATTTGTTAAAAATTGCATCTTTGAGAATAGCTAAAGAGAAAAACCATTTCTAACACAAGTTACTATTGTTTACCCCTTGGTATGAAAATGTCTGCAGTGGGAACAAGGAACCTAAAGGTCATCTATTAGGAAAACTCTACTGCATGAGGTAATGTCTCAGAGAAGCACTCCAGCATGACTATTTTCTGCGAGATGCTTTAAGCACCTGATTTGATGTTGCTTTTGATTGTTCTCTCAATCAGCTTCCTCTGAAGGTTTCCTGGATGCTGTAAGGGTTGATTTAATGATATTTTGCAATTTATCTGCTATCTGATAATTGTTCTTTTACTTTTACTGAATATATACTTAATATGCTCATTAATTCAAAACAGAAAGCCTGACAGTTATAGACCATTATCAGCAGGAAAAAAGCCTACTGGAGACTCAGCCAAATGATAAGAGAAAAATAATAAGAAAAAAGAAAAGAAGAAGCCAGTGATGGAACGCAGGAAGAAGAAAATAAAAGACCACATGAACCTTTCTGAGTAACTGCTGATGAGAGCAACTTTATTCCCCAAATGACCTCAAACTTAATCTATGCAGAAGTAAAAACTAAATCCAGAAGTTTTATGGACTCTAATACTATACTGAAAATATTAAGAATATTCTATTTTTATATGTTGGCAGAATTTGTGTTCAAACTACAGATGTCTGAAGAGAATTTCAGCTTATTTCAAAGGCTTTCACAGAACAGAGTTTTTATTGGCAAGTAGGAATTGAAGAGGAATCAAGAAAACAGAGATCAGCAGATACCTCGCTCAACTAAGCTGCTGCAAAATGCCAAAGTAGAAAAATGAAGACAATAGTTCGAAATGCTGCTACTCAAGTGCTACTCAAGATCAAGTGACCATATGTGTGTGGATTCATTTCTGGGTCTTCAATTCTATTCCATTGATCTACCTGCCTGTCACTGTACCAATACCATGCAGTTTTTATCACTACTACTCTGTAGTACAGCTTGAGATCATGGATGCTGATTACCCCAGAAGTTCTATTGTTGAGAATAGCTTTTGCTATCCTGGGTTTTTTTGTTGTTCCAAATGAATTTGAGAATTGCTCTTTCTAAGTCTATGAAGAATAGAGTTGGAATTTTGATGGGGACTGCATTGAATCTGTAGATTGCTTCTGGTAAGATGCCCATTTTTACTAAATTAATTCTGTGAATCCATGAGCATGGGAGATCTTTTCATCTTCTAAGATATTTGATTTCTTTCTTCAGAGACTTGAAGTTGTTGTCATCTAGATCTTTCACTTGTTTGGTTAGAGTCACACCAAGATATTTTACATTGTTTGTAACGATTGTGAAGGGTGTCATTTCCCTAATTTCTTTCTCACCTTATTTATCCTTCGAGTAGAGGAAGGCTACTGATTTGTTTGAGTTAATTTTATATTCGACCACTCTGCTGAAGTTGTTTATCAGCTGCAGGAGTTCTCTGGTGGAGGTTTTTGGGTCACTTAAGTATACGATCTTATCATCTGCAAAGAGTGATATTTTGATTTCTTCCTTTCCAATTTGTATCCCTTTGACCTCCTTTTGTTGTCTAATTGCTCCAGCTAGAACTTCAATTACTATATTGAATAGGTAGGGAGAGAGAGGGGCACCCTTGTCTAGTCCCTGATTTTAGTGGGATTGCTTCAAGTTTCTCTCCATTTAGTATGATGTTGGCTACTTGTTTGCTGTATTTTGCTTTTACTATGTTTAGTATGGATCTGGAATTCCTGATCTTTCCAGGACTTTTATCATGAAGGGATGTTGAATTTTGTCAAATGCTTTTTCAGCATCTAATGAAATGATCATGTGGCTTTTTTTTTTCTTTAAGTTTGTTTATGTAGTGGATTATGTTGATGAATTTCCATATATTGAATTATCCCTGCATCCCTGGGATGAAGTCTACTTGATGGTGGTAAATAACAG
Source organism: Uromys caudimaculatus (assembly GCA_028551405.1). Taxonomy (NCBI): domain Eukaryota; kingdom Metazoa; phylum Chordata; class Mammalia; order Rodentia; family Muridae; genus Uromys; species Uromys caudimaculatus. The sequence continues at coordinate 33,002,160 of CM052709.1, forward strand.
TTTTGATGTATTTTTGGATTTGGTTTGTAAGATTTTATTGAGTATTATTGCATCAATATTCATAAGGGAAATTGGTCTGAAGTTCTCTTTCTTTGTTGGGTCATTGTATGGTTTTGGTATCAGCATAACTGTGGCTTCAATTGGTGGTCAACATGTAGAAGAATGCAAATTGATCCATTTTTATCTCCTTCTACAAAGCTCAATCCAAATAGTTCAAAGACCTCCAAGTAAAAACAGATACACTGAATCTAATAGAAGAGAGAGTGGGGAAAAGTCTGCAACACATGAGCACAGGGAAAAAGTTCCTGAACAGAACACCAATGGCTTATGCTCTAAGATCAAGAATCAACAAATGGGACCTCATAAAATTGCAAAGCTTCTGTAAGGCAAACTACTCTGGCAATAGGAACAAAACGGGAACCAACAAATGGGAAAAGCTCTTTACCAATCTCACCTCCGATAGAGGGCTAATATCCAATATAGACAAAGAACTCAAGAAGTTAGACTCCAGCGAACCAAATAACCCTATTAAACAAATGGGGAACAGAGCTAAACAGAGAATTCTCAACTGAGGAAACTCAAATGGCTGAGAAGCACCTAAGAAATGATCAACATCCTTAGTCATCAGGGAAATGCAAATCAAAACAGCCCTGAGATTCCACCTCACTCCAGTAAGAATGGTTAAGAGGAAAAAGTCAGGTGACAGCAGATTCTGTTGAAGATACGGAGAAAGAGGAACACTCCTCCATTGCTGGTGGGATTGCAAGCTGGTACAACCACTCTGGAAATCAGTCTGGTGGTTCCTCAGAAAATTGGAAATAGTACTACCCGAGGACTCAGCTATACCACTCCTGGGCATATACTCAGAAGATGTTCCAACATGTAATAAGGACACATGCTCCACTATGTTCATAGCAGCCATATTTATAATAGCCAGAAGCTGGAAACAACCCAGATATCCCTCAACAGAGGAATGGATACAGAAAATGTGGTACATTTGCACAATGGAGTACTACTCAACTATTAAAAACAATGACTTCATGAAATTTGAAGGCAAATGGATGGAACTTGAAAATATCATCCTGAGTGACATAACTCAGGCACAAAAGAACACACATAGTATGTACTCACTGATAAGTAGATATTAGCCCAAAAGTTCGAAATACCCAAGATTCAATTCACAGACCATATGAAGCCTAAGAAGGAAGACCAAAATGTGGATGTGTCAGTGCCTCTTTTTTTTTTTTTTTTTTAATTTTTGATACTTTATTTACATTTCCAATGTTTCCCCTTTTCTGGGTCTCCTCTTTGGAAGCCCCCTATCCCCTCCCCATCCCTACCTCTATGGGGGAATTCCACCTCCCACCCACCTGCCCACCCATCCCCCTATTCC
>CM052709.1:33004052-33038984 GCA_028551405.1 Uromys caudimaculatus
TTTCACTTAACAGTAACCGCTGGACTGAGAGTGAGGTACCAGATGGAGGGTTTGGAGAATGTTCTGAAGGAGCGGAGGGAATTGGTAGCCCCATGGAGGGAGCAAGAGCGTCAATGGGCCTGACCCTCCCCCTGGTCGTCCTGGAGTTCGGACCACCAACCAAAGAATACACATCTATTGAGCCATGGTTTGGACTACATATGTGGCAGAGGACGACCTCGATGGCTATCAGGGAGAAAGGAGAGGCCCTTGGGCCTGAGGGTGCTAGAGGCCCCAGTAAAGGGGAATGTCAAGGTGGGAATAGGGGAATGGGTGGGCGGGTGGGTGGAAGGGGGAATTCCCTCATAGAGGTGGGGGAGGGGATAGGGGGTTTCCAAAGAGAAGACCCAGAAAAGGGGAAGCATTGGAAATGTAAATAATCAAAAATAAATAAAAAAAAGAAAAAAAAAAAAAAAAAAGAAAGAAAGAAAGGAGTCAGATATTCAAGAAGCCTGCTGAAAGCTAGAGACTATGGTGATGATGGTGACTGACAGAGAAATTAGAAGAGGGGGAGAGCAATCAATGAAACCATCAATGACTGAAGAAAACCTAGAAGATCAAGCACAAAAGGGAAGGTTCCCACATCTTAAGCAATCACGTGCTGTGGAGTGCATGTCCTCTACGCATGCACTTTTGTACAGAACTGTACAAAACTACAAAAAGTATACTGGCTACAACCAAATTTTGTTTCTCTTTTAAAACAGGATCTCACTATGTATCCCTGGCTATCCTAAAACCTACTGTCTATACCTAGGAGAACTCAGAGAGTCCTGAGTAATAATATTAAAGGCATGTGCCATCATGCTCACCCCTAAAATCAAATTTCAATTTTCCAGTGTATGAACAGATTTTAATAAAAATAAAATCTTTATTATCCTTAAAAATGTCAAATTTGGGATATTTCTGGTTTTAGCTATCATACTATATCAGCACATGAAAACATTTAATATCTCACAATTTGGCAAACATATTTGGCCTGTTATTAGTTAATTCTGTTCAAGATTTTATTTCTACTCTTGAATTAGTAAGTAACAGTTAACCATATACTGTAACGTCCTACTCCTGGTATACAACAATGTAACTGTTCTAAACGCACATGGGGTCAGTGATCCTCATAACAACCTTAGTCTACATCTGATGACAACAGTGACACAGAGGTGTAGCTCAGCAGCAGAGCCTTGTCTAAGCAGTAGAAGGTCCTGGGTTCTATCCCCAGTACTGCACCACTACCACCACAAACCAGTTGTTGAGATGAGTAGGTTTAAGTACAGGGAAGTGTCCATTCCAGGCAAAGAGTGATAAATGTTCCAACCCAAGACTATATGGTCCACTATCCATGTCCTTTCTGCTACAGAGGAAAAGAAATTGTAGTCTGGGTTTTAAAATCAACTTCACTTATAATCCTAAACACATCAGTAACTACTTTAGTTCTATTACAAACATTTTCTTTCTTGATACTCCTCCCCTCTAACAGTTTAGAAAAAAAAATAGTCTAACACAAAACACAGGTCTGTGAGTTACCTTTACTACCACATGGCTCTCTACATAGAAACACCAACTAAGAGAGGACTTAGAGCACGGAACATTCTGAAGACCTCATTCTCCTTCAACGATACATGGTAACTATGAAGGTTTGGAGAATGGGGGCAACAAGGAACAACTAGGACAGGTGTGGTGGTGCACACTCTCAATCCCGGCACCAGGAGAGCTAAGGCCGAAGCTGAGTCCCAGGGGCCAGGGACAAGGGGAAAAGTCAAAGAGGCAGAGAGACAGAGGAGAGGCAGAGAGGCAGAGAGGCAGAGAGGCAGAGAGGCAGAGAGGCAGAGAGGCAGAGGCAGAGGCAGATCTCTAAGAGTCAAGGCCAGCATGGTAGTCAACACAGTGAATTCCAGACAGCCAGAGTCACATAGTGATGCCCTGTCTTAGGGGGATATATATTAAGAAACAGCTAATTTGTTTATCTTCTGTCTTCAGATTCCTTTATAAACTACATGTGTTTTGAGAGAGAGAGAGAGAGAGAGAGAGAGAGAGAGAGAGAGAGAGACGAGAGAGACGAGAGAGACGAGAGAGAAAAGAGAAAGAGACTTTGTACATGAGTGCAGTTGTGAGCTGCCCAATGTAAACACTGAGAACAGAACTTGTGTCCTGTGTAAAATAAGCACGAGATCTTAATTACAGAACCATTTCTCCAACACAATATTCCTTCTTAATGGCAGGTACCCTTTTGATATCCCTAAACTCTAACATGAACTTATAAACTTACTTAAAACACAAATTTCTATTTGCAATGTTTAATTAATAACTCGATCGTGTCCTTCTCAAGCATTAATCTTGTACAGAACAAGGACATATTGCAATGTCAAAGAATCAGACGCACTTCCTAGAGTTTTTCAAACTCTAGTATGAGCAGAAGCCAAGTACAATTAATATGTTGAGTTACATGTAACAGAAATACCTAATTTACTCAGAAAATTTAAAAATTACACTTCTGTTCAGGGCATATATATTTTACAATGCAAAGTATCATTTTTTGTATATATTAAACAAGTATTTAGAAAAGTTTAAAAGGATAGTCTTCTATTCGATCATGTAGGGACTTCGTTTTACAACAAATCAAACTGCGGAGAAAAGTGGGCATGTGTTGCCCGGCCTCAACTGATGCATTTACAGTACAACTACTCCATCCAAAGCTCAGGGATCCTAGCAGAAGAGGCAGAAAAATCTGTAAAAGCCAGAGGAATAGAAAGTTTGCTGTGAGACTGTGTATCCTAGAAATGACAGAGAAAATACACCCATGAAGTCTCACCAACATGGCTACCTAAACAAGACATGAACGAGAATGAGACCAATAGATGGGCTACCATGGAGGAGGGAAGCTCGTGGGGCTTCCACCCTAGACAAAGAACTACAGGCAACTAAGGAATGTACAACGATGGTGAAACAGTCTCCTCAGGGAAAAGTCTCTCACTGTTTATTCAAAACTAACTAGTCAACCCTGGATTCACATACACTCAAGTAACAATGGACAGAATGAACAAATTACATTCTTCTATTTAAGAGTGTACATTTGTACACACATATAATTGTGTGTAGAGAGCTATCTGACAGTAGACTAAGCAAGTGACCAAAACTAACCTCAACAATAAACTTTCCAATGTTACACTCCTAAGACAGAGTTGGGTTCTCATTAAAAGGTAAAATATTATTTTTTAAGTACTATTGGAACATTTGGGAAAAGAAAATAAATGACAGACTAGATATAACTGAATTAATTTTACATTGATTGAAACTGAGGATAGTATTAAAATAATGAAAAAAATGTTTTTAAAATGTGCACTGAAATGTTTGGGCATAAATGTTCACTACATGTTTATACATTGCTTAAATATTTCAGAAGAAAAGAAACAACCAAACACAATAAAATGATAAAGTGGAATTCGGTTTTGCTTCTTAAGGTCAAGTAAATTTGGGAGACTTTGAGTTAAGTTACCTAATTTGATTGGTTGTTTGAATGAGAAATGAGCCTGAAGGGCCATGTATTTGAACACTTCATCCCCAGCTTCGGGGAGGATGTGGACCTTCATGAGGCCGAGCCTTACTACAGGAAGTGTGTCACTAGGGGTGGGCTTTCAGAGTTTATACAAGCTCAGGCTGTTTCCTGTTCTGTCTGTGTTCTCATTCCCATGTGCTCTCCCACCTCTTTTGTCCTTTCTGCTTCCTCTGTGGGGATAAAATATGACTAAACATTTTTCTTCTTCCCTACCATGTCTGCCTGCTGTCACATCTTCCCCAGCATGATGGTCTAGGGACCATAAGCCACAATAAACTCAATCTTCCATAGATTGTTGCTGTTTAATTTGTAGGTTGCATTTTTTTTTCTTCTTTAAGTAGGGAGGGCAGTGGTATTTTATCTCAGCAACAGAAAAATAATACAACATGTTTCCAAATATCTATCTATCTATCTATCTATCTATCTCTCGTTTTTTTTTTGTTTGTTTGTTTGTTTGTTTGTTTGTTTTTTCGAGACAAGGTTTCTCTGTGTAGCCCTGACTGTCCTGGAACTCACTCTGTAGACCAGGCTGGCCTTGAACTCAGAAATCCGCCTGCCTCTGCCTCCCAAGTGCTGGGATTAAAGGCTTGCACCACCACTGCCTGGCAGTTTCCAATCTCTTAACGTCAACATATACTTCTATCATCAAACAATACATTAAGTACTTTCAAGACTATTTTAACCATGCTAAGCTTTCTAGAGCATCTTTTGGGAATAATATGTCTTTGAAAATGCTTACTGCACTATTTCTGGAAGGAAATAATCATGAATATCTGAAACACTGCAAAGATATTGCCCTGGCCAAAAGAAACACTAATAGGGTAATGATACAAAGAAGTGGTTGTTTCTAATTGTAACTGCCTAAAGACTTAAACGCAAGAGCACAAGACTGAATACTTGTTCACTTCTTAGCTCTACTAAAATTCTAATAAGCATATTTACTGTCTCCTCTAAAACTGGAACTGAGCAAATTCAGAATCAATACACAATTAAAACAGGCATTCACATACACTCACACAAAATGAAATAGAGGCTTGGCAAGATGTTTTATGAGTGTATTTCAAATTTTAATGTCCATATGAATCGTCCAAAAATTTTAATAAAAACAGAATATTTTAGTATGGTGTTAGACCCAAGATTCTGCATTTTCCAGAAAACTCTAAGGTAGTGGCAAGACTGTTGACCTATACATCATACATTAAAGTAAAAATATAGCACAAAAATGAACAAAAAGTTGATGCCTATAACCAATATTTGTGGCTTTATATTTCAAACTGCTTTCCAATGGCCTAACTCTTCCCACAGAAAACAAATATTTTTCATTACTTAATAAAAACAACACAGGAAGTAAAGAAAATACACATATCATTGTTATCTGAAGACATCATTTTTCAGACTGTCACAGACGCCCATTCAAGAACAGCCAGCTTATATTGTATACTTTCACTCTCCCGTATTGAATTCCCACATTGAAAAAACAAACAAAAACAATACACTTGTTTTCATAGAACTACAGAATTCTCTGATCTGCAAATAAAACTGCCCCACCCCAATATAACATTGATGAAGCCAGAATCCTTATCAATGATTTACTGAAAGCAGCAGTTCATTTTCATAAACCATCCCAAAACATAAAATTGATGGAACCAACGGCTGTGTTGGGCATACACAACAGCTGATCAAAATCATTCAAGATTTTTATTCTTACAGATTTTCTCTTAGTTTTTAAAGTTTTTCTCTTACCCTGTATATATTGATAATGCAGTCACTGAAATAAAAGCAGTTCTTTGAATCAATGAAACAGTATTCAACTACAGAAATAGGTAAACAGGATTATAATATATTAGATCGTATGCAACTTTATATACATACAAAGACTAATAACTACTTTTATAAAATGTATTTTATGTAACCAAATGAGCTTTAAGCTAATTATTTTACTGTGTAGCTAGGTATCAAAACAGCACTGTCACCCAGCAAGGCTACATGTGACATATTACCTTCTTTTCTTAACAAAGAAAACTTGTTAAAATTAGAAATTATTTCTCCTTATACCTGGATTTCGTCAAATTAAACCTTTTATCATTTTACTTTATTAAAAACAAAGAAATGTCTTTGCATATTACATGATGTCAAAAGTTGAATTTCTATAATAAAATAATTTTGTAGTCTTTTTGTTACAATGAAGGACAAAGATTAGCCAACTGTTTAGATTCTTCTCCTTTATGTTGTGTCTTTGATCACTAACAATGCTGTGTGAACAGCCAACAGAAGGCTGACATTTCATAAAATATGCAGTGATAAAAACTAATACTGTAGCATCTGGGAGCAATATATAAAATGCAGAAATACACCTAATAACTGTGATCTTAAATTATGAGCTACTTACTTTTAAAAGTTAATGGGGAAAAAAAAATACCTAAGATTAAAGGGGAAAAAAACCAGCAAAATAAAAGGTTTCTTTTTTAATTTTTTTGTACTTCTAAATCTAAAAAATATGACCATTATACTCTTCTTCCCCTCTAAAAACTTAAAGGCTGGAGGCCTTGTTGAAACAGGCTATCTGAACTATATAACTTTTAAAAACTGAAGAACATACTACAAAATTGCAAATGAAAGTTATACAAAATAAAGAAGAAATTTTCTTCACAGGTATTTACAATTCTCAAAACTGTTTTATCCTGATGTATCATATCATTTTTTATAAGATGCCAAAGTTCATGACCAATTTGATGTATTAAGCTATAATAATCTATATGAATATCTTCTTATCCAATACTAATTATAAGTTTCCACCTTAGAAGTCTAAACAATCTGAGGACATCACAACAAGCCAAACATGATAAAATATATCTAACAATTTTAACTTTGCCACTAGACAATGTTTTTTTAATCACAGAAAGTGGTAAGTTACATAATAAAGATAATCTAAGACCAATCATAAGAATTCTCTACACAGCCTTTGGTTTAAAGAGTCACCTATCTCCATAAAAATCAGAGACCCCAGAAAATTTTCCAGTTTTTATAAATTATACTAAAGGTATAAAAAATATGAATGCTATATTCAGTACTTGAAGAACTCTAAATCAGACTTCAACTAAATTAAATCCGCAATAGTTAAGCATGTGGAAGGCACAGCCTTGTGATTACAGTTAGCATCTGAATTTAGGGACTGCATCTCTTGATGCCTGCTAGCCTTAGTATACCATTTTATGTCAGTTAATGAGGATACATATTCTGTCCCTTCTCATATTTCCTTCAATGCTGTTTAATTTTTAGGCCATTCTAATAGGTTAAACAGCAGTCTCAACATCAATCCTCATCTCCCGTAGACAAGGAAAGGCATTATACAACTTATAAGAGAGAAGACATGTTTAGATTTATAATGTTTCTAATGATAACATTTATGTAAATTATGATTTTACATAATACAATGATTTTTAGTGATACTGAATACTTTGCCATTCTTTCAACACTAACTTTCTACACATCTTCAAACTTCAAAATATCATGCTTATGATGTGATACTATACAACCCATTAAAAGTAACATAAAGCTAAAGTAAAATCTATGTAATGTTTTTTAATCTAATTTTATTCTGTTATGAAGTGTATTAGCTAAGAGGTTCCTAATCATTTCAGTTTATGCAATCCGTTAAAAGATTTTGTCTTTGTTTCACATGTATTTACATATCACATAATCACAATTACTAAAATTGTTTTCACATATGAATGTATTAATTATCCTTTCCATTATTTTGTGGTTAAAAATACTCATAGAATTATCAATATTATCAAGTAATGGTGGTAACTATGCACATTCAGAAAGAAATAACTCTTAGGCTATTTAAAATCCATTGATTTCAAGAGTTAAATGTTCTTTTTAAAAAATTACTGATGACAGAAGAAAGAAATGAAGACAATTTTTGGTATTTTTTCATCAAAACAATATACCATGTTTCCCAACTGCTAACTAAATGACTGAAACAATCTACAGAATTTTGATTTTTTTTCAATTTCAATAAAAAAAGAGTCCTCAACTATCTTGTTTATCTCAATAATGGTGCACGGATCCAACAAATATTTACAAGAATAAAAAAATGAGCATTTATACTGAATCATACATAGGCGAAGAGAGATGCTCTTCTACAGTTAGAATCAGAAGCAGGAACACAGGACCAGGTCCAAGTACACACCGCACATGCTGTGGAGACCCCAAACTTCAAACTGTAACAAGTTGGACAACTGAAACGTTCTAAGGAGGAGAGCAGCAGGGTAAAGGCAATGGTTTAGAAAGATTAATCTGACAGCAATACACACTAAATATCTGGTATCACAGAATGCTACCAAATAAGATACATGAAAGAGTTCAAGAAGGTTACAGGAAGTAGGCGTGGCTTTGTGAAACAGTACAGAAGTGGCAGAAACAAAAACTAAGACTTTACATTGACAAATTAGTATGATGGACAAAAGGGGAGACAGTGAATTCCTGGGTGTTAGAAAAGAGCCTAAAGAATAAAGGAAGAAAAGCCAATGGATGCTTGGCTGATGAGATGTGCTAAAGGCAAGACGGCATGATTATTTCTAGATAATAAAGTAATGAGAAGTCCATAAGCCTGGAAGCTGAAACACAAGCACAGAGGTACAGATATCAGGGTATTATAGAAAGATTAGTACTAAAAGTAGAAGAAACTTATGAAGATGTAATAGTTTAAAATCATGAGAAGAAAAGAGTAAGGAGCAGAGAGCTACAGTATTTAATATGCTCTACAGTACCAGCCCCAAAGGAATGACTCAAAAGGAGGACACAATGTCAACACTATTATAGCCAGGGCCATGCTTTAACTGAGGGGAAGCAGGGCCGGGCCAGAGAGTCACTGTGCAGTCCCGACTTCTTTGGAACTCGCATTCTACCTACCTAATAACATTCTGACCACCACACCAAGCTCAATGAAACATAACATTTTACATGATTTTGTTTGTCTGCTTGCTTAGTTTTGGTTTTTGGAATTGGGGGGGGTGTTAGTAGATAAACCAAGGGCGTGATAGAAACTATAAAACTTTTATACTCAGAAGTGCCTACTGTTTTGTTTCAGTGATTCTAGAATGCAGAGAAAGTAAATGCCATAAAAGACCTGATCTCAAAAATTTTTTGAACTACAGCAAAAGTGTATTCATGTGTTAGTTATAGTAATTTCTCTTATGTTTTCCTTGTCTATAATATATATCCTAACATTTTCTCAAATTTAGTTTGGTATGTATTGTAAACAACACACTATAATCAGATATTTCCTAATTTTAATAAAGCAGAGCCCAAAACACTTGACCTTTTAAAGTGTCAAAATACTTACTACACCCAACTTTAAAATAATTTACAGGGCAAAGCCTCACTGAGTTCATAAAGAAGAACAGAACTCATGAAAAGCCTCCAACCTCACTTTACCTTGGGCCCAAACCTTTCAAACAAAAGACTCAGCACCAAACATAAATGTAAGGAGATAATGAAGAGAGGAAAAAAAAACCCTGAAAATGATCCGTTCCAATTTTATCAAAGTTTAAGGAGGATTTCAAGGAAAAACAAAGGCTTGACATGAAGATAGATGTGCTTGTTTATCAGCATGGCCACTTCTGAAATGTAAGTTCATGCACACACTTAACATGGCTTCTCTCTATTAAATATATTTAGGCTAATTAATAAATCAGATATGTTTTTAAAATTGCAGGTGACTATTATATGTATATTGGATATTTACATACAACGTAATATTGTATTTTTACTGCATGAGATGGTGGGTCAGTGATGTAAATGTGTGGTATGTCTGCCACCTCCAGTTTTACTGACAACAAAGAGAGTGTGAAATCGCCACTGCAAACAAAACATGAAGAAATTAACTTTTAGGTATTTAATGCTGATTCAACATTATGGGCATTTACTAAATCTAAATTCTTCTGTATTTATTATTAAAGATAAAAGTGCTGGAGAGACAGCTCAGCAGTTAAGAGCACTGGTTGCTCTTCCTGAATTCCTGAGTTCAATTCCCAGCAACCACATGGTGGCTCACAACCATCTGTAATGAGATCTGGCACCCTCTTCTGGCCTGCAGGCATATATGCAGACAGAGTATTCATATGCATAAATAAATAAATTTTTAAAAAAGAAAATAAGGATGAGAGTATACTTGTAGATTAACAAGTATCTAATACCTAGCTTATAAAAATAAGACACAAGATAAATTGGCCCCTTTTTCTTAAGCTGTTCAAGAAAAACAGTAATCAATATGAATACAAATTATATTTTATACTTTAGGAAAATTTTCCAATCACAAATTTGAGTTATAGAATACACATAAATGCTAATTTTATCTTTAAATATGTTTTAACTAATGTAGTTTAATAAATAAATTTCTAAACCTGAAACACAAATGTTCACTTTATTAAAAGGTAGTATCAATAAAATTATTTGTTTCTATAATAGCTACTTAAATGTTTTTCCCAGCTTATTCCTTCAAATTAAGTCTACATCTAAAGTGGCATGTGTGTGGCAGGGGTGGCATCCTGACTTAATTCATCTTCTTTGCATATAATAGAGCAAACACAGAGGCAAGCACCACAATAGTGGAATTTGGTTGCCACAACTTCAGGATTTATCTGTTTGTCACTAAGAACATGAAAATGGTAGGCTTTACTGGGAAAGGGGTAAAGGAATGGCTTAAGCAGTTATACTGTAAAATGTGCTCCACTACCACAACATAGTGGGTAAAAATAATGCCATGACATGCACTCCTAGACAGGTCAGAAAAGGAAAAGACACCATAGTGAATCACAAAGAGCTTAAGAAAGGAACTGAAATCTGAGAGTTTATTCATACGATAAAATTTAATATTTACTAAGTATTTTAAATGATTAAGCTGGTTATTGAGAAAACAGGTGATCATAAAATCCTGGCTCCAAGTAGAACACTCCTGAGACTGAAAAGGAGTGTAAAACAGGACGTTGTCTGTCTTTTCTTTGATGCCCATCTTCTGCTTCCACAGCTTGAAGTTCTTTACAGGTCTGTAGACTTTGAGATGAAATGAATATTCTGGATTGGCCTGGTAAATTCGAAAGAAAGTGTTCAGAAAGACGGATCAGAGAAAGGTACCAAGTTCAACAGAAGTTGAAACCAAACCAAAGTTCAAACCAGAAGAAGGAATCCATGTGCCAAATTGAACTGCCTAGAGAGACTAGAAATCATTTTAAGTTTCCAGGCAAATGGCATCTTAATCTAATGGAAGTTGAGGTGTATTTTGAGAGCAAAGGAAGTTCTTGAGATTAGCTTGAGAGAATAGGGTCTTAGAAACTCAACAGTCACCTAAACCACCCCAAGCCACTATCTTTCCGATTCTTCTCTCACAAATTGAAAACAAAATTAATGAGCCACAGAGGTGAATTTTGGAGAGCAGTATTTTAATGTAGGGAACTAAGAAGAAAGAATAAGGATCACCATATAGCATGATGGGTCTCCAGGAATGGGGTAACACTCAGCCTCACTATCTTGAAATTAATACAGGCTTACTGAATAGAGAGTGGCAGTAGAAAGCTGGTCAGTCAGCTCCCACTCCAAGTGTTCAGGGCCTTACAGCTTCAGTCACATTCTCATATGACTTTAAGGAAGGACTTCTCCTTTGGGGCAAAAAAGGTAAACACCAGACCTCACTTCTGTTATCTCCACCATACAGCTACAGCAAAACCAGAAACAGTTTAGCTTAAGGACAAGACTCGAAACTCTCCATTTTGGGGCATCTTTCACTGCTTACTTTGCCTTTTTCTAATAAAATGTTTCACTCTGTAATAACAACTCTAAAAAAAATAAAATAGGACTAACATGTCTACTTGAAGCATCAATTTCAAAAACTCTAAGTTAGGCAGGCTAAGTCTCCACAGAAGAAGTAAATGAAGGGTTAGGCTTTCCTTTAAGATGAAAATGCTACAAGCCTAAATTTCAACCTAAAAAGATCAGAGAACAGAGCTGGGTAATCAAGATGGAGTATCACTTTGTCCTTTAACCTTTCACTTTAAAACACATCTCCTTTTTGTCATGCTTGTAAAAGCTTAAGCATACATGTAGTCATTCCAAGTAAATCCAAATCTAAGTAAAAACTACTCTTAAAAATTCAAAGTAGGGACCAGAGAGATAGCTCAGAAGAGTACTGGCCCAAGTTCAATTCCCAGGCTCCACATAGCTGCTTACAACCAACTACAGCTATAGCCCAAGGTGAACCAAGATGTTTATCAAGTCTATGCAGGCACCAGGCACCCAGAGAGTACACAGACATAGTTGCAGGTAAATCACCCATAAACATAAGATATTTTTTAATTCAAATTAACTCTTACTAACTTAATTTCAAACTTAATTCTAAAATTATAGGTACTAAAGGAAAACTGGTGCCAATCAGAAGTCTATTAATAGATTGTTCTAGACTGGCAAAGGCCAAAAAGACTAAATCTAGCAGTCAACTAAGTAGGATGAATTAGACATTGTCATGGACTCCTCAGGCAGGACAAACTGAACCATCTTATTTCAGAATAATTTAGAGATTATCCAAATCTTTAAGTTTACTAAATCTTAAATCAACATTTTTACTTCTAGAATTTAATCAAAAAAGAAAACTAAACAAAGCTATGTCCCAAATCATCCTGTTAGCCTCCTTGTGTATTGTGCCTGTCATTAGGGTAGGAACTGAACAAAGTATCTTAGAGTGACTTAGTGATACTAAGCTGCTTTAAACCTATTTCCTCAATATTAACTCAGAAGCATCTAAGCCATGAAGTAGCCTTTATTTTCTTGTTTTCTACTACTGACACTTTGTACAAAAACAAACGTACAAATAAAAAAACCCTGAAAATAAACATAATCCATTTTAAATAACTTTGTTGAGATACAATGCATATATAACTTGTTCATTTGAAGTATATAAATCAAAGGTTTATGTTGTGTGCAGAACTGTACGTACATAACCACAATTAATTTTAGAATATATAAACACCCTCCCACCAACCATCTCGTACTTATTGATGTTCCTCTATCTCTCCAATGTGAGTGGCCACGGTGAGCAAGGAAATGGCTACACAATTCCATCACCTAACACTTTTATGCTTGTAAGGTCAATTACAACTTTATGAAATAACTTATTCCCCATCCCTCATCAAAGAAAACTTTTAACTTTTGGAGAAATAAATGTACGTATCTGTCCAGACCTGAAGGGTAGTGATGTGTCTTAAGGAAAACAAAGTGTACTTGTCCAAATGTTTCCATAAAGGAAATAAGAGAGGAGCAGTTTGTGTGGTAAGTTTTCTGGGTCAGAGCGTACTGGAATGTTATTAAAGTGCCAGCACACTCACTAGCTTACGGTTCCACATCAAGTCCTAAACATCAGAGGCAAAGAGGGAGAATGGCTAATAATTACCTCAAGCTCTTCATCCTAGAAACAACAAAAACACTTTATTTGTATTGAAACTTTTTGGGTCTCTGAAGTTGAGAAAATTAGGAATCCGCTTTTGGCTAAATAAGAAAATGTGTTAGTACTAGAGTAGAACAAAACTCAAGAGAATAGAAAATTTGGCCTTTGTAGAACCCTAATAGTCCAGTTAGGCTGGAAAAAAAAAAAGACTAACCCTAGGAAAGCAAGTCCCCCAGCTACGCTGAAGAGATAGGTGGAATGGTTAGTCGTTCCATCCTGAATCTCTGGCCCTGTGCAGCAGCTTACTGGGTCATAGTCATATAGCTTTTAGGTCTGCCCACTTCGCTAGATTCAGAAAAGCTTAACTTTTTCTTTTCTTCTATTTCTTTTCTGAGTATGCAGAGTTTCTCGTTTGTTTCTTTAATGACTTGCGTATTCCTAACATTTGGTATTCCTCATTCTTTCTCTAGGCCTTCCTAATACTGCAGCCCTTTAATACAACAATCCTCAGGTTGAGGTAACCCCCGACCAAAAAAAAAAAAAAAAAATATATATATATATATATATATATATATATATATATATATATATATATATATATATATATATATTTGTTCCTACTTCATAACTGTAATTTTGCTACTGTTATAAAATGTAATGTAAATATCTGGTAGGCAGGGTGGTAATAAGATGACCCCTGAATGGGTTGTTTAACCCCAAGGGGTCTTGATTCACAGGTTAAGAACCACAGCTTTAAACTCTGTGGGCTGTTTGTGTAATGTGCTGCCTTCACAACATTCCCTTCCTCCAGACAGCAACTAAGTTTCCCACTGGTCTGCCTTGGATTTTTTTCCTTTTAAACGCTAATAAAATTGTCTTGAGAATTTCTGATTTCTTTGGAGACTCAGTTGTGTCATAAGATGTTTTTCTGAAAACTCTCTTATGAGACGATACTTTGCTGAAGCATACACATGGGAAGATGGTTTGCTAAGAACAGACACGAGGTATTTTTCTGAAAGCTGCCTGGAAAAGGGGCATGAGATACTTTTGCGAGGGTGGATGCCCGAGAGAACACGTGATGTCTGGAAAGGATATAAATACAACCCAGCAGACCGTGGAGGACACATGTGGTAGAGGCTCTGCCTTGCCATTCCTAAGTGCTGCTTACAAATGGGTCAAGCTACTGCTGCTGATTCATGGAAAGTAAACTACTGGTATCCTGACAACGCAGATTAAATTCATTCCAAAAAAATTATTTCTAAATAGGTCCACATCACCCTTTGCCCTATTAACTCTTCCTTTCCACTACCTCTAGTGGGTGGTGGGCTAGAAAAGAGGTTAAAACATTTAAGTACACTTACTAAAATAGGTTTTGAATAATATAAACCTACAATTGTTCTTTTGATTTAATAATGTGTTCCATTTGAGTACATTTTAAAATTATTATTAATTATTATTAGAGTTTTAGAGACAGGATCACTCTATGTATGTAGCGCTGGCTGTCCTGGAACTCACTATATAGACCAAGCTAGCCTCGAATTCAAGAAATCCGCCTGCTTCTGCCTTTACCTCAGTCTCTGGCTATATCCTCCCAATGCTGGTGTGTACAGCCATACCCAGCCCTGGTGACCATAAAAGTATTCCAACATTCCAATAATGTATTCAGTGCCATTTATAGGGCTATTACTGATATTTCTCTGAGGACTAAAAAGTAAGCATCTTTTCTATCATGCCTTCAGGCTAAATGCTACGCTCATGGTACTGGGGGTCCTACAAAAAAACCTGGTGCCTTTAGATCAGGCTTGAGAGGAAGGAGGACAGAATGGCTAGTATTACTGTACAGGTAATTCCACTGGCCTGCTCTCAGGGACCTTGCAACTACTTATGTCATCACCTGCCATGGCCAGGTGTGGCAGGTGTGTGTTGCAGAAAAAAGGACCTCCAGCCACCTCACCCAGCGCGCTCTCTCTCTCTCTCTCTCTCTCTCTCTCTCTCTCTCTCTCTCTCTCTCTCTCTCTCTCTCTCTCTCTCTCTCTGCATTCCCCCTCTCTCTTTTCTGCACCAGCCCCCTCTGCCCTCTCTGTCTGCCCTCATAACACACTCTCTACTCTCTGTCTATCAGTCTGCCTATGTAAGTGTCCGCTTCTCTCCCTCTATCCCTTCCCAGTCCTTTCCCCTCCTCCAATAAGCCTCTTTTGCACCCCATCTGTTGCATGGTGTGATCTCTGAAGGGTGCACCTTGGCAAGGCCCACCAAAGATACCCCTCACCACAATATAGTTCATAACAGCTAGAAGTGGTTGGATCACACACTACCTTAGACCATACGGCCCCAGTCAGTTAATTTTCTAACTGGATAAAAGTACCACATAAAACTACTAAGGTTTTAAATCTGATTAACTGTCTTAAAAGTATGGTATCTCAGGAACACACACACACACACACACACACACACACACACACACACACACACACACACACAAGCAATAGGGAGGGTTCACAATGGTTACAATCTATCTGTCTGGCCTGAGCCAAGCCAGGATTTCATGCTTAGACTGGACAAAATAATGGCAAGTTCCCTACTGTCCACTTCTTTTATGAGTTTCTTTCCCTCTCAGCAAAAGTTTATAGCTAAGAGTCAAGTGGGTATCAAAACAAGATCCACTGTTTGGTGCTCACAATTACAATTTGTGTAGTAAGATATGTGAACTTTTTAAGACCAAAGAATCTTTGCTATGTTTCTTTATTTCCCTTTTGGGGGCTTACATGCCTAGTCCATATATATAATCTCCTCCTCATCTATGCTAACCTAATTCAGGTGTTTTGGTTTTATTTAAGAAAATGGAGTGAACGTCCCCAGTTAAATTGTAAGGTGCATAGATCCCCACAGAGATTTGTGCCCTGAGAGTGAATGGATCACAGAGCTCACCACAGGCAAGAAAGAACCACATTGCCTTTTTGCCATCTTGGCTAATAATCTCATGAAGATGGAAAGAGACATGTAACCTGGTCAACTGTATCATTAGGACAGCCACAACCATTCTTGGTTAGTGATATCAAGATGGAGAAGACCATGTGTCTTTATCACCATCTTACTAACCACATGGCATATCCCACAGTGGTGGTACCCATAATATTTCCCAGTACATACCTCTGAGCCCTGGGGGGGGGCACCACACCCCTAGAATTTCCTGTACCACAAGCACTCAACCATACAAATCAAACCCCTTATCCCAACTCTTTCATTTTTGATTTTCACATTCCTGAATGCCTAACAAGGATCACAGAAATATGAAAACCAGAGGAAACACAACATGGATTCTTATACAAAGTCATAGGTTTAATAATTTCTTTGTTTTGTTTTTTTTTTTAACTACACAAGTAATCAGGCCTCCATGGTTGGTTTGTTAAAATTTGACACAGCATTTTACATGATATATTTCCAAAGAGAGCTTGGAGCTACACAGGATATTTGGCATCCCTACTATGTCCTATTCTATAGCTACTGAAAGCAGTTAAAAGAAGAAATGTTTTATTAATCTTAACAGAGGCAAGAAAATGTTGTGTAGCTTAGAAAAGAATAACACAAGTTATGGTACTTGAGTTGACTATAATAATAAAAACAAAACCCTACCATTTTATAAATAGGCATCTCCTGACCTCCTTGGTTTAAAGGTAACCAATAAAAACAACATGGAATCTAAAATCTAGCCTAAATCTTCCACACAAATTCTGTTTCCTCTTAAAAGTAGATCTCTAGAACAATTTAGGATATTGGGTATTAAGACTTCAAAGAACAGTACTATAATGGAGAGTTTTAAAGGAAATGGGGAGGAAACAGTATCTAAGAATAAATCAGGTCATATCTTTTTACTGTTTCTACAGAATACTAGAGGCTATTTTAAAGGATTAGTGTTCATTTCATTCTGCAAGTCAGGGATAAGAAAAAGGAAGAAAAAAAAAGAATTGAACAAAAATCCACAAGTCTATCTTTAATGCAATCTAATGTCCACTTGTCAAACAAAAAGGAAACATACTAAGATCAAATGTTTTTATGGAAGACCAAACTATGAAATATCATTATTTCTATACTTAAAGTAATGCTAATTCTGTTAGACTATCATGGGAAAAAAATCTATTAAAGTAACCAAATACTCCAATTAACCAGAATATTCAGCTAGGAATTACAAAAATTCTAAATCAATCTCTACCTTAAGAATAAGTGTTGGGGAGATGGTTCAGTGGGCAATGTGCTTGATATGCAAGTATCAGGGACTGATTTAGTATTTCTAGCAGCCACATAAAAGTCAGGCCAAGTGGCATGCATTACACATCTGCAACCCTGGTGCTGGAGAGAAGGGACATGGGTAGAGCCTGGAGCTTACTGAACAAGCTAACAAAATGGCAATGGCAAGCTCCAGTATTTTACACACACACACACACACACACACACACACACACACACACACACACACACACACACACACACAAGCTTTTTAAAAAAATCAATGATATAATTCTACACTTATGCTTTGCCTTACCTTTTTATCTACTTACTTTTCTTGACAATTATTAAATGTAGTAAGTATATATACATAGAGTTAACTATGATATTAGTTCATCTAGGTAAACACCATACTTTCTGCTGAAGTATTATTAAGAAATTTCATCATTTTTAAGAACTCTAGGGGGCTGAAGAGATGGCTCAG
The DNA here is from genome assembly GCA_028551405.1 of Uromys caudimaculatus. Taxonomy (NCBI): domain Eukaryota; kingdom Metazoa; phylum Chordata; class Mammalia; order Rodentia; family Muridae; genus Uromys; species Uromys caudimaculatus. The sequence continues at coordinate 33,021,789 of CM052709.1, forward strand.
TGGTTAAGAGCACTGACTGCTCTTCCAGAGGTCCTGAGTTCAATTCCCAGCAACCACATGGTGGCTCACAACCATCTGTAATGGGATCTGATGCCCTCTTCTGGTGTGTCTGGCAGCTACAGTGTATTCATCATATACAAATAAATAAATAAATAAAATCTCAAAACAAAACAAAAAAAAGAACTCTATTGTCTTTAAAATCCCAAGAAACGTGCACAAAAAATATAAGAGGCATGTTTTGTGCATCAACAGATGCAGCGTGCCAGCTTCGTGGAGTCAGTATGCACAGGGGTTAAGAGCATGGGCTCTGGAAGCCTACTGAGACCTAGCCACTTCACCTAAAAATGAGCTTCTCGTTTATAAATTAGGGAAGGATTAAATGCTACAATATGTATAAACTGCTCACTCAGTACTTCCTCCCAACTTATCTGTTCTGCCTCTTCTCACACATTGATTTTATCCTTCTCTGTGAGTAGTATGGCCATCTACGGAACATCATTGATATCTGCTTCCCAAGCATATTTTCTCTCACAATTTGTTACAATGTTTTATTTGTAGCTCTAACTTTGTGTTTATTGTGGTTTTTGCTTCCTGCAAAATGCAATGACTTATTATTGCAATATTTAGAATTGTAAATTTCAAAAATCTATAAATACAAAGTTAAAATAAATTATTTTATAAGAAGCTAGTCCTGATTATAAATGCAGGCTAAGAACTTTTTCCTTTACACAAAAAGCCATGATTTGAAATAACCCAAAATCTGTTCCTTACAAAGAATATTATACAGTACCACAGTTCTTAATTGCTTTAAAATAAAGTATTATGAATTACTGAAAAAGACATGAATAACTTGGTGTATATAGAACTTGGGACATAATATAAAGAACTACCAATTTTGTTATTCAATGTTATTTTCTGATTCACCCAGAAGCCTGTTACTTCAAGGTGACCACTGTATTCTAGAAATGGGGATCATCACACCCAGGAAAGGCCTCATTCAGAAAAAAATCCACACAGGGATGTTGTTCTCTCTTCAGCATATCAAAGTATATTCTTACTGTAGGCCAAGTCACCTTACTACTTCTGATTTCTCCACAAGTTTTGGTGTTCAGTGCTTTTCCTCAAAGTTACTGCTCTCCCTTCATAAACATTAAGTAGCTTGGGAAGATACCTTTGGAATAAGCAAATATTCTTTTTTCTCCTTAAGCCATTTTATTTTAATCAACTGACAAATCCTACATGAAATAATTATTACTGTGGTGTTTGTCTTGTGTGAAGTGGAAATGTAAGTGTTCTTTAGAAAGTCAGTTGGATGGTGTTTTGCTGGGGCACACGCGTGAAAGTGGACACAGGTATGAAAGGCTTAGGTAGACCAATGAAGGAACATTTCGCTGAAGCAGACACAGGAGAGAGGATGTTCTGCTAAGGTAAGCCTGTGAAAGGACACGTGATGAAGGATTCTCTGCTAACAACAGGCATGTATTGGTCCCCCTTCCATTGTGTAGTTGAGCTGCATTTGTCAGGACTATGTGGACTTGGGTTGACTGGATGCACATGCTGAGGAAAGGGCCGTGGAGAACACGTGATGTGTGGAGGATATAAATAGGACTCCACAGAGTGATGGAGACAGAGCTTGGCTTGCTGGCACAGCCAGCTGTGCAACGCTTGTGGTTCTCGAATCTTTGCTGATAGAGGCACAGCTGAGAACTTCTCCTAGTGTTCCTGTTGGTCCCTCCTGTTTACTTGAGCCAAGGCTGAGGCCTGGCTGTCTCTGCTAGGTCGTGTCACCACTGTTGCTAACCTGACTCTACCAAACTGGACTGCTGGTGTTATCTGTGAAGTGTCTGCGAATGGATGGAGCTGCTGCTGCCTGCTAACCCGTGAACTGAACTGCTGGTTTCCAGACAGCACAGACAGGAGTTGCTCCAAAGAACTTTCTAAACAGGTCCACTTCCCCTAAACCCTTTCTTTCCCACTGCCTCTGGTGGGTGGTGGGCTACAAGGGTGCTTAAAAAGTTTAAGAACCATCATTAAAAATAGGATTTGAAAAAATTAAAGTTACACTTCCCTGACCTGAGAAGTCCTGGTGGTCACTCTGTTTTCCCAGGTGTGCTGAGGGCATAGACCCCCACTTAGTTTCTTTCCCTCTGTAACTGGCAGTGGAACAAAGGCTGCCAATGACATATGACTGCCTTATCCTGTCATGAACCTTCACTCATTTTAATAGCTATGTATGTCTAAGGCTTGAGTTAGGAGGAGTTTTTATACGGCCCTAGTTTCCTCCTGCAACTACAGCTCATGCTGGATCCTGGCCAAGGAGCCACCATGTTGAGTGTTAGTTTACATGGAAATCTCTGAATATACTTCTTTTTAATTACATCTATCTATCTATCTATCTATCTACCTATCTATCTATCTATCTACCTACCTATCTATCTTGTATGTCTGTGTATGTTTACATGGAAATCTTTGAATATACTTCTTTTTAATTACATCTATCTATCTATCTATCTATCTACCCATCATCTATCTATCCATCCATCATCTATCTATCCATCCTCTATCCAACCATCATCTATTTATCCACCCATGATCTATCTATCTATCTATCTATCTTGTACACACACACACATCTAATAAAATTAAAGTTACAATTATCATACTTTTAGTTCTTAAATTACTTTACACTGAATAGTTATAATTGAGAAAAACGTGGTTTTAAAACTGTATCATGTAACAAGGGCCAAGAAATCTCTTAAAACAGTAAAGTATGTTATCTTTGGCTATAGTGACTTAACTTCCTCAATCAGACATCTACTAGTTCCTGTTTTGAAGCATCTATAAGTTGTCAATGACATCTGTCAGCAACTGTGGTATTTCATTTTATAAATAACTATGCAAAAATTTTGTTGCAAGTAATGCATCATGATGCGCATTTAAGGTTTATCGAATAAAGAATCTTGAGCAATCTATTTTAAAGTAACTTAGTTCCACAGCACATTTGAGGCTAAGGGGTAAGCTTATTTCCAGAATCAAAAGAAAAATAGCAAATGTTCTGTCTCTGCAAATCTACTCCCATTTCTCAACCTGAAACCCTGTCACAGGAACAGAAGAGACTCTACTGGTACGTATGAGGGGCAATCATGGAGGACAGTGAATTCCAAAGCTCTTGCTTTGCAAAAATATTATACTTTTGACAGGATGAAGACCTGAAAACATGTAATGTAACCTTAAATTATTCAGTTACTCTTTTACAAAAGGAAACCTTATCAAGTCTAATGCGGAAAGACTTCAAGGTTACTCAGGGTTTCAAGAAAAAAAATTTTTTTTATCAAAACTTTACTTTGTACTTGTTCATCAAATACATTCCCTTACATCGAAGACAAAAAATTCTCACTAATTATGTCAGACAATTTATTAATATTTAAAGCTACAGAATTATTTTAATAGGCAATCTGGTTTATCCTCAAGTATATTTTAATCCTCAAGTAAAACTTTGTCATCTAACCACACTCTTCAAATATAAACCCTAGTAAACTAACAACTATTACTGAATCTAGAAAATAACAAAATCTCTCAATAATTTATTAATTAGTATGTGGTAAACAATGAATATTCAATATACTCCTAACTGAGGTTTATAGTTTCTTCTGAACTATTTCCACTGCAGACTAAACTTCAATTTTCAGAAATATATACATTTTAATTATTTCCCAATAAAACATGAAAATGACTTAGAATACATCTAGATATCAAGGAAACATATTATGATATTTATTATATTTATATATTCCAAGGTTATAGTGTTTTTGTAAAGGATATGAACTCATTTTTTTCAAGTGATTTATTTTCATAGTAGATACTTGGTGACAAAAATTGATAAAATATGAAATTCCACTCATATTTCTCATATTACAATTATGATGGCAATGTCCTACAAGCTGTATCATAATTACTACTGTAGAATGTATGATGACTTAATTTTTTTATAATCTTAATTTATATTTTATAAAATGAACTCTTGATTTTAACTCGTAGTCATGTGTGCTGTTTTATTTAAGAATCTTATCTAATGGATTAAGCCATGAAGTTAAGTTGAGGTGGTTATTTTCTGACATTTATACAGCAAGTTTATACATGACTAATTTTTATTTATATATTCTTTAAAAATAAAACTTTAAAATAGAACATTGTTTGGTCCCTGCTTTACCACCTTGCTTTATTATACCAGAATACACTGTAGAGTAGAAAGTCAAACGCTGATATGCAATGGTAGATCTCTGTTTAAGAAAGAAAATCACAGTAAACAGCTTCCTAATCTCTCAGATGCCAATGACCAGAGGATAATTCTATCCAGCAGGGGGAGATAGGAAGGAAAGTAGTAAGACAAAGAACAGGCTACAGGCTAGAAAAGCAGTTATAATTATAGCTGGGAACACAGAATTTGTTAAAGGAAGTCTACTGTATAATTATATTTGAAAATTTAGCAAGATGCCCAGAGGCTGACTCGCAGCTGTCAGGAACTGGTAACTTTACTTCTGTTCATGCAACTACCACTTCAGCAACTAAATCTAGTATATAGATGTTACTAGAGCTGGCACTTAGAGCAGAGGGACAGATTTTTTTACGACATTTTGTTTTCTATGAAAATGATAGAGCATCTATTTTAACAAACCTCACTTTACCTTTCTTTTTAGGTTTCTCTCCTTCAAAACCTAAAGATTCTCACAGCAAAGCTATTATCTCTAGGCAGCTCTCTCCCTAAACTCTAAACAGATTCAGCTCCTGACTATCAGTACAACTCTAAAGTCAGCATGTTTATAACCTATTCCACTTACTCAACTTTGCCTTTCTCATTCCCACTGATTCCTGTCATACCTAAGGGGCCCATCATAGTCTGCCAAGGCTGAAGCTCATCTACCTTTGCTCATTCCCCACCCTTCCTGATTTCCTAGTCTTTATTGATCTAAGCCATCAGATCCTATTAACTTTTGTTAAAAATGTTGTCATTCATCAATAAAGGATATACTAAAGGACTAACCCCATGTCACTGAATGTTATATTATTTAGAAATTAGTTTTACAGCCATAATCAAGTGAAAATGGGGTCATCAGGGTGGGCCCTAATCCACCATGACTGATGCCTTATAAAAGAAATTTAGACACAGACACTTAGAAGAAAAATTATGGACAGACACATAGGAAGAAGATGGCCATGGGATATAACATATACAATCCACAAGGCAAGAGTACCAGGAATTACCCACAAACAACAGAAGTTAGAAAAGGTAAGCAAGGACTAGGCCACAAATCAGTCTTCAGCTAACATTTTGAATTTATAGCTTCTAAAATGACATATTTTTATGATATCATATAGTTTTGGGTGTTTTGTGACAGCAGCTTTCATCCAATTTGTGTTGCTTTAATAAAATATCACAAAGTAGGTGATTCATAGATAATACAAATTAAATTGCTTAATGGTTCTTAGAGGTTGGAAAGTATAAGAGCATAGCACCAACCACTGGTAATTCTCTTCTTTTCTGCCTCAGTCTCTTACAGAAGAAGAAAAGGAGGGTAGAAGAAGGGTGAGCATGTATGTAAAAGAAACCTGGATGGAGTAAGAGAAGAAGCAAAGTCAGCACTCATCAGAGGCTCCTCTGACAACACTAATCTCTCATGACACACTCATGTCTTAGAGGTCCCACTTAACACTGCTGCATCAGATCTTATGTGCAGCACTCAAAACTTCTCTAACAAATAGCACTTACCAAGAGACATGAAAGCAAGGAAGGGGAAAACACTATAGATATCCTAAGAAAGAATTACCAAGTAAAAGGAAGATCACATGCAAAAAGGAGAGACTACCAGTCCTGAAAGACTAGCAATGAGGTTTCTATGACTTCAAAGGAGAATAGAGGAGAATGAATGCAGTTGAGGTCTGAGGAAACCAATAACCAACCGTCTTAAAGTCACATATGCTTTTACAATACAATGAGTGTAAAAGAGCACAGTAGTAATTATGAATAGCCTGACATACTATTAACTAAAAACAATCACTTTGACCTAGGTACAGAGCAAACTTATAGGAGATAGAATCTTGTACAATTGGGGAAGTTCAGGTGATATTTATTAGTTGCTTAGAATAAAGTAGAAGTGGTTAGAAATAACTATATTCTGGAAATGATGATGAATACACAGACAGACAGAGACACACACACACACACACACACTCATACACATGCATGCAAATTTGTTTACTACCTTTTAGTTTATATAAGAAAGTAGTAAGTTAAATAGGTAGAAAACATGTTAAAGCCTTTCGCCTACAAATTTACAAGAACAAGAGAAAGAAACAAAACCCTCTGATTTTCTTCAGTGCGGGAGGAGGGTGCAGGCGGGCGAGGGGCCTTTGAGTTTAGGAGCATTCAGCCAAGGCAGGGCTCTCGGTTCGCAGCTGTGTATTTATAAGTTATCTCCATGCCCACACCTGGTTTTCAGGAACTTCACCCCTCTTTTAGAGGGATCATTTTTATTGCATGCTATCCACTGATAAAATTCTAAACTTACATGTGTTAAAACAGTAACTTGAGAGCAGTAGCTATAACTATAATATCCTCTATAAAATTCCATCGTAAAATCCAATCCCAGATTTTGACCGACAAAATATTCAAATATAATATCTTCACATGAGAAAACTCCATTCTAGAAATCTATAATGTTCAATTCAATGCTGAACAACTTTAAAATGACAATATTACTCATACTAATATCACTGCATTACATTTTCCTTATAAAGGAAAAGCAAAGAAAAATTATATTCCTTCTTGTGAAATTGTTAATCCTGAAAGAAAAAAGTGTACTATCATTCATCTGACTCAAAAGAAGTCTAAATGCTGTCTAATACATAACATTTTTTATTTAAAAATTGAAGACTTAAAACTACTTGTACTAGTAGAGAAAAGAAATACAATGTGTTTTTAAGAATTGAAAAAAATGAGTACTTACAAGGATATTGCTTTGTTATCAATGAGCAGCTCAGTATATAGCCAATGTTAACTAACTTGTGTACCAAGGTCACTATAAACCAGTTACCAAAGCACAAGTGTGAGGTACAAATTCTAAAGCAAAAGACAGTGAAAACCATGAGACTACCAATTATGAAATCCCGTAGTAAGGAACAGAGGGAATGACTGAATTGTGAGGAAGTGTTAGGAAGGACATATTAGAAACAGGATGAGACCAGCAGAGGAGAGATGTGCTGCCAATTACGGTTCTGTCAAAAGCATTTAATAGACTCCATGATCAAAACTGCCCTAGAGCCTGGAAGATGTCTCAATGGGTCATGTGCTAACTATTAAGTATTTAGATATGAATACAGACCCCCATCACCCACATAAAGACCTATAATCCAGTGCTGGGAAGAAACAGACAGAAGAATCTCAGGGGCTTGCTGGCCAGTGGATCTAGACAGTTGTTGAGCTGCAGGTTTAGTGAGAGACCCTGTCTCCAAAAGAAATGTATAAAGCAATGACGAGGAAACCTGACATTGGTTTCTAGCCTCTACACGTGTGTGTGTGCATGAACACACAGAGTTTCAGTCTAGGTTCTCATGTTAAAGCTTAATTTTCCAAAGTTGCTAACATAAACAAACTGATATCTTGTATTTTGTACAATAATCTGTTCTTTGTCTATAAAAATTCCGAACTTTGACCCATCCCTGTAAAGACCATTAGGGGCAAGAACATCTATATCATTACCAGGTCCCTACTGTAAAGTCAAAATGGGCTAGCAACTTCATCCTTTCAAAAAACAAGTTAAGACTGGAAACACTGACACCAGAGGGGTTATGAATCTGAGACTGTGTGAAAGCCTCAAAGAAAAGCAAGGAGAGAATCAGCAGGCCTTTGAGGGTTTCTCCTCATTTGGAGAAAAGAGGATTCCCGGTCCACAAGATTCCACTCTTTTAGAAGTAAGATGACCCAAGAACAAAGAAGTAATTTTAAACCAACAAAAAACAACTCATTTGGTAAGTAAGACCATATTCAAGGCCTATGCTCAACTCTTCTATTTTCTCAGAAATTAAGGGATTGATTTTTTTAGAATAACTTTTACAAATCTGGTTTATATTACACTTACGAATATGACTTATTATTCTCATTAGCCATTTATTACATGTTTATAGTAATATTTTCTCTTTCTTGGTTTACCATAGGAAAAAATATAAGGCATTTCTTAAAGTCAACATTATTTTATGTATTATGTAGGAATAAATCATTAACTTTCAAAACTTTAACAAGAATCTCAACTGTGAAATCAACAAATCAACACAAAGTTCTAAATAATGAAGTTTCCTTAAATTTTTCTTCAGTATTTATTATAGATGTTTTCTTATGGTAGCAAAGTATATCAGAAAATTAAGGACAAGTCACTGCACCATCAAGTGATATCCCTCTCTCTCTCTCTCTCTCTCTCTCTCTCTCTCTCTCTCTCTCTCTCTCTCTCTCTCACACACACACACACACACACACACACACACTTAATGATGTACTCTATCCTGTTGCAATTCTAAATGTAAAAAATTGGTACAGTCTTTCAACAATCAAGGCCAGAAAAAAAAAATTAGGTTAATCAAAATGAGAAATATTTCAAGATTTTAAAACATATGGTGATTTAAAGATTTAAAACATGGTGACATTTAAAATGTAGAAGGAATATTTTTACTCTGATTTTATGGTACTCTCATTATTCTATAAGAAAATTAGCCATTTTCAATGAAATGAAGGCTCCAAGGATTAGAGAGTACCTCAACGACATAGTTTGTTAGAATTACCACACATAAGGGTCTTATGTGGGGCTTCTATCGCTGTGAAAAAAAAGCAAGTAAGTAATTTGGGTTTTTTCTTCAGCTTATACTTTCAGTTAACAATCCACTGCAGAGGGAAATCAGGTCAGGGAACTCCCAGTGCCAGAACTTGGGAGGCAGAAACTGAAGCAGAGGCCAAGGAGGGTGGCTGCTTACAGGCCTGCTCCTCACAGCTGGCTGAGCCAGAAGTGCAAGCATAGGGATGGCAACAGGCTCAGTGACTTGGGCTCTCCCACATCAGACACCCACTAGGTCAGGAAAGGGCTATCAGGTACAGGTCTTCTATAGGGGTAATCAAAGTGTTTTGGAACTAAACAGATTTGATAGATGCATAATACCACAACTGTACCAAATACCACTAAACTCTCAAGTTTATCTTATGTGCATGTCATCTGAAAGAAAAACAATAAATAAAAATAAAGCTGTTTCTGGTAATAAGCATATGTTTCTGTAATCAGGTATTTGGGGCAAGCAGAGACCAACTCCATAGTTTCTCTAATTATGTCTAACTTCAATCTGATCTTGAGAAAACATGGGACAAGCCCAAACTGAAATATATTTGCAAAATGACCAAGCATTTTCAAAAGTTTCAGAGTTATGAAGGACAAGAAAAGACTAAAATGGTATGGCAGTAAGAGCAATATAGAGCCCTCAGTGGGCTCTTAAAACAAACAAGGGGAGGCCCTTGGTGGAACAGAAGTGAGAGCTATAGCTCAATCAATACAATTATAGCTTATTGCTCTCTTAGCCATATAAATTTACTATAGTAAATTCAGAGGAACCTGAATAGACGTTAGTTCAGCAACTCTGGCATTGTTAAAAAAAAAAAAATAAAGGTATCAAGGAAAGAAGATAAGAAAAAATGCCTAGCAAACCAATTCAGTTACTTTCCTGAGCACATATATTAGGAAAATGTTGAAGTAAATTAGTTGAAGTCTATTCTAATGGCAAGAATTAGCTCACAGCTTTCAACTACTTAAAACATTCATTTGGGGATACAAGGGAAATTTCCTCGGTAAGGTCTGGATAATTAATTTTAGAACTCAAGCTGAGTAAAATTTAAACTCATATGGACATTTTCAACAAAAGCTCTCAATCTGAAATAAGGAGAGTCAAAGAAAAGTTTAAAAAAGAGTTACTAGCATAATCCCTATAGATAGCTATTTAATACTGAAATGGGGAAAGCAAGCTTAACAGAACAATTAGAGAATAACACTAAAAAATCTGCTTGGTAATTTTATTTTAAATCTGTAACCTCTTCTCTATAGCTATGTTATCATAAAAAGATTAAGAAGTGATTTCATAAATTATTAACAGAAATCACGTTGTGTCTCAACACTGTTATATACCCTTATGAAGTGTATCCTTCATACTCTACTCAACTCCACTCAAACTTATTCTCTTCAAAATAAATATGCTGGCTAAAAGAATCAATCTCCAAAATGAAATCGAAATGAACTGATAAACTTTTCAATTTTCATAATTATAATTAAGCCACTGGCATCTAAATACTGTACATAAACGTTACTTAATATTAAACCTGATGTCATCAAACTATTAGATAAGTCTAATTTTAAAACACATAAACATTTAAATTAGAAAATCAAGGTTTAACAAGTACACCCTTTCCCAGAAGATACACCCACTACTTCCTTGATGCCAGATTCTACCCATAGACCCATACAATAATAAAGCTCCATTTAGGAGCCACACAATCTGTGGTGTTTTAATAGTGTACTGCTAGGAAACTAAAACAGCTCTGGTGCATCAAAGAGCCAAAGTGTGCTCCTGTATTCTCAGAACAACATTCCCTCAGAAAAGGATTATTCAGTTTCTCAGCTTGAACCCAACCTCTGTGGCCTGGTTGTATACCCTACCAAAATAGCGGGATGGAGTTTGAGACCAGGCTGAAGCTCATAGACAACCAGGCCTTACAACACCTGGCTTAACAGGATAGGATAGATGTTTCAGATACCTTAAACTTCTTAAATATTTTGAACTAATAGCCTCTGAAGACAACTTTCTGTTTTGGTTGCTTCATGACAAAAGTATCAACTTAAACTAGAGTGTTAAGAAACAGAAACTTCTATTGTAGCCAGAAAGAATGAACAAAGGTAAGGTTAACTATGATACACTGACTTAAAGCTGAAACCTCAATATAATCCTAAAACTAAGTCATGTCCTTAGATTGGCATCTGGTTCCCACTTGCCATCCAGCTACACACACACACACCTTTAAAACCTGAACTAACTTTAGACAGCCCATGTAAGAAGTAATACAGAAATAAAAATGACCAAACTACTAGTAAAATAGTTCTCTTTTAAAACAGAGAGTGCGTGTACCCATTTTTTTGTACTGAATGCATTTTATGTATTTGCACATATTTTTCGAGTAGAAAGGTATCAAAGAAACATTCTCGTTATCACCAAACATTCAAGTATAAAGGTAAAACTATCCTTTTCACATACTTTAGCCTACAGCGCAGCTGAAAAGCAATACATCTTTCAGGATGACATAGGACTAACTTTCAAAAGTATAATGACAGGGCAGTCATGGTCATCAACTAAAGGGTTTAACACGCTGTGGGTCTATCTTTCAGAAATACTTATTAAACATTGAATTTAGATAGAAACTAATCCAAGGATATACAATATCAAATAACAGGGCTAAAATTTAAATATTTTATGCTCATGTGTATCTTTTAATTGTTATTCTACCTGCAAAAAAATATAATCTGAAATATCCAGACATGCAACTCTACTAATAGCTCTACTCAGAAACCAGAATATTAACAACTTTCCAGTAAAACCTGGGCTACAAAATACCAACTTCAACTACTGAACCTCTCCCAAGTAAGGTTGTGGCATACCAATATACCCCATATCTTCATTGTACACAATCTTCCTTTGGCAGCATTAATACAGTCAACCAGCATGCGTGGCTAACATGAATATACAGCTTTAGGTTACAACTCCAATAAATTCCCATCCCCCAAACTACTTTACAAAGCAGCTATTTCTGTAATAAGAACATTGTGAAAATTAGGCAATACTTTATATATACATATATATGTGTGTGTGTGTGTGTGTGTGTGTGTGTGTATGTGTATATATGTATATATGTATATATATGTATATATACACACATACATACACACACACACACACAAACACACATCCTTTTCTCTGAATAAACTCATCAATTTAAAGTGGAGCATCACAGCTTCCATTTTGAATGTCAACTCTTACTTCTATAAGTTCAATAAGTTGTATAGTTTTTGTGTCTGTTTAATTTTGCTGTGTCCCATTATTTGTTTTCAAGGTTTATTATTATAAAGTAAAACATGTCAATTGTAAAATAAACATAAAAATGTGAATGTATAAACTTTCAGGTTAACTTTGGACTAGAATTATAATAAAATATTTGCAGAGACTACTAGGGAAAAAAATACAGTCAACCAGGTGAATGGCCAAGCTTCTTAAGCTCTTTCATTATTTTGACTCTTTAGAGATTGTCTCTCACTGTAGATTTTAAGTTCAAAACTATCTGACTACCCTTAAGAGCTTTCTAGAATTGCAGTTTATTGTTTTAAAACAACTGAGTATTTTAGACAAAAACATTTAGAATACTTGATTTCCTACTTTGTACATGCATATAAAGAGCCTAATTCTACTCCACCCACAAACAATTCAAAAATCTACTATAGGGAATGTTAGTTGGTAATTACCACTCTCAGTTCTCCATTTGGTGAGGCTGAGGCATGAGAGTTCAAAGACGATCTGAGTTTTGCAATTTTAGTAGTACCAAGTCTCAGAAACAAATAAGTATAGAATATAATAAGAAAAATTAACGTTAGAAGAAATTTAATAAACAGCCCAGAAGTCCAAAACAAATCTCACAGAGTGAAGCATCAAGATAAATAGGACAAGAATATTAAAAATACAAGAAAAACAAAATAAAACAGTAAAGAAAAGTAAAAGACAAAAGATTCCCAGCCAACAACAAGGCAGCTCTTCAAAATTATTACATCACAGAAGGGAAGTTGGGTCCTTGTGGTAGGAATGAGAAGCCAGAAGCTCATTCATACAGAAAAATCATTCTTCAAGGAGCTCTCAACTGAGACCCGAGCTCACCTGTCTCAGCAATCTATTTCTGCTACATGTTTTAATTGAAGATGTCTTGCCATCTCTCTGTTCTTTACTCAGAGCATCACCCAGGGCGTGCTTTGTGTTGCCTGGGATTCTCCACTGCAAACTCCAACTGGCCACCTTCACAGGGCTTTCCCAGTTTCTACTGAATGTTGTAAGCCATCGGTCTGATGATGTTTTGCTGTCTACTACTTGCAATTTGGTCTTTTACTCTTTCTTGATATATTCTTAATATACTTATTCAAAAATGAAAATATAGTTGGAGTATAAAAATGAAAGTATAGTTGGTGGTCATTCCTTGGGCAAAACTATCATGCTTCCATGCCCATCCTTCCGCCACACAGAAGCTGAAACCCTCCAAACAGCCCAGACTCTGGCTTCCAAGTGCCTCTGAAGCATAGCATGCTGCAACGCTATCATTCCGCCTGTAACAGCTTCACAGACTCAGAGTTAATGAAACTAAGCAGCATAAAATGGCTACCAGCTGCAGTGAGAGAAGAAGTTTTACTTCTCTGCTAGAACTAAAGATATTTGTTGCTGTAGTTGCTGAAGGTAGCCACATTATAAACATTAAAAAACTGACCTGAAAACACAAAGAGAGATGCATCAAGTCAGCACCTTATTGTATGTGTTTTAGAAATATATGTGACACTACTTCAGATTTGTACAGCTTAACCACCTAGTAGTTAAAGACCAAGTCCCAAAGGCTCCCTTGCAGGGAACGTTTACAGTAGCAAAGAAATAAACTTCACAGAAAGAAGAAATCATAACTTTAAGTTAATATAAAATGGTCCAAAAGGAAGCATTGTTTATAAGTTCTTCTTGTTCTTTCAGAGGCTTGTTGGGTCTTCCAGAGTGCAGCCATGATAAGTCCCTTTTTGTGAGAGCTCCATAGCCTCAGTAATAGTGTCAGGCCTTGGGACTTCTCCTTGAGCTGGATCCCACTGTGGGCCTGTCTCTGGACCTTCTTTTCCTCAGGCTCCTCCCCATTTCCATCCCTGCAGTTCTTTCAGACAGGAACAATTATGGGTCAGAGTTTTGACTGTGGGATGGCAACCCCATCCCTCAGTTGATGCCCTATCTTTCTGCTGGAGGTGGGCTCTACAAGTTCCCTCTCCCTAATGTAGGGCCTTTCATCTAAGGTCCCTCCCTATGAGTCCTGAGAGGCTCTCATCTCCCAGGTCTCTGGTACATTCTGGAGGGTCAGAGAAGATGCATCTAACTCTCAAGAGACTGGAGGCCCCAGGAAGTTTAGAGGTCTGGTGGGGTGGGAGTTGGGTGGTGGGGACAACCTCGTGGAGACAGAGGTGCGGAGAGGAGGTATGGGATGTAGAACAGTCGCAGGGTGTACTGGGAGGGGAATAAAATCTGGAGGTTAAAATAAATAAATAAATAAATAAATAAATAAATAAATAAATAAATAAATAAATAAATATCAAAAGATAAATTCTTCTTGTAATTGTTTACTATGTACATTTGTGAATAGGCAAATGTGGTGGTCGAAAGAAAACTTGCACAAGTCAGTTCTCTCTACCACATGAGTTCTGGGGACCCAAGTCATCATACTTAATAGTGTATTTACCCTGAGCCACCTTGCCAGGCCAGGAAGTACTTTTGTAAAAGCTATTTGAAAGTAGGAAACAACTCTTCATATTTTACAAACAAATTACAGACTTTAGAAGTCTAATGCTAGTTTTCTGAAATCTACAATGAGTTAAACCACAAAAAATAAAAAGTAACCATTTAATAGATAAACAAATAATGAATTTGGGCTAGTTTTACTTGATTATATAAAACTACTTATAATACATTTCTAAATAAATAAAGAAAAATTGAACTATAACCCAAGGGTAAGTTAATTTGTACAAATCTTGAATAATGTCATATATTTTTCCAAAACAGATGCTTAGAGACTCTGCAAAGACACTAGCTCAATCAGAAGCCAGATTAAAGTTCCATCTGGAGCCTAATGGCTCCGTGGTTCTATTAGCAATTACCCGAAGTCACCAAAGTGAGCCTAGTGATCACCCATTACAAAATCTCTTTGGAGAGTCCTATCTCTAAAACAAGAAATTAAGACATAAAAACAATTTCACGTATGCCTACTAAGATGCAAAGATTCAGTGGGTATTCAAATGTTACTCTACTTTTTCAGTAGAATAAATATAAAATCATACCTAATTTCTCTGTGTGATTTTCAGCATCATGTTCTGTTTAAAACAGTTACTAGGGCTTTGCACCATCACCTCAGTTTAAAAAGAAGAAACACAGTTCACTGATAGCCTTTATGTAGAATAACTCAATTGTATAGAATAATCGAGCACTTCTTTTTCTTTTTCTTTTTTTTCTTATCACAAGCATCATTATGGAGATTTGAAAAACTTAGTAAGGCAGGTTAATAGCTAGAAATTAACACAAAGTGCACTGAAAGTTCTCAAAGACAAGAATCTTAGGGCAATACTTTCTAAAGTTCTATGATCTGAAGAGAACATGAACTGCTCCTATAAAACATTTTATTGCAATCTGAAAAAGTAATGAGCTTTTGTCTCTGTTACTGTTGTTTTGTTTTGTGGGAGTTTTCCTTCTAGAGTAGGCCAAAGGACCAATGTGGAATGCTGAATTCCTAGTGTATGAAACAAGTATGGGAAACGCTTGAGTGTGGAACAGTCTAACAAGCTGTCTCATTTCACTTCGGTCTGATTGCCTTTAGATTAAGTTGAAAGATATCTGCATGAGTTATCTGGTCAGCCCCAGAAGGCACCTGATGTTCAATTAAAGATCTACTAGACTGATGTTCCTTAAACTGTAACACCCCCTTGGTAGATAATAAAGGCAATTCAGTTAATTGCATTGAGCAGTTTTTAAAATATCTAACATTCCATGATAATGTTCTAAAAACTAAATATTTTGAGTCCTGATACTTCACCAAGAAGAAATTTACACATCTATCCTCATATGAGAAGTTACAGTTACAATATAGGTGACTAAAACAACAGAACAGACTAATTTTTGTTAGATGCATTAGGTCTATATGGAACATAAATAAATCTCATGTTTAAATTTGACTCCTACCATTAAAATAATCTCTTATGGATTAATTACTCCAAAGGCCACAAATTCTGAAATGGGAAATATTTTCGGTCCCAAGGATTCAAGATAGGAGATATTCAAATTACATCTATATATGTACAGGAGTATGTATGTACTAGGTTAAGATTTAAATTTTACTTGCTTTTTAAAAAAGTATTTAAGTTTTTGCATGCATGAAGCATAAACAGCATATGAGTGGAGGTCAGAGGACAATTTACAAACATCAGTTCTTTCCTTTCACTGTGGGTCCTGGGACTGACCTCAGGTTGGTAAAGCAGGCAATTTTACCAAGTGACCAACTTACAGGCCCCTATATTTTATTTATTGCTAGGGATCATGGATCTTATGAATGAACAGGATCATACCAGGCCATTTCACAAACAGAAAGCCTAAGACTGAAAGTCACAGTGCACTGATAACAGTGTCAATGTTCCTTCTTATATATCAGGGATTGTTAAGTTGGTGCACATTAAGGTCTAAAAATCAAATACACGGAAAATATGCAATATTTACTCAAACCAGTATTTTTAACTTATCAATTATGTTATTTTTATGTAATTTTTAAACATTCAAAACACTAAAGAAATAAATTTTTACATAGAATACATATTTGAGTACATAATTAAAAGTGGCAATTAACTCCCCTAAATAAAACAAAAAACAAAACAATATCCCTCAACTCATTAGTTTAAAAAGATCAATATAAAAATAAAGAAAAACACTGGCAGCTTGTCATGGGACAAAAAGCTGCTTTTTTTTTTTTTTTTTTTTTTTTTTGGTTTTTTTCGAGACAGGGTTTTTCTGTGTAGCCCTGGCTGTCCTGGAACTCACTCTGTAGACCAGGCTGGCCTCGAACTCAGAAATCCACCTGCCTCCGCCTCCCGAGTGCTGGGATTAAAGGCGTGCGCCACCACTGCCCGGCTTGCTTTTCTTAATATAAAAGTTTGTGATCAAAATAGAAACAGAAGGAACACTACCCAACTCCTTCTATGAGGCCACAATCACACTGATACCAAAGCCTCACAAAGACCCAACAAAGAAAGAAAACTTCAGGCCAATTTCCCTTATGAACATCGATGCCAAAATACTCAATAA
>CM052709.1:33039484-33057167 GCA_028551405.1 Uromys caudimaculatus
ACTATGCATACTGGGCCTAGGAAAAAATATGCATTTACATGTTAATGAATATATAAATATAGGTTATAATAGGAAAATGAGGCTATAAATTTGAGATGAAATGAGGGGCGATTAGGGGAATACTTGGAGGGAGGAGAGGGTAGAGAAGTTAATGTAATATTTTAATTGAAAATGATATTAAAAAATTAAGATCTTCCCCAAAAAAAAAAAAAAAAAAAAATAAAGTTGAACTATTTCAGAGGAAAAAAAAAAAAAAGTTTGTGATCAAATAAAGATAAGAAAAATACATGAGACAAATAATATTAAGACAAATGATAAAAATAAACCTTGAAAGAAGGAACTATTTTTCTCCTATGAAACTATCACAGATATTTGTTAAATATTAATGGCAATAAATCCTCTATTGATCACTGTTGATATGAAAATCCAGGGATCTCATAATTGGGGCTGGGAAAGCAACATATAAATTTTGGCAAAAAGTACCAGAACAGTTATAATTGCCCTTTCATCCCATAATTATATTTCTAAAATATACCTATGAAAATATAGGACATATACATATATTTTTTATATATACATTATTAAAAGTATTTTATACTAGTCATGCTGGCATATATCATTAATCCCAACACTGAGAAGGTAGAGGTAGGCAGATCTCCATGAGTTTTAGGACAGAGTAGTATATATAACAAGTTTGAGACCAGCCAGGGCTACATAGTAAAAACCTGTCTCAAAAAAAAAAAAAAAAAAAAAAAAAAAAAAAAAACAAAAAACCAGAAACAAAACAAAACAAAAATTTAGAATTATATACATTAGTGACCCAAAATTAATCAGCAAGAACTGTTTAAACAAATCTCTCTATATATAACAACAAAATGCTATACAATCACTAAAGGAGACTTTCATTTCCTGCCCATAACATGTTATTAAATGAAAAAAAAATAAATGTTAACATTCCGCTTTTATATGAAATAACCTTTTATGAGAACTAATCCCTCTTTATAGTAAATAATGTACTATTTTTAGAATAAGCTTAAAAACCTATGTTTTTCAGAGAAGGTTATAGCATCTTTAAATGAGCACTAACATCAAAAGCAAACTGACAGAAGGACAATAAAAGGCAGAAGTATATGTAGAAGAATGTCACTACCAAGGCAAGCTCTCTCAAGCACCTGAACCGCTGAAATGATTCCTAATGGTGTTCTGAAAGGAAAAGAGATGAGCTCCTGACTCTCCCAGTGGCCGTCCGAGTGTGCATTAGCCACAGACCTCACCCCTCCCTTCTATGCACATCACAGACAGGCAGAAGCAGCAGCCCACTAGGAAGTAGCAAATTCCCCTGCACATGTCAACAAAAATGGCTACCTGCAGCTCCTATCACTGCGAAGAAACCTACACACAGCTAAGAATCAGAAAATGAACTCAGGAAGGCAACAGAGGCAGAACAGACTTAACTCTGCTACTAATTGGGCCATCATGCTACCTTATACATGTGCAGGATTTTTTTCAGTAATCTGGAGATATCAATTTGAGCACTTAATTATCTATTCAGTATCTCAGCTTAAAGTCTCATATATTTTTCCTATGTCCTCCCTCTCTCTCTCCCTCCCTCCCTCCCGCTTTTTCTCCCTTTCTCCCTCCCTCCCTCTCTCTCTCCTCTCCCTCCCTGTACACTGTTTGTATATGTGTGTGTATGTAGTGCAGAAAAATATATAATTAAAGCATCATTCACTTTTATAAAGAAGTCAACCCATTTAAGAATTAGAATGTAAAACTTTAACAATCCTTAATATTACATACTTAAAATGGTTAATTACCTAAATATTCTTATATTTTTATTAAAAGGTCATAATAAATGGGTAATCAACTATACAGTACAACTGAAGACAGTGCCTGGGAGCTATGTGAAGTTTTTACCTCCTCTGACACATACCAACCAACATTTCAGAGACCCACTTAACTTCATCAATATTCTCTTCATCGAAGCACAAACCTATAGTTAGATGTTACAATCATTCAGTCACTCAGCCCTTCCTCCTAATGCTGCCCATCGTTTCTCTACAGAAGCAGGCACTAAAGGTCTATCACATTTTAATTTAGGAACATCTACTTCCAAGGGCAAGGCATGCTAGAGATGACATGATCTATGTAGGTCTCGGGGCAGGTAAAAGTAGCATCCTGAGGGACATTAGTTTGATTGTAAAGTTGCATTTCTCTTTTAAGCATTTAAATTTCAAAGTTGGATTATTTCAATTTTTTTCCCAAGGAATTCATGGTGATTTTATGCTGTAATGGCTGTCCTAAGTATATATGTCTATGCATGCTCCGTATGTGATTATTTCATTTGCTCATGAACATACCAACTGAACCAGTGTATTCAGTACACTATTGCCTTCTGTCATTGGTCCAAGTACTGATCTCTCAGACCCTCAGTTCCTTACTGACAAGATAAATGTTGGAAGATAATTTCATATATATATGTGTGTGTATATATATATATATATATATATATATATACACACACACACACATACTTGTCATCTTCAATTATCATTCTAAACTGGCTTTTTCTCTACATAGTAACACTCTTAGTTCTACCACCTCATTCTCGTTTACTCTGCATGCGACTGTACTTGGACCAGCTGAACCTAGGAATACTTAAAATTAGTCAACATGGCATGATACATGTAAAGTCTTGCTCACCAAATTTAATGTCCTACACTACCATTGCAGAAATGTTTCCCCAAATTCTCTTTTTTTATTTAGATAAGAATGGTGTTCATCAATAGTAATGTAGATTGACGGGGATTGCCATATGTTTGAAGCCAGCCTGCACTTACAGAGCAAGACCCTGTCTCTAAACAATGTGTAAAACAAGTTCAAATGTATAAAGACGCACACATGCTCTTCTAGCACACATGCTAGGACTGGACAGCACATTTTAACAGTGACAATACTTGGCTGTGTGGATGCAGCTAAAGTTTACAACTCTTTCGGGCATGGGGGGTTGGCTAGTTTTCTTCTTATCCAAAAAGTTACTTATAAAAAGAATTTTTAAAAGTGCAACAACCAAATCTAAAATATCAGAACCCTACCACAAAATTATAAAACAACTTATTCACTAAATAGCTGGACACTAAACAGCTCAAAATCACCAAAACAAAGTTGGAAAAGTATACTTGTAGCAACCAATGATGGCAAATTAGGATGAAATTTGCATCAAGAGCTACAAGCCCAGAAGTAGCAACTCAATGGCTGCAAGCAAGCCTCATGTCCAGGCTCTCATTCAGTCCTCCCTAAGAGAGCTGGCGAATCCCTTGTCAGTGGAGACCACACTAGAACCTACTCGGGACAGTAGACAAACCTGATTCAATGCCTTACTTCTATATATGAAAGTCTGTGCACTTAAAGCTCTTAAAACCAAATTAACTTCTCTAATCTTATTTATCGAATTCGGTTAGGTATATTTTCTAGGCAAAAATTGCTTTTCCTATCCTAGTTCTCTCAACCAATACTAAACTCACTTAATTTGGATGGGGTCTAGCAAGTTTCTTAATACACTGTAAGTATAGCCTCTTGCTTTATATTCTACCCATCTGCTAATTTGGTTTCTTGCTTGCCTTTTTTTGCTGCAGCTGTGCACCGGGTTAACTGTTTCAATGGTTTTCCTACAATAACTCACAAATTTTTTCCTGATCAGTGTGCTGTATGATTGGTTCTTTGTTCCTAAGATAATTATTTTCCATTTGTCTACACTGAACTGCATTTGCCATCTGCTGGCCCAATCACCTAAACAATCCAAATCTTTTTGAATCTGATTGCATTGTTCCTCATTATTTCCCCTAGCTCCAATTTTAGGATCATCTGCAAACTCCAAGATCTTTTCTTTAAAGCCTGGACACATTTTATCTTAATAGAGTAGGGTTTTTTAAATGACCCTTTAGATACTCCAGCTGAAATCTTCTTCCAACTTGCTAAGTTTCCATAAACCTTATCCTAAGATACCTTTCAATTACAGTCAAAAGGTTTCCAGAAATAGAGCTAAGTATGACCCATTTTATCTTTCTCTACATCGCCATATTATTAAAGCATTTGGGCCTAAATCCTCTTCAAAGTATAAATTATTTAAGAAATGTTAAAGCTCTGTTCTCTACTACGAGCGCTCACAATGTTTTATTTTGTACTGCCTGCCCTAAGTTTGAATGCCAAAACTTCTAGCCACGCCCTGGGCATGTCTTTTCACATGTTCATAAGTATACTTAATATGTCATATCAATATTAGCAGTTGGAGCACTGATGCCTTCTGACCTTCATCCAAGTATTTATCTTACAAACCATCAGATTCTTACTAACAATGAGTATTTAAGAAAATAATTTCTAGAAATACATCTATTCTAGCATCCAAATTACCTATCTACAGACTAACATACTGATTCTATTATTTCTAACATTTTTCTACATCATATTATTCAGGCCCTAGTTAATTACAAAACATCTTTTAATATACTATTTCTTTTTGCAGTGCTTTAAAATTTAAATATTGCACATAGACACTTATTTAATAGGTTTGCTTGAAATATTTGAACAAAGTGAACCTTTGTTAAATAGGATATAGGAGACTGGGTCAAATTTAGGGCTTAGAAGAATTTCAGATTCCTTAACATAATAATATGAGCACTATAAAAGCCCTGTATATATAGCCCATTAAATCAAAAAGGGGTCCGAGCAGTGGTGGCGCACACCTTTAATCCCAGCACTTGGGAGGCAGAGGCAGGCGGATTTCTGAGTTCGAGGCCAGCCTGGTCTACAGAGTGAGTTCCAGGACAGCCAGGGCTACACAGAGAAACCCTGTCTCGAAAAACCAAAAAAAAAAAAGGGGGGGGGGGCATTAATGTATATGCTCTCATTTTGTGATTTCAAGGAGTAGATGACGAAGATACTGAATATCAGATCTACTTTCATTTATTCACACAACATTCACACAACATTCTGTTACAAAAACAGAGACATGATCAATTAAAGACAGTGCTTGCCGTCGAGCAGTTCAGAGGAAGATATAGACAAGTAGAAACAAACCATCATTGTAGGAAAAAGGATTTACTTCCAGTTACTGGATGATCAACTTTGTGAAGGATATGCCTAACAAATATTATTTTCTAAAAGCAAATCCACTATGAAAATAAACACAGAAAAATTAAGTGTAAAATTCAACAAAATCAAACAGAAAAAAAAATAGAAAAAGGATTTGGGGCTGTGTGGATGTATTTTCACTTTTCAGTGTTTCCATAATCAGCATGTAACGTTCCTGAAGTTGTTGTTTCTTTCCTTTTTGTTCTGCTTTACTTCCCAAGCTAACAACCTAGTCCTGCTCTTATAAGATAAAGATTTTCTTATCAACTGTTGAAGCCAAATTTTGACCAACTGAATATTGTTAAAGATATTAGAAACTTCACACTTAAAACTGAAATAGTACCACTAATTTTTATTATATTATGTATTAAATAATATGTAAAAGATCAAAAAATACAAGAATTCACAATATAGTAAGCACTTTAAAAAAAACGCTAGATTTAAGAGAAATTGTTTTATTATAAGGTAGGATTTGAAAACACATTTACAAAAATTATTTGAAAAAAAAAAAAGATTATTAGATCAGATCTTTCATCCAAGTCTGGGAAAGAACACACTAACAACTAATTAGACGTTCCTGTTCCCACACAAATAATTATGAAATGGCACAAAAATTTTTTCCAGGAGCAAATGAATTTTAAGTAACAAAAAAAATTACTAAAGCCATAAACAATCACTGACTTTTATTTCAAACAGTTTCCACTCCATAAAACTTTGATCTTTATGTTAAATCCAACTAATGTTACATTTGACATACTATAACCTGATAGACATTTCAATTTAAAGAGTTACATTTTTCTTAATCTCCCTCATGATGATCCATGTTATAGACTACACTTTACTTAGAAAAAGTCTGAATTCCAAGATCAATTAAATATTTTTTGAGGTGTATAATGATCTACGGGATTACGAAAATAATAAGTATGTTTAAATTAGTCTGAAAATACCTCTTTTTTTTTTTTTTTTTTTTTTTCTGTTTTTCATGACAGGGTTTCTCTGTGTAGCACTGGCTGTCCTGGAACTCACTCTGCAGACCAGGCTGTCCTGGAACTCACTCTGTAGACCAGGCTGGCTGAAAATACCTCTTAAGAGCAGGAATATGCAAAGATTCAAATCAGCATCTGCAGGCTACCTCCAGTGGGCAATTTACCTTCAATAAACTGCAATATTTAAAAAGCTAAATATGTCATACAAAATACTGATGTTTATAAACAATAACAAATATTTTTTTTAATCATTAGACTTGGCAATTCTAAATATACAAAGCTTTCCATTTTACCCATTTTTCCACTTCCTGTTGCATACCAACTTCCTAAACTTCCTAAAATGGGAAGTGCGTAGTCAGATACTGACTGAAATCTCAGCTCTACATTATCAAACTACATAATCGCAGGAAATTCATTTGACCTCTTTAAGCTTCATTTCTTTCATCATGACAAAAAGAAGATAATAATTCCTTATTGTTCAAGTTTTAAAACAGAACAATACAACAAGTCATGGTGGTGCATGCATTCAACCCCAGTACTCCTGAGGCAGAGGCTAGCAGAGTTCAGGAACAGCCTGGTCTACAAAGTGAGTTTCAGGGCAGCTAGCTAGAATAGAGGACGAATGTGGCTTTTTTGGTTTTTGTTGTTGTTTTGTTTTTTTTTTTAAAAAAAAAAAAAAAAAAGAGGAGAAAGAGGAGGAGGAGGAAAAAGGAACAGAAGAAGAGAAAGGAGGGGGTAGTGGAGGAAAAGGGGGGGAAGATGATGAGGTAGGAGGTAGAGGAGAAAGAGGAGGAGGAGAAGGAAGAGGAGGAAGTAGAACAACGTATACAGTATCACACCCAAAATTAGACATTCAATAAATGATAGTTATTACTAAACTACTTAAACGTCTTAAAATAAGATTTAATATAGCATCCCCTTTTACAGATTCAGGACAGTAAAAACACAAGGAAACCACAAAACAAATTCCCTGTTGCCTTATCACTTACTAAGTAAGGCTCTTTGTAAAGCAGAGGAGTAACAATAGAGATAGCAATACTGAAATGGTTTCTAAAATAAATGAATCCTTACAAATGCTCTCAACAGCACAAGGCACATTCTCCTCTTTAGAAGGCGGTTACACAGAGCACTGGCACGCAAGTTTAATAAATGTTTGATGAAAAGAAGCAAGTCAGTAAGTCAAAACATGCTACATACAGGACCATTCCAACGTCACTGCTTTGTATATAGTCATAACAATCCTCAAATATCACTTATTTTTAAACTAAAGTTAGAAATATCTATAAAAACAAGTTACTAGTAACAGGCAGAAACAAACCTCAAGTTCTGGACTTGAACAAGAATAAACTTTGCCAGCAGCAGTAGAACTCACTCTAGTCACAAGGAATGCACATTACCTGCCGTTCCTTATTTAATGTCAGAGGAGTTTTAGAGTGGGGCTGTCCCTTGACTGGTTGAAACAGACCAGGGAAGCTTGTGCTTTCTTACCAACAGTTTTCTGCCTCTCAGCAGTTGAGTCAGAATCAGTGCAGAAATGTACTTTTCAAACTGCTTTTTATAAGCCTCAGCCATAAAACCAAAAAAGGGGACAGTCTTGTCAAACAGTAGCTATGTTTACGTGGACAAGTCTCCATGTTACAAGAAAAAGAATCTGATCTTTAGCATAATAATCATCTCCTTTAAAAGGGCTTTTAATTAGTCTTAGAATATAGAATAAAGAAGCTCAATTCTTCAAGTATTTAATTTAACACAAAGATAGTCTTTCCTAGCTAAAGTATATCCAGCCCCCTCCCACACACACAAATCTTTTCGCCTTTTCACCACCCGGTACCAAACAATAAAGATAATGAAGAAAAAAAAATCAAACAAACAAAAAACCTGACTTAAAAAGAGTAGTAGTTTCCTTTCCAGCCCAAATAAACTTCCCTGAAACTTGCCTTTGCCTTTGATAATGGGCTAACTAAGCTGTGGTGCAGCGGCACTAGGGAGGGTGTGCAGATAGCTAGCAGGTGCTACAGTGTTTCACAAAACCGAGTAAAATAACCAGAATGATAACCAGCACTACCACAAGTGACATCAGTCATCACTCAGCTTCTCAGCTTCCTCGGGGCCAAAATAAATAATCTAACAACTCTCTAGCTTCCAATCATTAATTATTTCCTTTGCATACAAACCACATTATAACTCTGATAGGTTCTGTGGAATAAAACACACAATAGGAATATATTGGGTTATCTGTCCATATGTAAATACAAATGTCTACCAAGTGACACAGTGCAGATGTAGTGAGGTTTGAGGGTACTCATGTAATAAACAAAGTGAATGGGAAAAGAAATACAGAGCTTAGCAGGAGGAAGAAAGGAACCAGTGGGTTCCTATGTACCTGACCAAAGGAAGACTCTAAACTCATGACTGACTATAACTGAGGGCAGGCTAGAACTTGTACCACAACTTTAAGAAAAGATTCATTGCTGTCCTCAAAAAAGAAAGATCAAAAAATTAAAACTGGCACATATGTGAAAATCTCACACAACCTAAACTTAATATACAAGAAGATAAGAATCTTTTAAAAGTATCTTAGTGGGTATTTTAAATACATTTATGAGAAAATTACAAATTCCAGTAAATTTGAAAGAGAAAATAAGTGTAAAAATCAAAGAATATTCCCCCAAATCTTATAAGGGTATTAAAAGGTGCTTATTAGAGAGGGGGCAGGAGAGGGCAAAAGTCATATCCAAATCCCGTTTTATATAGCCTGCCGGTCTTGATGAGCGTATGTCAGCATTTGTGATGAGAAGAGAAAGGCCACCTGGGCACACACTGTATTTCACTGTCATGGCAGCATTTTCCACTTTCTGAAACTACTAATGGAGGAGAAATGGCCAAAACATATGTATATATCTAATCTTTTCTTTATTTCTGTGAGAAATCCTATCAGTGAAAGAATAAAATCAGTAACAGTTTAATATCTTGCTGACATGCTATTATTTTTTCAAAAACATCTAAAAAATATACATTTTCAATAATGATTTCATTGTTGTTATCTTAGAGCACAAACTACCTGGGAACAAAATCATACCCTTAACAATAAGCAAATGTATATCTTACTTATACACAGACCAAGTGAGGAACCAGAAGTTAGACAGATTTCTATCAGGGAGACAAATAGGAAAAGGGGCCACAGAGAGTTAAGTGAATATGTACACTTCCAGCTTCTTTAACCTCTTAATGGTAAGAAGAGCTAGAGGGCTTTTTCTACTACCAAGAGGGATTCCTTTTAGGCTGACAGACCCACATTGGTCAGATAAGTTTAAGCCTGGAACCAGACATGTTACAATAAGCTGTGGGCCTATTAGCATCTCAAAACTGACCAACTCTAATTTAGGGAACCAGGACTCATCCCAGCCCATGAAACACTTAAAGCCCAGCCCTCCAGGAGAAAAGCGGATTTGTCATCTCTCTGTTTTGCAGGGAGTCTTGTTGTAAAGGACTTGCCCTGTATGTGTGTAAGTGTATGTGTACAGTTCTTCTCCCTTAATAAAACTTATTATCTGCTGCTTCTTGCTGAGATTCTTTTCTTGCCCTTTAACTATTTAATTGGCAGAGAAAATGAACTGAAACAAGAATCCTGGAAGGTAACATAAGCATCTGTATTAGTTTGTTAAATAAACCAATAGCACACAGATTAGTCTCGCCTAGACTAAAATAAAGCAAAAATACAAACATCAGATACAATGTCTTTTAAAAAATCTTTCTTAAAATATTTTAAAATAAAGATTTTATATGAAGAGATAGGAATTTTACTAACAGACTGGAACGGCTAGGTGTTCTCACTAGTTACTTTACTCTTGCTATAATAAAATACCAGGACCAAAGCAACCTATACAAGAGTCTATTTGGTTTTAACAGTTTTAGAAGGTTAGAATTCAAAATTGCAGAACAGAGGCAAAAGGCAGGCATGGTGGCTGGAAAAGGATGCTAAGAGCTCACATTGTGAACAGCAAGACAAAAACAGAAAGCAAACTGGAAATAACTAGAGTCCTTAAATTCTCAGTGCCCACTTCCAGTGGCACACTTCCTCCAACATGCACCTCAAGAACTCAAGAACGTCAACAAACAGTACCACCAACTGTGGACCAAGTGTTCAAACATGTAAGTTTTGGAAAGATATTCTCATTCAAATACCACATTGACCTTTATGCTCAAAATATGGAACCTTGCAGATCCCCCACAGATATTTGTGTAGACATCTATATCTAAAGTATGCTAGGCGTTCAACATCAGTTAAGAGAATAAATGCAAAAATAGTATCACATTGTGAAATATTACAGAACAGTGAAAAGATATTATCATGTCTCATATTTAGTAAAAAAAAATGTGGGATATTCACAGTACAGGTTTTTAAATAAGTGGTTCCAACACTTGCTGTGAGAAAAAATATTAGGAACCCAACTCCCAAGTCCATGACTCTAACAATTTGAATGGATCTGCTACTTCATTAACATATTCTTTTCAATTTTCTTCATATGAAATACCAAATATCTATTTGAGAAAACAAAAACCACAAGTAAGATTTTAGATATATTTAATGAAACATTTAAAAATACAACACTATAAGGAAATTGAGCTTTTGACAACTATCTAAATTTGACTACCCCATTTCCTTATCTAATTATTTTATAATTTTGAGAATTCCATACACAAGTACTATCATTTCCACCTCTCCCTGTAACCTATCCCCCATCCCGATTCTTTACCAGCCTTGGCAAATAGCATCTAAGATGCTTTCCAGTAAAAATTACATCTTCATACAAGAGTTCAAAATACTTTTTGTCACCATGAAGAAAACAACAGAACCACTGATAATTGTCACAAAAATTAGCACAAAGTAGCAGCCATCTGATTAAAAGATTTACTACCTTATTGTCTTCAAGAAAAAAAAAATCACATCCAACTTATACTGACATTTTCTATCGGAAGTGTGCTGTGCGGGAGGTATTGCGATTTAACTCATAAATATACTGGAGTATGCTTGAATTATATCAGCTCTAACTGGCATGAACTTAAAACAATGAAGTAATCACACCTGTTAAGCAATGTAGCTTCAGGGGCATTTTAAAGTTATACAGTAAAATAATTATAGTATTTCTTCCTAAGTCCTTGAGTCTCTTATGAAGGTTTTTGTATACACTGAGTTCAGTGCAACTTAATAAAGGCAATGGAGTACGAAGTGAAAAACAAAAAAAAGAGGAGATGGGGGAACTTGAGATATAGAATGACAGAGGGGGCATTAAAAGAAAAAAAAGAACTTGGTATACACAAAAAATAACTTTACTAATGATGTCTTTAATGAAGGACATGGGGGTTGAAAAAAGAGTACAATTAGCCCAATTTTAATTTTAAAAATTACTGTTTATACCTAATGATATCTTGAAAAATACTAATATTAAATTAGAATGAAAATATGTGGTGGCAGAAAAAGGAATCCTTAAAATTAGTTACTTTGGTTATACAAATATCATTGCAAGGCAAAAAAGAAAAAAGAAAAAACCAAAAACAACAAACAAAAACTTTCAATAACTTTAGAACACTATTAAGTAAATTAATTACCATTATATAATACATAAATAGGGTAAGATAAAGCTTGAAACCTGGAAGCTGTCTTAGTTATGTTTCTATTGCTGTGAGAGGATACCATGACCAGTGCAACTGGCAACTCATGGCTTCAGAGGTTTGGCATCCCTGACCACTGTGATAGGGAACATGGCAGCAGGCAGGCAGGCAGAATGGCATTGAACAGTAGTTGAGAGCTTACATCCTAATACACAAGCGTGAAGCAGACAAGAGCTAAATGGCTAACTGGAAGTGGCATGACTTTTGAAACCTCAAAGCCCAGTAACACACCTCCTCCAACAAGGCTACACCTCCTAATCCTTCCCAAATGGGAACCAACTGGGAACTAAGTGTTCAAACATGAGCCAACAGGGCCATTTTCATTCAAACCATCACATTAGCTGACTTCATTTGGGCCTTCCAACAATAATTTATCAGTACCAGACATTTCTTAGTCTACTGAACCTTTTACCTTGAGAAACAAAGCATAAGGTATACCTTTTACCTGCCATTCTTTGTATAAACAGCTTAAATTAAAAGAATTATTTTCCCTCCTATTTCATTTAAATCAATACAAACTAACAAAATGGTTAAAGGAAAACCTCCAAAAAGGTTCAATGGTATCTTGGGGCTTTTTGTGGGGAGATGCAAACAAACATTTATTCATCTCTAATGGGTCACTACAGATCAAAGGCCAAGAGCAGTTTGGTGAACCAATGTTTACTGAGGTTACTTACAAAAGCATGGATAATTCAAAAGCAGCTATTCCACCAGAAAGTCCCCTAAAGACTAGGCAGATAAATTACATCGTAAAAGACTAATGAAAAGCTGCACCACTGAAGAGCCCCACCAGGTAATATATGAGCATCTACACCACAAAAAGAGTCCCTACACCAGACAACTGCTTTCATCTTACATAACCTGGAAGGGGGGAATCCTCCTAAAGATCCTCTGAAGAGCTATGAATCAAAGAAACTTCTTTGCCCTCTATAAGGAAATATTAATAGGTTCCATCTGAAGGATCTCTTGAAGGTGATCATAGCTTGTCTGATTCAAGACAGCAATGGTTATGTCCAACCTAGAGGAAATAACTACATAGGAAATTGTAACATCTTAACTCAAGAGGATGACAAGGATCTTTTAAGACAATATACTATAAAATTCAAATATTTTCCTTAAGTCTGAAAACACGCTAAGTCTTCTTAAGATTAAAAAAAAAATGCTATGTTATTACAAGCAATGACTGGAGTACTGTGCTAATGTTAAGACATCTTCATTCTTTTCTTCTTTCTACAACTTTGCTCTATTGACTCTAATACATAATACCATCTACTAGATTTCTTACCTAGTTTTGTCAATATGTTATGGCTTATATAATACATCAAAAAGTGTTAATTTTATTTCAATTTCCTGTGCTTTGACAGATTACCTGAGACTGGATAATTTATAACGAATGAGCATACATTTGGCTGAAACGCTGAAGTGAAGAACAGAAGGAAAAGATAGAAGAACTACCACTGCTGATAGAGTTCTTCTTATTTACAAAGGAATTATGGGAAAGGTAAGAAAAAGCCAGAATTGACTTTTAAGAATCCAATTCTCATTAAAAGGACCCGCTTCTGTCATGATGTCATTAATCTCTCAATGGAGGCAAAGCCCTCATGACATGTATCTACAATCAGGCCTTATTTCCCAATACTACTACATGGAGAATTAAGTTTTAAAATACAGAACTTTGAAGCACACATTTATATCATATCACTAGCTCAAAATCAAACTCTTGACTCTTCTGCGATTAAGCCTCAACATAAAAACATTACTTTAATAACTCTAGGATAATAGTATTAACATTTTGTTCAAATATATCTCTATTTTTAAATCTATCACATACTAGCAGAAATAGAATTAAAATAAATAATTGAACCTTTATAACCAAAGATACTTCTGCTACCTCTTATCTACCTCATTTCTCTATTCACTTCACTCTTCACTTAAGAAACACTATTATTTTATATAGACATTAATAAGAATAATGCAATTCCTGTTCTTCCTGTTAAAAAAAAAAAAGCAATAAAGTTATAATGTAGCATAAAAAGTATCCAATAAAATACGTTGAAAGTATAGGAGTTACAAGTACTAGGAATGCTAGTCATCTTTATAGAAACAGCCATATCTTCTCATGCTGTGTCAGCTTTGTCCCTGAGACAGAATCGCAGAGATCAGAGTATAAATACTTGGCATATTGGTTATCGAGGCTACTTTCAACTCTGTTGCTGTCACTGACCTCTCTTTCACTATCTGCACATTCCACTATGGTTGCACCCATGAAAAGTTGCACAGGATAGACAAGATTGAGAACAGGAAATCTATCATAAACAAGAAGGCTATCTCCACTCTGAGGAGCAAGACCCCACTGACATCACAGCTGGCATGTACACTGGCACCACGAAAGTGGTAAAGTAGACATCAGAGAGAGCCCTTCAGGGCATCCTGGGTTACACTAAGGGGCGCTGCCTCCTCTGACTTTCACAGCAGCATCCCTCTTCCACATTTGATGCTGCAGCTTGTATTGCTATCATGGACCATTTGCCAAGGTCACTTCCTGGTACAACAACAAGTCTGCCTACAAAAACAGATGGTAAACCTCAAGGTCCACATGGACTTCAGCGAGTAAGAAGCCCTTGCTCACTCACCCCAGCAAGAACACAAGAGGATGAGAGAAGCCCTCAGTGCTGGCAAGATCTTGCTAGCACTCAACCCCAACACACAGCATTTCACTTCACTGTTTCTATCCCAGACCCTGAGAAAAAGGAGGAACACCTAGCAACCCCTGCTCTGAGATACCAACAACAAAGTTTATTGTACCTAACCAGAAAGAAAAGGGAAAAAAGAATGCATGGTAAGATTTCGGAAAACCGAGAAAAAACTTTCAAGAGCTGTACTTTGCAAGATAGGTGGCAGGAAAAAGTGTGATAAAACAACTGTAGCTCTGGTCAGCCAGAGGGGACTCTCAAACCCCATTAAAATGATAGCCAATGATTTATTTCACAAAAAGAAAAAAGTAGAAGCAGTCAGAAAGGAAGGGAGGGAGGGAGGGAGGGAGGAAGAGAGGCAGGCAGATAAGACAAATTTTTAGAAATTAGACATTTTGTTAAGAAAGATAATTTGTAACGAGTATGTAAAGGGCAATGAGAAGTAAGCACTCTACCTGTCTGGGGCAAAACTACAACTGCAACTGCACAACTGCTCCCACCCTACTGTTGGTCTCCAGCTAGGAGAGCTAGAGGGAAAGAAAAGGGGAGGAAAGGCTGTGATAATATCCCCAAACCAAACACCTTGCTTTCAAAATCAAAATGACTTCTAAAGACAGAGTATAAATAATAACATAAAATTTCAGAGATAAAGGTTCCCAAAATTCTAGAATGATAAAAACAAATAATATGTAGTATAAAAAGGTGACAAAAATTTTCAGTGCTAACAATGAATGCTGAGAAACTATGAAAAAAGGAAGGAAGGAAGGAAGGAGGGAGGGAGGGAAGGGGGGAGGGAAGGAGGGAAGAAAGAAGGGAGGGAAGGAGGGAGGGAGGGATGGAGGGAGAAGGGTACTGAACTACGAAGATGTTTACAAAGGGGAGAGGGAGATAGATGGCTTACTTCAGCAATGTGCATGCCACACAAGAATAAGGACTGTGGGCATGCTTTATGTAAACTTGACACAAGCTAGAGTCATTTGGGAAGAGGGAAACTCAACTGAAACAAGGAAGGTCTGTGATCAAGCCTGTGAGGCACTTTCTAGACTGATGATTGATGTAGGTGATACTCCAACTTCTATGTAGACAGTCAATTTAAAGTGGAACATAGGATCAAGTAATTTATACAACATATCTATAAGCATACCATACTAATGTAATTTAACTTGCATAACTTTATTTCTGACTTTTTGTTCCTACAGTGTTTAGTATTACTGTTTCCAAGCACAACATAAATACTAATATAGTAAATTTGTATTTGGAAATCATCATATTTTTTATTATTACAGACTCTTATACATCAGTAATAAGTACCCTAAGAAATCCCAGAACACCCCCTCCTTTTTTTAATTTTACAAACTATAAATTTAATAAAGTTTTAAGAAGTCCAGAATTCACATAAACAGTTAACACCAAACTTGCAGCTACATAGAGAAAATCTATTTCCAACACAAGAAAAACTTAGTTCTCCTAAAGCATCAGTGCACAAGGCTGGGTATGATGGTATATGCCTTGCATCCCAGCACTAGAGAGGCAGAAGCAAAAAGTCTGAGTTCAAAGCCAGTCTGGTCTATATAGTGAGCTTCAGGATAGCCAGAGCTACACAATGTTGACTTTGTTTCAAACAAAACAAAACATCAGTGCAGAGACCCAAATTATTTCATCACATATTATCCACAAAATGATTGGGATATTAAGGAAATCTTCCATTTAACAAGTTCTCTGGCCATACATTTACATGTCATAATTATAAAGGATCCAAGACTAAGCCATATTATCATAATTAGAAAGACTACTATTTCATGCAATGTTCCATTATGTGACATAACTGTGGGAGAGTGTACAAGCACCTCTTTCACCTGATACTAGGTTTAAATAAACCTTTCTAAAGAAATCCATGTGATATCATACACAAGAATGAATAAGAATCATTGCTAAAGAATTGTTCTACATTTTTAATCTACAAGCATACCTCTATGGTTACCTAGTTAAAAATACCAAATCATCTATAATCTACACACAAACTAGAAATTAAGCTTTTAGATTCTAACTGGAGCTTAATAATGTAAGTTGGCTCAATAAAAAAGAAAAAATGACTATACCTCGGTTAGGGAGAGGAAGGGGAGAAAATGTAAGCTACACTCTCAGTGATTTCTAGTCTTTCACAGAACACTTTACTCAGAAAATAGTATTGAAAAATGTTTTGGCAAAACTGCCAACTTTATCAACATATGTGACACATAGCACAGCTGTTAAAGAAAAAATAATATGATCACTGGATCATTCAACAAAATTGTAAATTCTGAAGGTTTAAACAAATAGGATTAACTTTCAGCACAATGTAAAATATACTACCAATTACCATACTCACTAGATAAAAAGAACACAAAAGTATGGCAATATTTCATGAAAGAAAAAATAACTAACAGTCCACTTCATTGTGGTCTACTTTGCCTGCTTGTCTTTCTTTTCCCAATAATACCTTTATGTACTTTCACCTTGAAAATAAATTCTAGCACTCAGCCCTAATTGGGATGACTTTATCAAACCCATCCCTTCAAGGCTCAGCGATCTATATGGAAGAGAAGGCAGAAACAGTGTAAAGGCCATTAGTGGTAGATGATTCCAAGAACACAGCATCTTCCAGACAAGACAGGACTGATGCACATGAGCTCAAAGGCTGTGACAGCACACACAAGATCTGCAAGATTCAGACGGGATAAATCCCAGCACAAAAACGGGAAGTCCCATCTAATCAAAAGGCTATTTGTAATTAATACGAGGTCAGAGAGGGAAAATGAGTTTCCTCAATGGAGTGTCACTGGGTATATCAAACACACTCCAGGGAGATAACAATTATATCAGGAGCTGCGACGGCCGGAAACCTCAGCTTGGGCCACAGGGCCCCACACCTGATCAGCGCCGGGACAAAGATCCCTCGCCGGAGATTGCAAGATCCAGCGGAGGGCCAAAGACACGCCCCACAGCTCACCAGACCACAGAGACTGACAGCCAGCAGCTTCCGGCAACGGCCGGAGACCTCAGCTTGGGCCACAGGGCCTCACAGCTGATCAGCGCCGGGACAAAGATCCCTTGCCGGAGATCGCAGGACCCAGCGGAGGGCCAGGGACGTGCCCCACAGCTCACCAGGTACTGCCCCAAACCCGCGAGATTCAGGGACCAAGGTAGGCGGGCCTAAAAACC
>CM052709.1:33057667-33075956 GCA_028551405.1 Uromys caudimaculatus
TAGGTGGGAGGAGGAATTCCCTCACAGAGGCGGGGAGGGGGAGGGGACACGGGGTTTCTAAAGAAAAGGGGAATCATCGGAAATGTAAATAAAATATCAAAAAATAAATAAGAAAAAAAAAAGAAAAAAAAAAAAAACAATTATATCAGGAGAATAAAAGATACTCTTATAAACAAGTTTAATCATATTGCAGATCAAGTGAAAGTCCTCCTCAACAGATAACATACAGGCTATCAGAACCTATAATAAAAATTGGTTTTATTTATATAAGAAAATCGGGCTTATAATAAAATTTAGTTTTATCCCTAACAGAAAACAAGTTTAATGATATTGTATGTCAAGTGAAAGTCCTGCTTGACAGACATTAAAAGAACCTAGGAAGGTTCAACCTTCTATCTTGACAAGTAACAGTTTCAAACCTGTCCTACCATAAGGAGACAATTATAGTCATCATAGCAATGGTAATATTTCATATCACTAATGCAACTATGGATGATTTCATGATACAACATTATTTGGATAAATATTTAAGATCTAGGAAGGAGAGCTCCCTATTTTCAAGTAGCAAATAAAAGTTGGAGAGAGATTTTCACATCAGCCTCATACAAACTAATACCTTATCTTACTCTGAGACTCTGAAGAGTCTTTTAGATAATTATATGAGCTTAAAAAGCCATATTGGAATAGGCATGGTGGTGTATGTCTTTGATCCCAGCACTTCAGAGGTGGAGAGAAAAGCATAACAAGTTCCAGGCAGCCTGGGCTAGAAAATGAGACCCTGTCTCAAATATAAGTAGATGTGTTAGAAGCTAAAATAATTACTTTTTCCTGTTTATAAACATGTTAAAACATCTGTGTATTAAGCACTATATTAAGGTTTGATTTTGTGGTCATGTATGTGAAACCTAAGCATCAGGCATTCTTTTAAAATTATGTGTCTAGTCTTAAATATATTATTCCTATGAATAAATCATACTTAAACAAACAGAACCTTGGGAATGGCCTTGATTTAACTGTCAAAGACCTGATCTTAGAACTGATTATCTAACAGGCAAATACACAAGATCTCAGAGATAGAAGTAAGCAGTTTTGTTCAACTATACAAATTGTAAAATTCCACGTGGTTCAAGTATTTGTCTACTATTTGAGAAAGATAAGTCTAACACAAACTGAATATACTGAGTTAGCTGAACCTGTAAGAGACTAGTAAGCAAATAATCCTCTAAACTGTAGAGAAATCTCTAGTTATTTACTATAGTATACTATCGATAAATATGAAACTGTAACTGAGTAGAAAGGCCCCTTGATCAAACTAAATGATTCCTAATCCCAGTGCCTTCCACTTACTTTCAGCTATATGACAATGAGCATTTTTCTGTAACTCGGCGGGTACAAGTGTCTGTGTGACATGTTCTGTGTGACTCTGCTGGCTGCTGTGAGGGGAGCTTGGCAAGCTCAGAACTCCAGACATGGATTTAGTAACCTATGATGACGTGCATGTGAACTTCACTTGGGAAGAGTGGGCTTTGTTAGATCCTTCTCAGATGAGTCTCTACAAAGGTGTGATGCTAGAGACCTATAGGAATCTCACAGCTATAGGCTACATTTGGAAAGAACATTCTATTGTAGACCATTTTCAAAGTTCTAGAAGTCATGGAAGTAATGAAAGAAGTTTACTGGAGAGCAACCATTTGAGTTTATTCAGTGTGGTAAAGCCTTTGCATATCAGAGTCATACTCAAAGGCATGAAAGAACACATAATGGAGAGAAACCCTATGATTGCAACCAATGTGGTAAAGCCTTTGTACGAAGCAGTCATCTCTGAATACATAAGCGAACACATACAGGAGAGAAACCCTATGATTGTAAACAATGTGGTAAAGCCTTTGCACAAAGCAGTGCTCTTGAATATTATAAAAGAACACATACAGGAGAGAAACCCTATGAATGTAACCAATGTGCCTTTACAGGAAGCAATGTTCTCCGAATACATAAAAGAACACATACAGGAGAGAAACCCCATGAATGTAGCCAATGTGGTAAAGCCTTCATAGGAAGAAGTGACCTCCAAACCCATAAAGGAACACATACAGGAGACAATGAGCAAGTTACCTAACATCACCAACTCTCTATTTCCTCATTCTCAAAATAAAAAATTACAATCAGGGTGGTTATTTCATTGGGAAAGTCCAGAAATTCAAGTAAAATATATAAACACAGTGCAGCATATACAGTAATAACTGAGTAATAATACCTAGAATAGACTATGCTAACCTCTTTTCAAACAAAAGCTCTCAAAATCATCTTACTGTCAAAAGGAATTCCCAGATGACTATGCTTGAGTAATGGTACATACATGTATAATATCAAAGGAATGCCCACTTGTATAATTCAGTTAGTATTCCATCAATAGGTGTGAATAATAGGGTACCCTTAGTAGACTACCATGACTGCTAATATATACTTTATTCAGCAATAGAGAAAGCAACTTTTTTTATTCAAAGGAAAACATAAATATACTAAAGAACATTTCAAAACAGAATTTCATATCTAACAGTATATCAAGTTCTTTATCTCTAGAATACAAAAGTCACAGATATA
Organism: Uromys caudimaculatus; assembly: GCA_028551405.1. Taxonomy (NCBI): domain Eukaryota; kingdom Metazoa; phylum Chordata; class Mammalia; order Rodentia; family Muridae; genus Uromys; species Uromys caudimaculatus. The sequence continues at coordinate 33,060,269 of CM052709.1, forward strand.
TATGGTATACACACTTAAAAACCTGTTACATAAATCACTGTAGAACATTTTTTAAGACAAAAATAAGATATTACTGAAACATTTTAATTAACTATTAATACATTCAATACTTCAAAATAGAAAATTTGGATATATGTACATAATTGACAGTTCTGTAACAGAATTTTGCTATAGAAGTCATAGCATCTCAACTTGAGATATACAATGTAGCTATTCTCCCAAGTGTTAAAACTGTAAAGCACATAGTCATTCAGTGTAAGAATGGAATATGAAGACCATGTTGTATACATCGCACGCCTTTGTTCAAGTGACTATTCATAAGTTACTCAAGAAAAGCCCTGCTGCTTTCCAAATAACCACATAATAGACTTTAAACCAAAAAAGGATCCAAATTTAAGTTGCAACTCAATTCTGTAAACTTTCCTAAAAGCATTCCAGTGTTAAAACAGACTTGCCACTAAAATCAAATAACTCCACCATTTATTCTAAAACAACCTGCCTTTAGAAAGACATAAAATAATGTATAGTCAGGTTTAACATATTCCATTTGTGTTTACACATGAAACACTGTCTCATTAATCAGCAAACAACTCACAATGACCACATTCACAATACTCTGACACTCTATCACATTCGAGTAACCCTAAAAGGGTAAATTTAGTGCTGAACAGCAAAGCATAGCTAAAATCCTATGCCTGCCATAAATTACCCACAAACTAAAAATAAAAGAAGTCTATGGCACTGGAATGAATATACTCTCTGCCTTAGAGCTAATACTTTAATTTTCAAGAACCACAAAGAAAAAGATCAAAACTAGTCAGTAACAATGCAGCGTCTAAAAGCAATAAACTCAAAATTAAGTTATAAATAATTTAAAGCATGTCATGAAGATATATTAATAATTCATCAAATAAATAATTTACTAAATAATCAAATAAATAAATAATGAAATACATAAATAAATCAGCAAATAAATAATTCTGCAAAATAACCTAAACAATAAGCCACCCAAACAAATCACAACTTATAAAACTGCAATGATTTTCTGGATTTTGATAGTTTTAAATAAGCAAATGTATACAGAATAGATCAATCCTTGTTAGAATTAGAAATATTTGTCAATGCTATTGGAAAAATCCTCATCTTAATACATGAAAACACATTTTCAATTTTTAAAAGCAACACAGAATTAGTTCATATAAATTATTAAGATGATTATAATGTCCACCTCTAGATTTTGCATATATCTTTAATGTATTTTCCCCAAAACAAATCGACATGAAATATTCTTAAACTACTTTTCAAAAATATACTTACAGTATGACAATACTTCAGCCTTTCTGACAGTTTTCCTATCTTCACCAAGCCATTAGAAATTTTCTGCAATGAGACAACAGCAAGCACAACCTTAGTTAATACAGACAGCATTTCATTCACATATAAGCCATATTTTATGGGTACCTAAAATAATGAAAGTACAGCACATTAGTCACAAACTACGTCAAGTTCTAGAAATTTAGCCTCAGCATTAAGCTTTCCCTATTGGAGCTGACATACAAGCTGTAACGGTTCTCATGATCTCAGATATGGAGACAAAACATGACAGAGTAACTGGCTGACATCTAAATTTAAGGACACTTAAGTGTTACAATCAGCATTTAGTCACACTCTAATTAGCATACCATAGGGTCAGACTATAAGTGAGACATAAATTCGTCTTCACTGAACATTTATCTAGTTTCTCATGTATTCCATAAAACACAAAATCCCTGAAATAGTCCTGACTTGTCCATAAACTTTCAGGATTTTGTTAGCTTTTTGTTCTTTACTTAGTTAACTCTGAAGTTATCAACACTTTTTGAAACAATACTAAACAGTAAAATAGTCATAAAAATTGTTTAATTTTTCAGCTATCAATTTTTTTCAAAAATACAAAACCGTTTTACCATACAATATACAACCTTTAATGTTTTATAGTTTGCCTTAAAGCTACCAAATGCTTCCTGAAACAGTATTTACTATTATTAAAATTAGTTGAGAGGCTAAAGAAATGCTTCAGTGGTTAAGTGGGGACACAGCTTTTCAGGAAGATGAGAGTTCCACTCTTAGCACAAAAAAACCATGAAGCTCTCAACCACCCATAGGACTCCAACTCCAAGGTAATCAATCAAATGCCCTAGCCTTTTGAGGCACCTGCATTCAATAGGAACATACTACCACACAGAATTAAAAATAATTTAAAAAATCTTAAAGGTACCTGTGATGGCTATTCTTGCTTGTTAACTTGACTATAATTAATTAAATCATTTGAAGTGGGAAGACCCACTTTTAATCCAGATCTTTTGATGTGAGAAGATCCACTAATCTGGACCCCACCTTCTGCTGACAGCCTTATATATAAAGGGCATGGAAGAAGGAAGCTTGCTGCCTTTGTCTGCTTGTCCATTCCTACAATGGCATTAGAGCTTACTTCTTCAGGACTCTGACAATATATTAAAGACCAGAGGAGACATCTAGCATGGTGTACTGCATTCTTCCTCCTTTCATTGGTAGAGAGCCATTGTGTGTGTGTGTGTGTGTGTGTGTGTGTGTGTGTGTGTGTGTACGCGCACACGCGTGTGTTTCCTGTAAGTTTTGTTCCTTTAGAAAAGCCTGACTAATGTAGACTTCTTGTTTTATTTTGCTTTGTTTTGGCTTTTTTGGTTTTTTTTTTCATATTAGTTGTGATAGTTTAAAAATGGCCCCTATAGGCTCATATATTTTCATGCTTAGTCCCAAGTTGGTGAAGTGATTGGGAAGTATTAGAAGGTGTTGTAGAAGGTGGGCTTTCTTTCTTACGGGTGGGCTTGAGGTTTCAAAAGCCTACAGCAGGCCCAGTCTTTCTCTGATTGATGCCTGTGAATCAAGATGTAAAGCTCAGCTACTGCTTCAGTACCATGCCTGTCTGCCATAATAAACTAACCTTTTTTTAAGGGTTGTATTTTATTTTAAATTGGATATTTATTGACATTTCAAATGTTATCCCCTTTCCTGGTTTCCCCTCCACAAAACCCCTTTCCTATTGCCCCTCCCCCTGCTTCTATGAGGGTGCTCCCCCACCCACCCACTCAGGCATTCCCTTATACAGGGGCATCCAGTCTTCACAGGACAAAGGGCCTCTCAGCAAGCCTCCAATTAAATGCTTTATTATTTAAGTTGCCTTGTGCTGCTTAGACTTTGCCTCCCTAGCAAGGCAATCTCATTGGGCAGATCTTGAGAGGAATAGGAACAGCTCAGGCAGTGATAACTCATTTAATAAGGTTAACAAAGGTCACTTAAACCTTTGGGGGATGGGTACGGGCTTTCTGAGAAAGTGAACATTATTGGCCAGACCAGGGCAGTGGAGATACCTCATTTGCATATAGGGGAATTCCAGCAACTGCCCCACATGACCTTATAAGGGGAGAGGAAGTTCAGGATAACCTGGCTACTGGGCTAGGTTTTATCCTGGACACAGCAGGGGTGGGAGTGTTGCCCCATTCTTACTTGGGGCCGGCTCCCCACAGTCCCAGGGTTCCCTGGTCTCATAACCTTGGTCATAATGTCTATTCATAGCAACAGAATATTTGAGGCACTGGTCTTTCTTTGTTTTCATTTTCATTTCTGTGGGGATTTTTTTATGCTTTGTTTTGTGTTTATTTTTTTGTTTTAATAAAAGAGAATTTAAAATACTGGGTGAATAGGGAGATGGGAGTGTACGGTAGGCACTAGGGAAGGGAAAACAAATGTATATATTTTTATAGTAATTTTTTCAATAAAAAGAATAATAGTCATAGGGCATGATGGTACACACCTTTAATCCCAGCACTCAGGAAGTAGAGGCAGGCAGATCTCTGTGAGTTTGAGGCCAGCCTGCTCTATAAAGCAAGTACAGGAGAGCCAGGGCTCTGTTACACAGAGGAACCCTGGGGAGGGAAGGGGGGTAACATTAAGTCATATATACTAGGTTTTACACACCATGGGATACTGGTTTCAGCTGGATGGAAAACCAGATACAACAATCACATTATGATGCAAATTCAAAAGCTATTGGCAAATTATGTTTTACTTTACAATTTGGGTAGCAATAAACTATAGTGTCCATATAAGCAATATACAAACAGTGTAAGGTTACTATAAAAGCTTCCAGACATTTACTCTGAATTTGTCTTTAGTTCCTCACAGAGAAATGAAATCATTTTGTCCCTCAGCACTCTCTTTGTTACGATACTTTGAAAAGCACTGTCTGAAATACAAATAGAAGGGATGCAGATGTCCTCCTCTTCCAGAGGACCTAGGTTCAATTCTCGGCACTCACATGGTAAACTCAAAACCAATTTCTAACTCCAATTCCAAGGTTCTAATGCCCTCTTCTGGCCTCTGAGGGTCCCAGGCATACATGACACATACAAATATGCAGGCAAACACCCATAAAAACAATGTGTTTTTGGTATTAATAGATAAATATTTTTTAAAAATACAAGAGAGAAAAGAAACTATATATAATATTCAACTAGCTAATGGAAAAAAGAAGGAAAAGACAGGAGAACTGCCAAAAAGTTGCAGAGTTGGCATAAACAGAGGAAAACCAACAAAGAAACCTTGTCTCTAATAAGGACCTGTGCCAGCTTTGTCTTCTTACCTTTACATATGCTGTGACATACATAACTTATATTTATACATACAAATGTGTATAGAAACACTCATATACATACACTGTACAAATAAAGAATTACAACAGTATATCAGTAAGAACTGAAAATATTTTCAATATGCTGAACAGGCTTCCAATTTCCAATACCCATCCTCTTCATTATGAGGTAAGCTGCATATTTCAGCATACTTATCTCTCAGATACTTCAAATACAACAGTCTTTTCCTTTCAAATACAGTTCTTCTGAAGATGTTGGTGCTCGTCTTTACACTAGACACTCTAAATTTATCTCACAAGACAATATCATTTAGAATATTCTGAAATCAAATGTAAATTTAAAATCTACTAAGTAAACTGAAACTGTGGCATCATACCCACAAAGAAAAACATCATAAGATCTTCATAAATGCTTGGGGTTTTTTTCAAATATTTGATGTATAACAATTAACTGAAGCATCACAATAGCTCCATGGAATTCTGGCTTTATATGAAAAAAGATTCAGTAATGGCTAAAAACTTTATATAGTAACACCATGTGAGAATATATATGTATATATACAAAAATAATATAACCATATAATATAAAGAGAATAATATTTAAAATCCACTTAATGGCAACTTACTAATCATGCTACCATAAAACTGAAAAAAGACAATCATTAGGCATACATAGCAAACTAAAATAAATGATACACTAATCTACTTGACTCAGGGCCATCCAATTCAAATAATTTAGCAAGATTATGTTGCAATGAAATTGCTAATTGGAGTTGGTAAGATTCATACACACCTACCTCTAAGAATACAGAAAAGGAACTTAAATAGAAAAAAAACTGAACAGGTTAAAACTTCCATCAAAGTAAAGACTACGTGTAGCTAAAAACTGTCATCCATACTTCACCATGAAGAATAAAGGGTTATGTTGCTAGGAAGACAGTTAAGTCTGAAAAGTGTTTATCACCTTCATAAAAAGATCAGGCACAGGAATGTGTGCCTATGATCCTAGCCCTGAGGAGACACAACCCTGAGGATCTCTGGGGCTCACTGTGCAACTAATCTGGCTGAATCAGTGAGACCCAAGTTCACTGAGAGATACTGTCTTAAAAATAGAGCAGAATGACTGAGGAGGACACCAGATGTAGACATGCGTAACTAATCCATGTGCACCCACATGCACACATATGGGGGGGGGGGTGGAGGGAGGAAGGGAGGGAGAAGGAGAGATGGGGGGGGAGAGAGAGAGAGAGACCGACCATTAGAGAAAATCAGTGGCAGGATTTTCAAATTTGAGAATTCTTCTCCAAACTATTTATGCCTGTTCTGTACTGATATAATGCCTGAGAAAACAGCAAACAATTTAGTAGTTTAAAACTGAATTTAAGTTGGAAATTTATGGTGAAGTTAAAAGAAAACAAGCCACTTCAACTAGATATTAGTGTTCAGGATAGGAGACTATTTGGCCTTACCATTTCAAATTTTGACAGCTCATTCCAAGCTTAAATACCAACCCATTTTAAGACAAATACATAAATAAATTAATAATACATAGTGACTTTTGAGATCGTATGTATCCCAGTTCCTTCAATATTTTTTTTTTTAACTTAAAGCAGGCTTTTAAAAGCATACTCATTTACATGGACACATTCATGTACAAAAATGTTCCCCAAATTGTGACGTTTTTCATTTTAAATATGAAAGTTAAATAAGTAAACAAAATTTTGAACAACACAAAATAAAACTTAATCTACTTTAAAAATAGATTTCAAATAGTAAAAGTAACTCATAAAGGTATTACTTTTTTTCATCCACACACCAAAAAAAAGGCTTATCTCTAAATCTGTCAATGTCAATGAGGATGTGAGCATTATTGTAGAGATTTTAATAACCAAAACCACAAGATCTAAATACTAAAATCATGAATCAGGATCATAAACACTTATTCCAAAACATCTATAACAGGTACTGTATTAGCCACTGCTCTGGAAATAAAACCCCAAAGTAGTATCTTTAATCATTTTTCTTCCATGTGAAATATACTGCCTTATAATGATGCTCATATCAATTCTTTTCGCACTCCAACACAGTCCTTTAAAATTCACACCTGAGAAGAACGCAGCCTGTTTTGCGTGTTTCAACTGCTCAAATCAGAATACTCTTCTGTTTTCAAAATATCTCACACTTTATATTTAAAAGAAAATATATGAAACTTTTACAGTTAGTCAGCTATTATTCCCTATAAAACTGAACACATCAATGAATTAAGAGTATATATACGTATATATGTATGTATGTATGTATGTATGTATACACACACACACACACTCATATACACAAAGATACAAACACAGACACACACACATGTCCACCCACACACATTAATGTGGTACACGAAAACAAGCCGTGGGCCTCACAGACGCTGGACAAGGCCCTGCCATTGAGCTATCCCCAGCCTGCTTTTTTTTCTTTCTTCTTTTTTCTTTCTTTTTTTTTTCCTTTTAGGGTATGTGGAGCAGTATTTAACTGGTGAGCTATCCTTGAACTTTTGATCCTCTTGCTTCCACCAGCCAAGTACCTGGGATTTCAGGCCTGAACCACCAGGCTACGTTCTTCTGAAACTTTTGAAGTAGCATTTTATTTTTCAATGGTTAATTCTTAAAATTCACTACATATTATTTCACAGAAGAATACTTGCTAACTACTTTATCATCATCTTTCCAATCAATTAAGAACTAACACTAGTGTTAAGCTGTAAATATTAGCAAGAAAATCAAGTAGAAATAGTTCATGCCTTGTTCTCACCTAATTATAAAAATTATCTTAAAAGGTTATGTGACTTATTTCAAATTCTATATACTTAAAATCATAACTATTCATAATTATATATCTGAACTGAAATTATAATAAATTAAATATTCTGAATTTAAATTATCATTATGAATTTTACAATTAAGCCATTCTTATAATTTATGAAATCTTTTAACAAAAAAATTAGATCTAAAATTCTACGACCTTTTTGTAAATAAAGTCATTAATTTTCAGTCATCTTTTGATTAGATTGACATTTACATGTAAAGATATATAGGTTATTATTTTTGGATTTAAGTTATCTACTAACAAGTGTAAATAAAAATCATTAACTAAAGGTTATTTAAAGTTTTTCAATTTAAATTAGGTTCCCTAAACTTGGGATAATTTTTGGTAAATGCTTTTTGTTTAAAACGTATAAACTGCCATATAATTATAAATGCAATTTAAATCTGTTACTTAATTAAAGATAATTTAAATTCAAAGACATCAAGAATAGTTATTATAACTTTTAATTATACTATGTTTGAGATACTTATTCTCATGTCACTTTAAGAAAAGCTAAGGTTATATACCACTTCCATTTAATTTTACTATCATTTTATTTTATATTAAAATTAATCTTTGTGTTCTCAGAGATACTATTGCACTCATTTTCAATCTTCAATAACATTTGTAAAATGTCTATAGTTAAGTATAGCCCATAACAAAGGTTAGTCAACAAGAACTCTAAGTATAGTTTATAAATAAATTTCCTAGAATCACTTTAAGAGTCCAAATTTTACTTCATGGATGGTTACTGATTGCACTATTTAAACTACTACAATCAAAACTTTTTACGACAAAAATCAATGTAACAAATAAAGTAAGAGAAATACTTTCCATTCTGCTGTAGAAACAATGTTTTCAATATTCTACCACACAAACATCAGATAAACAAAGTAGTTTAGTAATTCTTTATACTGGTTTTTATCTTTGTGAATTAGACACAAATTTAATAGTTCCTATAAATTAGTATAGTTCATTCACAATTGCACATAAAAGATACATAAACAACAAAAAGACATATTTGTATCTCTCTATAGAAAGCCAAGTTATCTTCTGATATCAGAAGATATGGAAAAAATAAACTAAGTCTTGCAGCAAATTTACTAACACGCTCTTCAGGTTGAAATTTTAAAAAGTATTTTTAAGAAATGCACATAGTACCATTACAATATCTGTGTTGTTGCCAATTAAAATTTATATTGAGTAAAATTTATATTATGCCTTCTAACTTAAATAAATGAAAAAGAATATCTGTTCCATCTCTGTACATTATAAAAGAATAAACTGAAGCTCATGTGCACAACCTCTAGAAAGGAGGCTCTACCTTAGAGCAGCAATTCTCAAGCTGTGCGTCACATCCTCTTTAAGGGACAATCGTTTCACAGGGGTCACATAAGACCATTTGCATATCAAAAATTTACATTATAATTCATAACAGTAGCAAAATTAAACTTATGAAGTAGCAGTGAAAACAATTTTATTGTTGGTGGTCACAACATGAGGAACTGTATTAAAGAGTCATAAGACAAGGAAAGTTGAGAATCACTGCTCTAGAGTCACCTCCTCAATAGTAACCACTCTCCTAATTTGGAGGTAAATTCATGTCTCATCTTTTAATTACAAAATAGAGTTATGTTTTACATATTTTTCAATTATCATAAATGCTATCACACTAAAAATATTTGTTACTTTTAATTCAATAGTAGTTTTGAGATCTACTGGTACATCAATCTACTTACTTGGGCTTAATTTATTATGAAATATTAGGGCATATATTTTATTTATCGATTACCCCAGTAATGAACATTGAGGTATTTCTCATTTTTTACTATTACAAAGTTTTAACAAATATTCTTGAAAAAGTCTCTGTCTGTTTCTGTGTATATGTGAAAGAGAAAGAGAAAGAGACAGAGATAGAGTGAGAAAGAGAGACAGAGAGAAACAGAAAGAGAATGTAGTTTCCCTAAGGAGCTATATTTGGAACTAAGTAATACTTATGTTTGTGGCTTATTATAGGTAGGAAGTTTAGCAATATCACTGACCTCTGACTAGTAGAGATCAATAATACTTACCCTGTATGACAAACAAAAGTGTCTCCAGATATTGCTAAATGTCCCCAGCCCTTTTGAGAACCACTGCCCTAATGTCTCTAGGAAGAATGAGAAAATAGTACTCTCCACTTACCTGGATACTGCCCAAGTTTTCACTAGCATCTCTACCAACATACATTTATTTCTACCATCACATAATATTTCGTATTTCCAAACATCTTTAACAAAACATGATAATCTATGGTGATTGTTTTTCTAAGGAAAAAAAAACCCTAATTATCCAAAGGTAAACTACCACTAGAAATTATTTGAGATCAAGTGATATGCACGTTTCTACTCAAAAAAATAATGCCTCTAAACTTCAGTAAGAAAATTATCTACATAATATTCCCTTCCCTTCCCTTTCTCCCTTCCTCCCTCCGTCCCTCCTTCACTCCATCCCTCTCACATACACATAGACACACACACACACACACACTCACTCACACATTTTAAAGAATCCATGCTATTAATATTAATATACTGAATTACTTAAATCTTCTTAAAACTCTTTCTTCTCAGAAGACTCAAGATTATAATGCCTCATCTACATTTTCTGTTAAAGCTTTCAAGACCAAACCATTTAAACAACTGACTAAAATATGTTAAATGATGGCATCACTTATAGTACAATTTTCACTTTTAATGCTGACCTCTAAATAAGAATGCAAACTACATATAAACAATCAGACATTTACAATAAAAATACATACCAGTAATCCAATCAAAGAATCTGTTAAGTTTTCAAACTGACCTTAAAAATGGATTCAAACTAAATCAAAATGGTGGCCTAACCACACATTCCAAGCCTTTCTCCTCTTCTGCCACAAAAATTAGATGTAAACCATGTAATTACTAAATTCCAGCCCTCACTAAAAACATCAACTAACATCCCTGTTTATTAGTTTTTTGAAATGTCTGCTGCTATTTTCTAATAAATATTCTCAAGTTGTATTACCAATTCTTTTGGGGTTTCTGATACAGGCTCCCACATAACCATATATAATGCTATGGCACACTGAAATGATTAACAATTTCACTGTCAGTTACTGCAACCATAACCAGACTAGATGACTAAAGCAGATTACAAACTAAAAGGAACATCACCAAGATAGGAAACAATATCTCACTATCATTAAAATTAAAAACTAAAATACAAAAATATAAAGTTACCCTGACAGTGTTCCAATTTTAAAAAGGGGTGTGGGGAGAATCTGAAGACAGTGTGAGTCATAAGATCACTGAGAAACCCAGCTCTTCATCTCTCTCATGTACCAGCACCAGAAGGCCAAAAGGGAACAGATCTGTCCCCTAAAGAAACAGACAGTAAGTAAGGCCCATGGTGAAAATCAAATTAGAAAGCATGGTACCAAATCTAAAGATCTCCCTCAATATTCTATGCTAAGGAATCATAAAAGTTTCTGGGGAAATGTGTAGAATGACCAAAAACAAGTTTTAGAAAGATTAATAAAGAATCAAGAAGAATAAACTAAGGAGGAAAAACACACAAACAAATCAATCTGGAAACAAAGGTATATAGGGTCCTGAAATTCAGGAATCCTAAAGACCCTGGATGCAAAAACAATGTAACAAAGTAAGCTTGATACATTACTGGCTTAATAGTATAAAAGTAAGTATAATCATTTCTATATTTATTTATTCATTCCATCAGGAAATACTTAAGTAAAACTCTACTATAATATCCTTAGCACTACTAAGTTCATCTAGGGATGAAAGTGTCAGAACAGCACTGAGGTTTGAGTCTGTGAAAGTGAGATCTGGACAGAGCACTGCACTTCAAGACTTCAAGACTAGGGATTATATTTATACACACACACACACACACACACACACACACACACACACACACACACACACTTTATTTACATTTCAAATGTTTTCCTCTTTCCAGGTCTCCCCTTTGGAAACTCCCTATCTTATCCCCCTTCCCCATGCCTCTATGAGGGGATTCCCTCAACCAAACAACCAATCCCATCTTCCATCCCTGGCATTCCCCTAGACTGGGGCATCTAACACTCTCAGACCCAAGGGTCTTTCCTCCCACTAAAGGTCAACAAGGCCCTCCCCTCCTCTGCCACATATGTGGCCAGCACCATGGGTCCCTCCATATGCATTCTTTGATTGGTGGTCCAGTCTCTGGGAGCACCAGGGGACCTGACCAGTTGACACTGTTGCTCCCTCCCCATGGGGCTGCAAACTCCCTCAGCTCCTTCAGTCCCTTCTCCATCTCCTCCACCTGGGACCTCATACTCAGTCCAACAGTTACTGTGAATTGACTTATGGGTGTTCCTAACTTTTGGGCTAATATCCACTTATCAGTGAGTACATACCATGTTCGTTCTTTTGTGACTGAGTTATCTCGCTCAGGATGATATTTTCAAGTTCCATCCATTTGCCTGCGAATTTCATGAAGTCATTGATTTTAATAGCTGAGTAGTATTCCATTGTGTAAATGTACCACAGTTTCTGCATCTATTTTCTGTTGAGGGACATCTGGGTTGATCCAGCTTCTGGCTATTATAAATATGGCAGCTATGAACATAGTGGAGCAAGTGTCTTTATTACATATTGGAGCATCTTCTGGGTATATGCCCAGGAGTGCTATAGCTGGATCCTCAGGTAGTATTATGTCCATTTTTCTGAGGGTCCACCAAACTGATTTCCAGAGTGGTTGTACCAGCTTGCAGTCCCACCAGCAATGGAGGAGTGTTCCTCTTTCTCCACATCCTCGCCAGCATCTGCTGTCACCTGAGTTTTTGATCTTAGCCATTCTGACTGGTGTGAGGTGGAATCTCAGACTTGTTTTGATTTGCATTTCCTTGATGACTAAGGATGTTGAACATTTCTTTAGGTGCTTCTCAGCCCTTCGAGTTCCCTCAGTTGAGAATCTGTTTAGCTCTGTTCCCCATTTTTTGATAGGGTTATTTGGTTCTCTGGAGTCTAACTTCTTGAGTTCTTTGTATATACTGGATATTAGCCCTCTATCCAAAGTAGGATTGGTAAAGATCTTTTCCCAATCTGTTGGTTGCCATTTTGACAGTGTCCTTTGCCTTACAGAAGCTTTGCAATTTTATGAGGTCCCATTTGTTGATTCTTGATCTTAGAGCATAAGCCACTGGTGTTCTGTTCAGGAACTTTCCCCCTGTGCCCATGTGTTCGAGAGTTTTCCCCACTTTCTCTTCTATAGATTCAGTGTATCTGGTTTTATGTGAAGGTCCTGGATCCACTTGGACTTGAGCTCTGTACAAGGAGATAGGGATGGATCAATTTGCATTCTTCTACATGCTGACTTCCAGTTGAGCCAGCACCATTTGTTGAAAATGCTGTCTTTTTTCCACTGGATGGTTTTAGCTCCTTTGTCAAAGATCAAGTGACCGTAGGTGTGTGGGTTCATTTCTGGGTCTTCAATTCTATTCCACTGATCTACCTGCCTGTCGCTGTACCAATACCATGTAGTTTTTATCACTACTGCTCTGTAGTACAGCTTGAGGTCAGGGATGCTGATTCCCCCAGAAGTTCTTCTATTGTTGAGAATAGTTTTTGCTATCCTGGGTTTTTTGTTATTCCAAATGAATTTGAGAATTGCTCTTTCTAAGTCTATGAAGATTGAGTTGAATTTTGATGGGGATTGCATGGAATCTGTAGATTGCTTTCAGCAAGATGGCCATTTTTACTATGTTAGTTCTGCCAATCCATGAGTATGGGAGATTTTTCCATCTTCTGAGGTCTTATTTCCATCTTATAAGTGCTAAGGATTTTGTCCTAAGAATTTTACTTCTATCTAACGTGTTTTTATAATAAATACATTTCCCAAAGGTTTTAAACATATATTATGAAATCATAAATAATAAAAGAATAATGTATTAAGTATAAGATTAAAATGATAAATGCACCTCCGATGTCTTCTCCTTCTGTGTTCCTCCCGAAATCTATCCTGTCCCATACACACATAGCTAATCAACACCATATTGAATTTAATGTAACTGCATTCTTACTTTTTCACTCCATATGTATACATAACTAATACATTTGGCTATTATAAGTATTTACATTTTCCATTTAATGTGATGGATACTCCCATGTTGTTTAGTTAAGAAATGCTATTTTTCTTTTATTTACTAAATACTCTGTTTTTAAAGTGATCAATGTGAACATCTGAACCTGGTGATCATTCAGTGCACTGTGAAACAATACACCAGTGTATGAGAATGCATTTGACTGGTACCAGATATTTGCTTGTCACAATGTTTTACAAAATGATCTTGAGGGGGACCTCAGCTTGGGCCACAGGGCTCCATAGCAAACTAGCTCCGGGACAAAGATACCCTCCCAGCAGCTTGGAAAAGCTGGGAGTGGGCCCAAGACAAGCTCCACAGCTCACCAGGAACTGCTCCGAACCTGGGAGACACAGGGACCAAGGTAGGCGGGCATAGAAACCCCTTGGATCCCAACAGCGGGCGGCTGAGGCAGGAAACTTCTGCCTGGGCCTCCAGGTTTCCATAGTCAAGCAGTACCCCTGAGTGGGGGCAAAACGAGCCCCAGCGCTCACCGGTTTCCGCGGACCACAGAGATTGAGAGACAGGAACTTCCAGTGGCGGCCGGGGACCTCAGCTTGGGCCATAGGGCTCCATAGCAAATTAGCGCCGGTACAAAGATACCCTCCCAGCAGCTTGGAAAAGCCGGGAGTGAGCCCAAGACAAGCTTCACAGCTCACAGGAACTGCTCCAAACCCGCTACACACAGGGACTGAGGTAGGCGGGGACCTCTGCCTGGGCCACCAGGAGTCCATAGCCAACGAGCGCCGGAAAAAGCTACCCTCCCAGGAGCTTGGGAAAGCCATGAGTGGGATAAAGGGGAGCAACACCTCTCACCCAGACCCACGCCTGAGAAGCCGGGGAACACAAAATCTCTGAACCTTCAGGTTCCTACCCGTGGGTGGAGACCTCTGCCTGGGCCACCAGGGGTCTGTGCCTGGGGACCCCAGCCTGGGCCACAAGGCTCCAGGAGAGAGTAGGTATCCCAGGAGTACTAACACACCTTTGAGCACAGGCAAAACCACCACTTCTGCTCAAACCCATTGGACCAAGAGGGACCCTTGCAGAGCCATCAGGGCATAGGAACCAAGGGACAGCTGGGGACAAGATCTTTCCGATTTCCTTCTGCACCCCACAGCAGACCCGTTGCCACAGCTCTCCAAACCCAAACACCTCTCAGTGAGAGCTGGTCTTCAAGGAGTACTGACACAGAGACCTGCAGGAGGGGCAAGCCACAACCAGTCAGAGTAAGATCAGCTAACATCAGAGTTAACAAGATGGCAAAAGGCAAGGGAAAGATCATAAAGAAAAGAAACGAAGACTACTTTGCGACATCAGAACCCAGCTCTCCCACCACAGCAAGGCCAGGATACCCCAACACACCAGAAAAGCAAGACTCAGATTTAAAATCATTTCTCATGAGGATGATAGAAGACTTTAAGAAAGAAATGGATAACATCCTTAAAAAAATACAAGAGAACAGGGATAAACGAGAAGCCTTTCAAGAGGATATTCAAAAATCCATTAAAGAATTACAGGAAAACACATTCAAACAGGCAGAAGTGCAAGAAAACACAATCAAACAGACAAAGGAAATGCAAAAAACTATCCAGGAGATAAAAATAGAAATAGAAACAATAAAGAAATCACAAAGGGAGACAACCCTAGAGTTAGAAAACCTAGGAAAGAGATCAGGAACCATTGATGTAAGCATCACCAACAGAATACAAGAAATAATAGAGAGAATCTCAGGAGCAGAAGATACCATAGATAACATCGACACAACAGTAAAAGAAAATGCAAAATGCAAAAAGCTTCTAACCCAAAACATCCATGAAATCCAGGACAAAATGAGAAGACAGAACCTAAGGATAATAGGTATAGAAGAGAGTGAATATTCCCAACTTAAAGGTCCAGCAAATATCTTCAACAAAATTATAGGCAAAAACTTCCTTAACCTAAAGAAAGAGATGAACATAAATATACAAGAAGCTTACAGAACTCCAAATAGATTGGAC
>CM052709.1:33076456-33119913 GCA_028551405.1 Uromys caudimaculatus
ATCATCTTGAGCGAGGTAACTCAGTCCCAAAAAACGAACATGGTATGTACTCACTGATAAGCGGATATAAGCCCAAAAGTTCAGAATGTCCAAGTTTCACTTAACAGTAACCGCTGGACTGAGAGTGAGGTCCCAGATGGAGGGGTTGGAGAAAGGTCTGAAGGAGCTGAGGGTATTTGTAGCCCCTTGGAGGGAGCAAGAGTGTCAATGGGCCTGAACACCCCCCCCCCCGGTCGTCCTGGAGTTCGGACCACCAACCAAAGAATACACATCTATTGACCCATGGTTCGGACTATATATGTCGCAGAGGATGAGCTCCATGGCCATCAGGGAGAAAGGAGAGGCCCTTGGGCCTGAGGGTGCTAGAGGCCCCAATAAAGGGGAATGTCAAGGTGGGAATATGGGGATGGGTGGGCGGGTAGGTGGGAGGAGGAATTCCCTCACAGAGGCGGAGAGGGGGAGGTTATAGGGGTTTTTCAAAGAGTAGACCCAGAAAAGGGGAAACATTGGAAATGTAAATAAAGTATCAAAAATAAATAAATTAATTAAAAAAAAAAAGAAATCAGATCGCTCAGACCAAAAAAAAATATATATATCAAAAAAACAAACAAAAAAACAAGAACAAAAAGTGCAATATCTATATAACACTTTATATATATACCAAACCTACAAATATTAGGTAGATAAATAGAGGAGATCCAGGTCAGAAACATAGAAAGTATTTCAAAAAAAATTATAGAAGAAAATTTCTCTAATCTAACTAAGGAAAGGGATGCCTATCAAGCTCCAAGAGGCCTATGGAACACTAAATAGACAGGCTCAGAAAAGAGACTCTCCACAACAAATAATAATCAAAACACTAAATGTATAGAACAAAAATATTGAAAGTAGCAAAATAAATAAACTCACACACAAAGATAGACTCATCAGAACCACAGCATATTTTTCCAGTGGAGACCATGAAAGCCAGAAGAGATTGAACTAAGTTCATAAACATGCTGTGAAAGACAACACACAGATACTAACACAGAATACTACACCTAGCAAAACTATCATTTGTAATTAAGGAGAAAGGAATTTTTTACTGATAAAACAGATTTAAAGAACTTGTGGACATTAATCTAGCTCTACCAAAGATACTAAAAGGAATACATAGATATGAAGAGAAAATACTCAAAAAGACACAAGAACAAATGAACTACAGAAAACTAATCCAAAGAGATCTAATAGAACATCACAGAGGCAATAAAAGTGTCAGGAATCAATACACATTGTTCAATAATAACTTTTATTAATGGTCTCAACTTCCCAGTGAAAAGATACAGACTACCAAATTGAATTAGAAAACAGGATCCATCTTTTTCTGCCTCCAAGAAATGTACTTCGGGGCCAATAGACAATACCTTGGTGTTCCACACAAATGTAACTAAGAAACAAGCAATTATTCTAGTTATTCTAATGTCTAAAGGCAAAATCCAACAATGGTATTCCACAACCTGAAGCACATCTGCTTCTAACACAGGAACAGCCAATTTCATAAAAGAAACGCTATTATATTAGACTTAAAACCACAAATCAAACCTAACATAGTGACAGCAGGTAATTTCAATACTCGACTCATCAATGGACAGATCATCTGGTAAAATCAAAAAGAGAAACGCTGTAGTTAAATGACAAGATAAATCAAATGGACCTAACATATGTCCATAGAACGTTCCACCCGAACATTAAAAATTACACATTTTTCTTAGCATAAGACTTTCTCCAAAGTAAAACCACACTTATCAGAACACAAAGCAAACCTCAATAAATACAGGAAAACAGAAATGATATCCTACCTTCTATCTGACCACCATGAATTAAAGCTCCATCTCAACAACAAAAGACAGAAAGTTCACAAATACAAGGAAGCTAAATGATATATGACTAAATCAGATTGAGTGAAGGAAAAAAAAAAATCAAGAGAATTTTAAAATTCATATTAGAAAATAAAAATAAGACATCAAAATCTCTGTGACACAATGAAAGCAGTCAAAAGAGAACAATGTGCCCACATCAAAATGCTCAAGATATCTCAAATTAATAACTTAACAATGCAGCTAAAGGCCCTAGGAGAGGGGGTACCAACAATCTTAAAAGTAGTTAGGAAGAGATGTGGCACTAGGAACTCGAAGGTAAGGAGCAGCTGCAAAGTGGCCATGGAAGTAGCTGTTGGTCAAAGTGGAGCTGGTATGCACGCACAGCAGCCAGCTGCAGATAGCAGACACTTGTGGGTTGGCGCCTGCATGGGAGCTGCTACTGGAGATTAAGATTCTGGATGTTTAGCCTGTTTAAGAAAGTAGCTAACAAGGGGCCCACGTGAGGTACCAGAGGGTGAAAGACACCAAGATGCATGACCCAGTTGCCACCACTACAATGTTTAAGTATGTCCCTCACTGGCTGCAGCACTCAGGAGAGCAGGCCCACACCTCCTGTCATGCTGTGACATGGACACAGGATAGATGTGCTCCTCACCCCTCCACACATATGGCAGGCAGGAAAGCTGGCCCCATCCCTTGATGGCTGCAGCACTCAGAAGAATGTGTGCTGCACCTCACCTAGGCAGCACAGTAGAGCTGGCCCTGGTAGTGTGGGCATTGGTGAGCTAGCTCAGGGCATGAAAGTAGGAGCTAGATCAGGGCATGAAAGTAGGAGATATGGCCCTGCCCTTCCTGCTACACTTGGGTAAGCAAGCCAAGGCAGTGCTGGAGAGCTGGAAGTGCCTGGAAGCCTGCGTGTGGGAGGCCTAGCAGGCTGACCAACTCAGCTAACACCAAGTCCCAGATCTAGGGCTCCGAGTTGGCCCACCCCAACATCTACCTTATCTATAAACCACTGGACCATGTGAAGGAGCTGGTCCTACAAATCCAAAGGATCAGGATCTCCATGGCACAGGGCAACAAACAGGCTTGTCAATGAGAAGTCCCGCTGAGGATCCAGTATTGATAGTGTACAGAAGCCAGAGCCCTCTACCCAGACCAATTATTCATTGCAATGAGCATTTGAAAGTAAAGTTATGTGGATAATAGTGTATACTGCACACACAACATGACACACTGCAGCTACCACAGCAAGATATTTTTGGTATTGTTGTTTTTATTCTTTGTTTTCTTTGGGGGATGGGTAGGTTGCAATGGCAGAGGGCAGATACCAAGGGATGAGGAGATGATTAGTACTGGTTCATAGAGTGAATTCACAAAGAATCAATAAAAAGGCTTTTTTTTAAGTAGATAGGAAGAAATAATCAAAATCAGGGCTCAAATTCATGAACTAGAAGCAACAACTAAAAACAATAGCAAAAAAAAAAATCAATGAAACTAAGAATTGGTACTTTGAAAAGATTTACAAAAGTGACAAATTGTTAGATAAGCTATCAAAGAGAAATGATCCAAATTAATGAAACAGATGAATAAGGAGACATTACAACTGATAGTGAGAAAATTCAGAAAATTCTAAGAATGTAATGTAATAGTCTATATTCTATCAAACTGGAAATTCAAGGGAAAAAATTATATATATATATATATACATATATATATATATATATATATCACCTACTAAAGTTAAATAAACATTAAATAAATACTATAAATAGATCTATAATAGCCAGTGAGATACAAGCTGTAACTAAAACTCTCCCAACGCAAAAACATCTAGTACAGAATTCTATCAGAGCTTCAAAGAGAAACTAATATGAATACTTCCAAAATATTTCAAAAGAAAGAAAGAAAGAAAAGCAAAGAACATTCCCAAATCTCTACTGCCCTGAAACCAAAATCAAACAGATACCCATATCCCAAAAACTGAAAGGAAACAATCTCAGATAAACATTGATACAAAATTCTCAATTAAATACTTGTAAAATGAATTCAAGAACACATCAAAAAGAATATCCATCTTCATCAGGTCAGTTTCAGCCCAGAGGTCCAGGGATAGTTTATCATATCTAAATCAATAAATATAATCTATCACATAAACAGACTAAGGTGCTTAAGACATGATCATCTAATTAGATGCAGAAAAGACCTTTGAAAAAACCCGATACATAATAAAGAGCCTGGAAAGACTATGGATACAGAGATATCTCAATACAATAAAGGCAACAGACAGGAATCTTACAACCAACATCATCCTAAACAAAAGAAGAACATTTCTACTAAAATCAGGAATAAGATAAGGATATCCATTCATCCCACTCCTGCTCAGCACACTACTTAGCTAGAGCAGTAAGACAAGTGACTACGATAAAAGGGACACAAGTCAGAAGTAAGAAGTCAAAGCATCCTTATTTGCAGATGATATAATTCTATACATACAAGACCCTAAAGATTACATCAGAAAACTCCAATAACTGATAACTGTATTTAACAAAGTAGCAGAATACAAATTAACAAAAATCAGCAGCTTTCCTATATACAAGTGACAAAAATACCTCCCCTCCCCCAAAAAAAAAAAAAAATCAAGGAAACAATACCATTCATGATCATCTTCAAAAAGAAGAAAGAAAGTCAGTCAGTCTTGGAATAAATCTAACAAAAGTGGTGAGAAGATTTGTTGAACTAAAAAACTTTTAAAGATCAGGGAAAAAATCTAAAAATAAACCAAATGATAGAAAGACCTCCCATAGCATGGTTTGGTAGGATTAATATTGTGAAAATAACCAACCAATCAAAAGCAATATACAGATTGAACATAAACACCATCAAAATTTCATATGGAAATACAAAAGACCCAATATGGTGATTCTGAAAAGGAATGCCCCCCCTCCTGGATCTCAAGGATCATGTCTGTCTGCATGCCACCATCCTTTACACCATGACGATAATGGACTCATCAGTAGGAAAGCCAGCACCCAAGTAAGTGCTTTCTTTTCTAAGAATAAAACACTGACGAGGGCAGAAGTTGGTACCAGGCACTAGGGTGTTGCTGTGACAGGCTTGACTATGTTTACTGGCAGAATGTGGGCTTTGGGACTTTGGATGAGGAATGCAGCTGAAAGCTTTTAAGTGGGGCTTAACGGGCCACACTTAGTAATAAGTGGCCTAGGGATCAGTCTTAGGGCATTTTGGTGGAAAATGTGGCTGTTTTCTGCTCTTGGCCGAAACAAAAACAAAAACAAAACAAAACAAAACAAAACAAAAACCACTGCCCAAGGCCAAATTGAAGAGTTTTGAACTAACATCTTTGGCAGAGGAGATTTCAAAACAGCCTAGTATTGACTATGTTGTATGTATGGTTATTAGGCCAATCTATAATAAAAGCTAATATAATGCAAGCTGAACAAGAAAAAATTCAAAATGTACAGTTTGAGGAGAAACAGAGCACCAGGAAAAACTTAAAACCCTGATGCTAAATGGAATAAAGGAAATTGTGACCTCAGGACAAGACCACATTCAGCTAAGCTTTCAACTTGTGAAAATGAATTAAAGAAGAGCTTAGGGTTCCTTCAGTCCTTTCTCTAACTCTTTTATTGCAGACCCCATGATCAGTCCAATGCCTGGCTGTGAGCATTCACCTCTGTATATGTCAGGCTCTGGCAGTGCCTCTCAGGAAACAGCTATATCAGGCTCCTGTCAGCATGCACTTCTTGGCATCCACAATAGTGTCTCTGTTTGGTGACTGTATATGGGACCCCATAGGAAGAACAACAATATCAACCAACCAGAACTCCCAGGGTCTAAACCACCAACCAAGGAGTACACATGGAGGGACCCATGGTTCCAGCCGCATATGTAGCAGAGGATGGCCCTATCAGGCATCAATGGGAGAAGAGGCCCTTGGTCCTATGAAGGCTCAATGCCCCAGTGGAGGGGAATGCGAGGGGAGGCAGGAGTGGGTGGGTGGGTAGGGGCACACCCTCATAGAAGCAGAGGGGGGATGGCATAGGGGGTTTCTGGGGAGGAAATTGGGAAAGGGGATAACATTTGAAATATAAATAAGGAAAATATCCAATAAGAATGAATGGAAGGAAGGAAGGAAGGAAGGAAGGAAGGAAGGAAGGAAGGAAGGAAGGAAGGCAGGCTGGCTTAGGGCTGGTGTGATGGTGCCCCCCCCTCCTTAATCCCAGCACTCCAAAGAGGCAGGTAAATGTCACAGTTCACGGCCAAATTGGTCTACAGAGTGATTTCCAGGACAGCCACACTTAGACAGTAAACCATCAAAAACAAAAAACAAAAACAAAAATCTAGTAAAAATATTATTTGAATGAGAGAACCATGTTCCAACCCCTGCTTTAGAGTCAAGAAAGAGGCTATGAAATCTCCCTCCACAGCTAAGGAAAGCTTCTGAAGCCAGCTATGTGTCAAGGGTTTCTTTGCATGGATGGCCATTATGTGCCAGAACTGTGGGATACCTGCCAAGGAAGACTGCAGACCAGTGTGGAATAAGCCCAAGACAGAGAAATGTGTTGCAGTGTAGTGACAATTTTGGAGTTTTGGTTTCTCAACATAGAAATATTATAAGAATATGTTTTTGTTTTAATCCCAGGTATGGGGAGGTGGGGCTGTTTCAGACTATCTGCAGCAATTGTCTATGATTTGCCTCATGCTCTAGCAGAGGCATGATTTTGCCAGCAGCAAATAGTGTGACTCTGGGGACTTTTCTAAGGATATACAAATGCAAGGGCCCAGAGAGGCAGTGTGTATACTTAGTTGGTTGCTGTTGGTTGTTGTTAGTTTCTAAGTAGCTGTGTGCAAAGAAGAAAAAAGAAGAAATTAGATATTCTGGCAGTGAAGATCAAACTTGCCCCAAGGAACTCCTGACCTGATCAGCAAGAAGTAGCCTAACAATAATGTCACCTCCTTTTCTCTCTATCCATTTTTCTCTCCTACCTAGTGTTAGGGAGTTAAAAGAATGGAAGAAAAGGGGTAAAGAAGGGTGGAAGAAAAAAGAACCCACAAAGTAGTAAAACATCTGGCTACATTGCAGTCAAAAAATCTAAAAGGAGTTGGAGAACTGAAGGGTGCTTTGACATCAGACATGGGGATGGATAGTCTAGAATTTGCCCTGCTACTTTTAGGTCTTGCTTTGGTCCTGTATTTCCTCACTCTGCTCCTTTTCCTCTGCCTTGGAATGTTAATGTATATTCTGTGCCATTGTATGTTGGAAGTATGTGACCTGTTTTTTTTTCATTTTGATTTTATAGGGGATTACAGTTAAGAGATTACTGTAAGTCTCCTAAGAGAATTTGAACTTTGGACTTTTAAATAATTTTGAGACTGTGATAGACTATAGGGACTTTTAAAGTCAGACTGAATGTATTTTTACATAATTATTTGCCTACAAGCCTATGAAGACCAGGAAGTGGATTGTGGTGGTTTGAATAGGAATAGCTCCCATAGGTTCATATATTTGAATGATTATTAGGGAGTGTTGCTAATTGACAGTGATTAGGAGGTGTGGCCTTGTTAGAAAGGGTGTGGCCTTGATGTAGGAAGTCTGTCTCTGGGGTTGAGCTTTGGGATTTCATATACTCAAGTCAGGCCTAGTGTCTCTCTCCTCCTGCTGCCTACAGATCTGGAGATACAACTCTCAGCTCCTCCAGTATCATGTCTACCTGTGTGCCACCATGCTTCTTGAGCACACAACACCCTTACTAGACAGCAAAGGCTGACAAATAAAAAACACAAAGCCAGAAATGAGATATTTCTTTTGGAATTGTGGGACAGTTAGGTCTCTTGGACCTTCAAATATTACAGGCTATTACCACTGTTCTTGGCTACCCTACAGAAACTGACAATAAGATCCTAGGACTTAAGACTCCATATACTTAAGTCATAAAACATAATGACAAGCTAATTATGGACCTGCAAGATTCATCCATACTGGCTAGCTTTCATAGTACTTCTATAAAGAACTATGCAAACTACTGAAAAAACAAAAGTAATCGTCAGTTATACATAGTTTTAAATTGTGTAAGCTATAGCAATGACTGGACTAGCAAGACATGCCCATTTGTCATTTGTCATGTAGCATGAATCATGGGAGTAATCATCCAATTTCTCATTGAATTTAAGTCCTACTTCATAAAATTAAACCTATACCTGCTATCTTATTTGGCCAAGAACAAGTCATAGGCCCTAGGAGAGAACCTACTAGTATTACTCTGATAAATGGACACAGATTAAACTGACTGCTAATAACCTATAGATCATTTATTTCTCAACTCTCATCTGAGAAGCTTCTATTTGCAGTAAATGGCAATTTATAGAGACCCACAACTAGCCACGTGCAAAGAATAAGGAATTACATAATAAAAAAAATCTATAAACTACATCACCCTCTTCCCAAGGCTCAAGAATAAACTTGGAAGAGGAAGAAGAAACAGTATAAGAATGAACAAGTAATAATATAATTCAACAACTCACCTATACATGTACATAAATATGTATACACACACACATATATATACACACGTTTTTACATAGAGTGAAATACATGAAAGCGAAAACGAAGTATGAGAACACAAAATACAACACAAAAATATACATTCACCTCAGGCATACATAGGAAATTCTCCAAGAAAGACTATTATAAGAAGACCATATGTTTACCACAAATTATGTCTCAATAACTTAGAGAGGCTGAACTCATACACAACATCTGTTCTGGCTACAAAGGAATAACCTATCTTCAATAACGGAAGGAAAATTAGAAATTAGACAAATGTGTGGAAATGAAACAAGTCATACAGTTGGCCAAAGGAAAAAAAAATCAAAAAGGAAATTAGAAGTTAGAGATAAACAGAAATGAGAACACAACATGCCAAACAGTTAAGATATTATTCACATGGATTTTATAAGTGTAAATGCCTGCAATAAACAAAATTTTAAATCAATAACTTACCTTTAAGGCTAAAAGAAGAGCTAGTTTAAGTTAACTCAAAGATATCAGAAGAAGGAAAAGATGAAAATTAAGAAATTAAAGAAGATCAACAAAGAGAATCAACAAAATCCAAAGCTGGTTCTTCAAAAGGATAAATAAAATTGACAAATCGTAAGACTGTTTTTTATTGGGTGTGGGGGTGAAGTGGGGGGGCAAACTGAAAATGAAAGCATTACTGTCAATCTTATACAAATAAGATGGATTACAAGAGAAAATTATGAATAACTGGCAGCAAGCTAGACAACAAATATGAATCAACAAATCCTCAGAAACAGATTTTACATAAACTAACTTATATAGAAATTTTTAAAAATTCAGTAAACCTGATATAACCAAATTGAATCAGTAATTTAATATCTCTAAGAAAGAAAATTCCAAGATAAGTGACTTCATTAGTGATTTCTAATGAACATTTGTAGACTCCAGACCAATTTCTAATTTCTCTCAAATTTTGAAGGAAGGAAAAAAAAAACTTCCATAGTTTATTCTGTAAAGCCAGCATTGTGGCTAGGGACGTAGCTCAAATTGATTACACACAGTACTGGACTAGCACGTATAAAGCCCTGGGTTTGACCACAAGCACTATCTAAATCAGACTGTGTATCACATACCTACAGTCATAGTATAGTCACAGTACAGGCAGAGGCAGAAAAATCAGAAGTGAAGGCCATCCCCAGCTGGTCATCCTAGACCAACCTGGGCCTCATGAGACCCTGTCTCAAAAACCTTTAAAAAGGTCCATCTAACAAAATCTAACAATATACTAAAGGGATTATGTACCATGACCAAGTAGGATTGATTGCAGGTACACAAAGATATTCAACATAAGACCAATGTAATAAATGTTAATAGAAGAAAAAATATAACAGTATCAACTGATGCATAAAATTCATCTGAAAATTTCCAAATACTCTTTTATTAAAACAGAAATGGGGGAGGGGTGGAACTAACTAGCAATTAAAGAAACCATGATAAAGGACACACATACACACACACACACACACACACACACACACACACATCATCATCATCATCATCATCATCATCATCATCATCATCATCATCATCCTAAAGCAAACCTTTTTATTTGAGTAAACGAACCTATATCTAGAAAACCATAAAGAATCCATAGTAAATGAACTATACCAAAAATTTTTCTGTGAAGTTACAGTGTACGATATAAACACAGAAAAATTACCTGTAATCTCATCTGGAATAAACGACCCAAAATGGAAATCAAGGCAATTCTACTTTCACCAGAATGTAAAGAATAACATAACTAGGAACAAATCTAAACAATAATGAATAAGACTTGAACACTGATAAATTATAAGCTTGTTCAAAGAAATGAAAGACTTACAGAAGTGGAAAGACATCCATGTTCACAGGCAGTGAGAACAAAAACACCCCGCAAAGAACCACACTTCACACTGAACCTTCTGCAAGACTTATTAACTAGTTAGAGCTGCAATACCTGTGGAGAGGAAGTAATGCTGCCGGTGAGCGCCTAATGGTCTAATCATGTAACTTATTGTGAGCACCCTCTCACGCCTTTTTTTTTTTTTTTTTTTTTTCTTTTGTAGAACAGGCTGGCCTCAAACTCACAGAGATCCATTTCCCTTTGCACCTCAAGTGTTGGGATTAAAGGTGTATGCTACCATGCCTGACTTCTTGTGGATGATCTTAAGCCCGTTTAATAGCCATTCCTTGTCCTTCTCTGTGTCTGACCTAACATCCTTGATACTAACAGGTAAGAACCTTTTAAGGTGTACTAACCTAACAGCCCACTAGCTTCCACCAACCAAAAGGCTACGAGTCTTATGACAGCATCAAAAGCTCATAGCAGAGATTTCCCTTCCTTACTTTAACCCATCTAAGCAATGTTCCCATCGATGTATTTGCAAAGTTCCTTAACTTATGGCCTTTCTTTGTTCTGCTACTACAACAGTTAACATCATACTGTTATCATATTGGAATATGAAACTTGAAGTAACCGTGTTCCCCAATCATGGTCACTTATATTTGGCTCCAGAATAAACAACTTACTTACTCCCCTTTGAGA
Source organism: Uromys caudimaculatus (assembly GCA_028551405.1). Classification (NCBI taxonomy): domain Eukaryota; kingdom Metazoa; phylum Chordata; class Mammalia; order Rodentia; family Muridae; genus Uromys; species Uromys caudimaculatus. The sequence continues at coordinate 33,087,441 of CM052709.1, forward strand.
TTAGAGGTGTGTTTTTGTGTCAACATTAGGAAAAATTAGGAAAAATTAGGAAAAATTGGTTTTCTTTAATGGAGTGATCTAAGTATATCAAGCACATTCCAGGGAAGGTCCTATGATCAGGAACAGTTGGTCAACACAAACTGGCCTCTATGGTTTTGGTTTCTTTTTTTTTTTTTAAAAAATACAACATAAAGTTGGGTAAGTAGGGAGATGGGATCTGAGAGAAGCTAGGTGCAGAAAATAAATATAATAAAAAGATATTTTAAACTTCTAAGGAATAATAAAAACATTTTTAATTATTAAAAATGATTTTAAATATTTAAAAATTATTTAAAATGATAATAGTGGTGGTAGTGGTGGTGGCCACCAGGCCAACCCTATCTTAGTAACTAATAAAAATTATAATAATTTATTAAGTTCCTGTAAGTTTAATGTAATAGAATATAAATTTGAATATAAGAAAGACAGAATGGGGGAGATCAGCTAGACCAATTATACCTATCTCAAATATCAGAATAAATTAGAAAGTATACATTAAAACCGATTTGTGAAATGGATCTTATTCAAGTGTAAGATTTTGGTATTTTAAAGGATATATTTACTAAACTTAAATGTCATATTGCAAATCTGCCATCTAAAGTACCAGAAACTACATTACAAACTACAGGAAAAGTTTCTCAAGCTCCAGTGAAATTACTGCATGCCGTGATACAGAAAGCAAGCTCTCTCAGAAGTGTCGAGCACACTGCATTGCAATTGGTGCTACCCGTCCCTGACTGTGAGAATGAGACTCTGCTTGGTTCTAGCCCTGTCATGGTGATGTTTTTTAAGAATATCAAATTAATCAAGAAGGCATAGGCAACTAGAAAACAAAATAGTGCTAACCCTGCTCTTTACTTTCAAGTCACATTATTTAATCATTATGAATTTCCAAATAACATACAGGAAAGGTATGAAAAATTAGGGCACGGACTGAAAAGCCTGACACCAGAGGCCCTTAAATTAAATGAGTAACTTAAGTCATAAAAAGAAGAAGCCATCCTCTTCCACTGTCTGGGCTATTATAAAACTGTTCTCCAACATGGAAGTCCAAACTCCCAAACTCATCTTTCACTGCCAATTTCAAACAGCATTCGGTCAACCTGAGACGAAATAATCTGAACTCATCCTTGTTCTCCAATCCTGTCCTACGTGCTACAAACCAGAAGCTCTAGCAAAGAATCTGATTCACGTTTTATAAACTTGCTTTAAATGTGTTTAGGCTTGTGTGCCTTTGTTAATAACTGCTCTTGCTCCATCGAAGTCCCTCTGCCTATTCGCCAACTCTGAGCTTTCTATCCTTGAAAGCATGGCTCAAGTTACCCTCTACCCAGCTAAAGAACACGTACAAACTACAAACCTGACCACACTTTTCTCCCTTGAATTCTGACAAAACCGCATACACATCTTTTATCATACACTCCATAAAAACTAAAATAACCTTTTAAAAATTATGTCTTTCTTCTGACAGACTTTGAGTGCCACCAAACCAAAAGCTAACTTTCACCTTTATGTTTTATATTTATATTTCTATATTTTATATGAACTGAGCATATACCTAGTTTTAGATAATTTTTTCTTTTCATTGCTTAAAATTATAAAGCAAAACAGACTTGTGCCTCCAACTGCCTCCCAGCCCTTCGACTCTAGGACAGACACCAACACTACACTCTATACTACACTAGACTGACACCAACAACACATCCCTGCGTCACTTTCCACACTTTCTGTTAAGGTAGGGAGTCCCAACTTGTACCAACAACCCCACTTGCCTTCACAGAGAGCTCTTGCTTCCCTAGATGGGAAACTCACACTCCTCTCCAACTGCAGTCCAGCCACCCCAACTAACCCCCCCATCCCTGTCCAGACCCAAACATTTTACACAAGGACCCAGCCTAGTGAAGCCACTGGATCCTTCCCTCAATTCCCAGTATTGCAGGGGTTGCACATCCAGCACCCAAGCCTAGTTTGGCTAGCCACACCCACACCACCCCAACCTCCAGGCTTAGAGGGAGAAGCAACTGCTATGCACTAGTACAGGCCCCTGTGTCTTCTCAACTTCACACTACCCATATCATAACCAATCTTCAGGCCCAATCTGACTCACATAACCTGTACTATGGCCCACTCTATCATGTCCATATCAGACACAAAACCAACAGAAAAAAAGTCCACATGTAAACTCATCAGAAAAATACAAATAATATGAAAGAACAAAACAGTATCACCATCTCCCCCCTAAAAAGTCCACAAATCCTATATCTCCACTGATAATTACTTAGATGACCCCCACAACACAGAACTTAAAACACATTCGTAAACTTAAACAGTTTGAACAATGAAACAATGAACTAAAAGAGAATGAACTTAAAGAAAACAAATTCCTGAGTAATAAAGTGATGGAGACAATAGAGGATTTGAAAACAAAATTCAATAAAGAGATAATGATATTGAAGAGAACTCATGGTGAAATGAAAGAACAAGTCGACATTCCAGTTTGAAAACTCAAGTGAAAGTCTCACAAGTAGAATGGGTCAAGTAGAGAACAGAACATTACATAGAACTTGAAGACAAACTTGAAGAGGAATTAGAGCATATACATAAAGAATACACACACACACACACACACACACACACACACACACACACACACACACTTATAAGTTAACACAGGAAAGGAACAAGCAGGAACTGTAAAACATAAAACATCAAATCCTCTAATTATAAGCATATTTGAAGAAGAATCCCATGTCAATGGCACAGACCAGATCTTGAAAAAAATTATACAAGAAAATGTCCCCAAATTAGACAGAAATACCCACAGATACAAAAAGCTCACATTGTATACCAAATAGACAAGACCAGAAAATAAACTCCCCATGGCATATGATATTTAAAATAGAAAATATACAGAGCAAAAAAAGTTTTAAAAGTTGCAAAAGAAAATTAAAAAGTCAAATATAATGGAAAATCCACTAGAATAATCACTAACTTCTCAGGCGTCAACTTGGATAGCCAGAAGAGCCTAGGGTCAAGTTCTAAAAGAACAGCCTGGACTACTGTACCCATCAAAACACAAATGAAACTATCAGTGAAAAGGTAGAAAGAGTACCTCAATCAAATATGAACAGGAAGCAAATAGGTGGTGAAATCCAACTGTCTGACAAAATAAAGACTTCAAAGTAGAACAAACCAGAAAAGATCAAGAACGGCACTTCATTCTACTCAAAGGAACAATTAACCAAGAACACATTACAATATTAGACACATATACACCAAAATGTGATGATCCCAACTTTATAAGCACCTCACTACTAGAATTAAAGACACGGATAAACATCAACCCTTTAATACTAGGTGGTTTCAATACCCAATTTCTCCAACAGATAGGTCACCTGGACAAAAAGGCACAAGAGAAACCACAGTACACTGAACAGATATCTGTAGAATACTCCACCTAAACACCAGAAAATACATGTTCTACTCAGGAGCCCATGGAAGTTTCACTGAAATATACCACATTCTGGGATACAAAACAAATTTCAAAAAATTTAAAAAAAAAAAAAAAAAAAAACAGAAATAGTTATATGTATCAAATCTGACATTATGCAAATAAAACTTGACAGAGCAAACAAATATATAATTAAGAACAAAAATACATGGAGATTAAACAATCAATGAATAGTGAGTAGGTCAAATAAGAAATCAAGAGAGAAAGAAAAGAAAAAGTACTAGGATGAAATGAACATTAAAACACGCAAAACCCAACCTATAACACACATTAAAAGCCACTCTACAAGAGAAACTTATAGCACTAAGTGCCTACAATTTAAAAAAGAAAAGAAAGAAAAAAAAAGAAAAACAGTAAGAACACAAATGAATGGCTTAATGATACAACCTACAGATTTGGAAAAAACAAACCCCAATCAAGCAAATGACAAGAAATAATAAAAATAAGAGCAGAGATTAATGAAATAGAAACAAAAAAACCAAGCAAAAACCTGCTTCATTGAGAAGTTAAACAAGAGCAACAGACCCTTGGCCCAATTAACCAAAAGAAAGATACAAGTTAAGAGAGTCAAAACTAAATAGGGAAATATTACAACAGACACCAAAGAAATTTAGAATATATTAGAAAGGAATACTTTTAAAATATTTACTCCATTAAACAATAATATAAAACCTTCTAGAAAAAAACAACAACAACACTAAGGGTCAGACAGATTCACAAGAGAACTCTACCAGATTTTCAAAGAAAATCTACAATCTTTTCAAATTGCTTAAAAAATATAAACTGAAGGAGCACTTTGGAACCTATGAGGCAGCTTTATGCCAACCTGACAGAAGCTAGAGTCATTCAGAAAGAGGGACTCTTGAGAAAACGCCTCCATAAGATGTGCCTGAAGGCAAGTCTATAGAGTTCTGTCTTGACTGACAAATGACATCAAAAAGCCCAGCACCCTGTAGGCTGAACCATCTCTGGACAGGTGGTCCTAGGTGTAGAAGAAAGCAAGATAAGCAAACCATAGAGAGGAAGACAGCATTCCTTTAAGGCTTCTACTTCAGTCCTCACCTCCAGATTCTTACCCTGCTTTCCCTAATTGACAGATTGTGACCTAAGAGTTAAACTGAAATCTTTCCTCCTCACAATGTAGTCCTACTCATGGTATTGTATCAGAGCAATAGGAACCCTAACTTAGAAAATACAAAGACCTGGTAATGACTCAAAAAAAGGAAAACTACAGATAAGCATCTCTAATGAATACAGATTCAAATATCCTCAATAAAATATGTTCAAACCTAATACAAGCACATACCAAAATGATTGTCCACAGTGACCAAATTGGGTTTTTCCCAGAGATGCAAAGATATTAAAACAAACAAATTAATAAATACAATAAAGTACATAAATATACTTAAAGACAAAACTCATATTATAATCTTAATAGATACAGAAAAGGCCTTTCACAAACCCCAAGTTTTCACGATAAAAGCTCTAGAAAGTATAGGACTGAAGGGAATGTATCTCAAAATAGTAAAAGTTGTATATGAGAAACCCACAAACAATTATCATCCCAAATACAGAAAAGCTTGAATCAATCCCATTAAAAACAGAACAGAGCTGCCCACCATTCCTACTCCTTTTCAATGGAGTGTTCAAAGCACTAGTTGAAGCAGTAAGACAGGAGGACATTAAATGGTTGCAAACAACAAAAGAAGTCAAACTATTCATATATGCAGATGATATGGTAATACACATAAAGATTCCAAAATTCCAGCAGAAGACTAGAAATGTTTAACAATTTAGCAAAGTGGCAGGATGCAAAATCAAGTTAAAAGAATCAGAGACCTTTTCTATACACCAACAATAAGCATGATGAGAAAGATAGACATACTCCTGTTCACAGTGGTCTCAAAGAAAAGAAAGTATCTAGAAATACATATAACTAAGAAAGTGAAAGAACTCTACAATCAAGTCTCTAAAGGAAGAAATTGAGACTAGAAAACACAATGACATACCATACTTACTGGCAAAAGTTAATACTGTGAAAATGACCACTCCACAAAAGCAATTTACAGATTCAATGCAATCCAAATCAAAATCCCTATATCTCATTATTCACAGGAAAAAAAAAAAAAAAAAACTCCTGACATGCATATGGAATCAGAAAAGACTCCAAATAGCCAAAGCAATCCTGATAAAAATGAGCAATGTTGCAGGGATTGCCATTGCAGATTTTAAGATGTATTACAGAGCCATAGTAATAAAAGCATTATGGTACCTAGCACAAAACCAAACTGATGGAACAGAATAGAAAATCTAAACCTGACTACACATAACTACAATCATCTAATATTTGACAATGATTCCAAAAACAAACAATGGAGAAAAGACAGCATCTTCAACAAATGGTGCTTAGAAAATTGGATATGCATGTGTAGAAGGATGACTTAGACCCATCCATATCTATCACATTGTACTAACATTAACTCTAAGTGGATCAAAGACCTAAATGTGAAGCCTGAAACACTGAAACTGCTAGAAGGAAATATAGGCAGCATGCTATAAATCTGTAGGGAAGGACTTTCTAAACAAGACTCCATTTGCCTAGTAATTAAGGCCAACAACTGACAAGTGAAACCTCTTAAAAATAAAAAGCATCTGATCAGCTAAGAAAATATTCAAGCAAGTAGAAGTAGAGGAAGTTGGGGGCTGGGGGAAATTCTTGCCAGATATATATTTAACAATTAATATCCAGAATATAAAGAATCAAAAAAGCAAAGAGTCAAACAAATAACCCATTCAAGAAAAAAGGCTATGGATCTGAAAAGAAAGTTTTCAAAGGAAGAAATAAAAGTGGCTAAGAAATATCTCAAAAATTTTTTTCAGCATCCTTATCAACTAGAAAAATGCTAATCAGAACAACTTTGAGATTTCCTCTTCCACAATCAAAATGGCTAAGATCAACAAAACAACCAACAACAAAAGCTCAAAAGATTGCAGCCAAGGGGGAACTCTCATTTCACTGGTGAAAACCAGTGTGGAGAACTCTCAACATGAAAAAAATAAATCTTTCCTAAGACCAGCTACACCATGCCATGGCATCTGCCCAAAGGACTCAGCATCCTACCCCACAGACACTTGCTCAGAGACGTTGCTGCTCAATGAGTTATTATTCTGCTGTAAAGAAAAAGTAAATTGTGACATTTTCAGGTAAATTGAACCAGAAATTATATTGATGTAACCCAGCCCAGGAAAGACAAATGTAACACGTCCTCTCTCCTCTGCAGCTCCTAGGCCCAAATCTTCAGATCTAAGTGCAGTTCTTGCTCCTCCCCAAAGAAACATCTCTTTGTAGCAACAGAGGCCATCATAGAAAACCACATCTAGTCAAACTGCAGAGATTAAATAATAGTGGGTTGTTCAACACAACTCTTATACCTAAGGCTTAGGGAACATTTCTGAAAAGGAGGCAGAAATATTGCAGAGCCAGAAGACCAGGAAATCTATTATGAGACTGTGTCTTCTAGAACAAGAGCACTTCACCCATGATATCTCAACAAGATAGCTGCTTAAATAAGACCTGAACAAGGACACTACCAATAGATATATAATCATGGAAGGGGGAAATTTCACAGGACCCCAACCCTAAACAAAGTATCAAAAGCAACTAAGGAACACTGAGAGCAGGAGAAATAATCTTCACCAAAGACAAGGACTCTAATTCATTAACCAATACAAATCAAAATCATACATACAAGTAACATAAGAAAGTGAGTAAGCTGTATTTGTGTGTGTGTGTGTGTGTGTGTGTGTGTGTGTGTGTGTGTGTGTAAGCAATAACAAAGACAAAGAGGTCATAAACTTGAAAGGCATCAGTACAAAGGAGGAGTGATATGGGCAAGGGAAGGTTGGAAGGAGGGAGAGGAATGATGTAGTTATATTTCAGTTTCAAAATCTGTAACAAATGAGTGCCCCAAATTCTCGTTAGCAATTAGCTATATTGATGAATATTATACATAGGCAAAAAAATTGCTGAGCTGGTCAACAAAATTGCTTTCAAACCATTCCCCAGACTTAACCTTAACTGCTCAGTATCACAGGCAGTTACTTTTCTCTAGTACCCTTGACTATGGCAAAGATGTGTCCAGTGGAGAGGCAGCACTACAAAAAAACTAGAAGCCATTATTTCTCCTCCTCTTTTCCAGTTTCCTGTAGCATTCCGGGCTGACACTGTCTCTTCCTTAACTCCATTTCCCTGTAGACTATTCAGCCTTCTGATGTACTAACTTCTACCATACAACCCACTGTGATGGTTAGTTTTAAATGTCAACTTAGAATCACCTAGGAAGATAATTTGAATGAGGAATTTTCTAGATTAGTTAGGCTTATGGCTGTGCCTACAGGATGCAGTCCTGTTAACAGACCCAGCCTATTGTGGGTGGCTTATTCCACCCACTGCACCCTGAACTGTATAAGAATAAAGAGATCTAGCTGAGTATCAGCATAAGAAATCAGACAGAGGGAGTGTATTCATTTCTCTCTACTCCTGACTGTGGTATGATGTTTTGATGTTTTATCACAACAACAAACATGAAACTAGACCACCCAACGTACTTTGTTTCTTCCCAGAACCATATCTCTGTATTTTGATAATGCTACCTGTTCTCATAGCTGCTCCAGAACTAATGAGTATGTGGACATTTCTTTCTATGGCAAAAATCTCAGGTGCTCATAGACCCCTGGTTTGGTTCCTGACCAATTCCATTACCAGTGAAATTAGTTCTTGGATTAACTTTCCTCTGTTGAATAACCTCCTAAGGTTACCATTTTCTAGAAAAATGAATTATCAGCTGGGCATAGTGCCCCAAGCCTGTAATGTCAGCATTAGGAAAGCTGAGAAGGGAAGAGAGCCAAAAGTATAAGGCCAGCCTGGGTTACATAGTGAATACCAGGCAAACCAAAGCTACATAGAATCCTAGCTCTCAAAAACAAACAACAAACAAAAAAGAATGTATTGACTATATTTCAGCATAGTAAAGTATTAAAAACGTTCAAGTGAAGACAGTTTATTATACAAAAACATTATTCCGAACACAGATACAGAGAAAATCATCCCTTAAATTCTTAAAAGTAAAAATAAAAAAAATTTAACATTTTATTCATAGCAAATTATTTCTCATTGGGATGAAGTCTTTACTCAGCTGCAATATTTGCCTGAAATAAATCAATCACGTACAATAAAAATGTCACTTTTTTGAGACTTACTTAGTAGAGGGGAAAATTGGAAAGATTATGGGATTTGGAGTCACTGCAGGCCAAGACATCTGTTCAGAGGGAAAGAACTGTTAAGGACCTCCTGTCACTGACTTATCATTCAAATCCATAAAACTGAGGACTTTTTTTTAAAACTCGGTAAAGATAAATCAAACTAGACTATTCAGTTAAGCTATATGTTTATCCAAACATACTTCAATACATTTGCTTAAGATTATAAAATAGCAAAGTAAAAAAGAATCATCTCAAACTTATGGAATATAAGCATAATCTGTAAGTGGTTCAAACTAACAACAGATTATTACATAAAAAACTTCTCAATTCTTTTTTCAGTAATTATTACCCCCAAAAAAAAATCCTAGAAGAAGAATGATAAAATAATTCACTCTCTTTCCGAACTGTAGTTCAGAAAACAGGGCGGTTCCACAGTAGAAAGAACATTCTTTTACTTATTTATTTATTTATTTTTTGTAAATAGCATTTCTTAATCTCTGAACACATGGTCTTGATCTCTTCAAAACAGTATTTTAAAATCCCATAAGTGTACAAATTAAGATTAAAGATCAATTTAAGATTACAGACACTGAAAGAATGAGAAATGTAAAGGAACGGAGACCTGACATTATTTAGAAGTGTATGCTGAGCACAAAACTCCAGGCATTTATATCCACCACCATCTCATTTAAAACTGTATGAGATAATTTCATGAAAAAGCACACAAGCTTTCCAAGCTGCCTCAACAACAAATAACAGAAGTAGAATTTCAGCTCAGTATTGTCTGGGTCTAGATTATAATCATGTTAACAATTCTCTCTTTTCTCTAGAATCAGATGTCCTATGGGTAATATCAAAGTAAAACTAAAAATAAAACTTTCTTTTTTTTACAGAAACAACTTGACTCCCAAATCTTTCAAGAATCTTTAATATCAAGCTTTCAAATAACTAACATAAGTAATTCTAGTTTAAATAATAGCTTTACTGCGTCTATGTTCAGGGTCTATAAGTAAACAGACTATAAGGTTCCTAAGTGGATGGAGATAGATAGAGATAGAGATAGAGATAGAGATAGAGATAGAGATAGAGATAGAGATAGAGAGAGAGAGAGAGAGAGAGAGAGAGAGAGAGATAAAATAGTGACAAACAGTCAAAAATGAAATCAACATCTCCAAACCCAGCATCCTACCTCTTCTCTCGAGTTATTAACCACAAGCTGATAGACTAGGCTTGCTGGCTTTTCCTAGTCAACCATTCTTTTAATGGGCTTGTATCTGAAAACAAGGTGAAATGCTCATTGTCTACTATCCTCAGTCAAAATCTTGACATCTGCTTTCTAGTAGATACATGGGTACCAGTAATTTCCATACCACTCCTTTTCAAACAACAACAAACACAAAAAATAATCCCTCTTTAAGGAATAAATAGTATATTACAACCATGTACACATTACATAGCTAAAACGAAAATTCCATAATAATCACATTTGTATTGACTGTACATAATGCACTTGCTATTTCCTACTTTTTTTAATGCCAGTAGCAGGCCACAGGCTGATCTCAGAAACACTAAGTTACAATTAGAAGAACATTACTCTAGTTCTAACCCCACTAAGGAAATACTGATATAACTTGAGTGCTTTTCCTTCTTCCTCTCCAAAGTGGGGTAGAAAAAAAGACAAGGACAGCAAGAAAGGAAAGCTCTTCTCTAGCGTATCAGAAGAGTTAGTTCATCAGCTCTCCCAACACGAAGACCGATAATCACTTTAAACATCTTAATTGTACATTCATAATGTAGACCAATAGCAGGACCATTTTCAGACTTTCAGCATCTCAAAGCAACTGTACCAACTAAATAATTTCCAATGTTTAATTAGGCTATTCTGTAATAATTTACAAATGAAGTGAAGATAGAATAATGAACTCATATAGACACAAGAAAAGGCTCAACAAATTATGGAATTCTGCAATGACTAATCACAAAACTTCCTGTTTTTTCATCCATATAGACTAAAACAATGAAACTACAGATTCTTTCCATGTAATCACAAAGGCATGATTACAACAGTATCCACAATAATTTGTAGATTGTCACTTGACATCTTCAGATGTTGCTTTTTTTTTTTTTTTTTTAATGAGACAGAGTTTCACTATGCAAATCTGAGTGGCCTGGAACTCAGAGTGTAGAGCAGGCTGGCCTCTATCCCACAGAGATTAGTTTGTCTCTGCCTCCCAAGTGCTAGGGTTAAAGGCAACCACCTGGCAAGAGGCTACAATCAAACTATATAAATGATATGTTGCCATGAAATTCTTCAGTATTTAAATACTGCAATGACTTCTAAAACTGATTAAACTGATTTTATAACGGATTATTACTCAATACAAAAAGTACAATGTTTCAAATAAAAGTTTTATACAGATTTCTCTAAGATCACCTATATTATAAAGCTACTGATGAGAGAATATTGTTTTTCCACTAAAGTTCCAGTATATTAGTTAGTATGTGCCAAAAATAAGATATTTTCTAAGCAGAACACCATAAAAAATGACATAGAAATACTTATAAATATCATTATTCTACATAACCAGTCATGAATAATTAGAAGCATCTATTTCTGACATAGTATAATTTTAATAGGTTTTGTTTGACCTATTAATAGTATTACAAAATGTGACAATATAACTTCACACCCCCTCCCAAAAGAAGAGAAATAGTATTGGTTTTACAAAAGAGTTAAACTAAAACTGTGAAGAGATACATGAAAAAAATCCTACAAGCAATAATAATTTGTCAAGTTTCAGTCCACACAGCATAACATACGACTATTCTAGTGATCTATCTATATGGAAAGAACACCGAGATAGACAGTAAAGCACCACTATGCAGATTGACACAAAGAAAGACACAAAAAGAGAGGTCAGGGAAAGTGATAATATCAATTTGCAATAAAACATATACTATTCAACGTAAAATATAATCCTTTATTCATGGGTTGGCCTACCTACTTTTTCAGTGTTTCAAGTATGTTAATGACCAATGGTTAGTGTTTAGTGCCCTTACTAGCGAAATAGAGAGCCAGGAATTTGATTAAGTTCGAAATCTAAATATTAAGATAACAAGTATAAAATGACAAATACAAAAAAATTTTATCAAAACTAGGCATTGGGATAAAAGAATAGGAAAAAGACTATAGTATGCAATCTGCATGTGAAGGGAGGTGAAGGGAGGGCAGACATAGGTGGGCCAGGAAGAGCCTTTTAGCAGTGACAGGAAAAACTTAAGAGACTGGGACAGCCAGATGTGCAAACAAGTGTAAGAGAAATACAACTTCACAGTGTGTCTTACTCAGCTCAGGGAAGAGCACAACTTCTCAGTGTGTCTTACTCAGTTCAGGGAAGAGGACAACTTCACAGACTGTCTTACTCAGTTCAGGGAAGAGCAGAAGCACTGAGGCACAGAAAATAAGAAAAGGGACAAGATTTTATTTTTAAAATGAAAATAAAGCTCCTAATCAACAACACTACAAAAATTCATCAATTTACTTTCTAAATAATAATTAATAAGGAATTTATACAAGATAATTAAGATTTGCAAGGATTCATAAGTCAGCCAATCAGAATCCCAGCTTAGTACTAGCTATGTAAATCAGGAATGCAACTTATCTATCCAGTTTGATTCCTTAAAAGTTGTAACAATAAAATAGGCTAAGATGTGTAACGTGTGTAAGATATAAATAAGCAAGGTAAATTACTAAAATTAAGATTATATAAATTATGGGACTAATTGCTATTAGACTTCCATAAAGCTCTTTAAAAAACTTAACTACTCAGCCTGTACAAGGCCTCTACGTTCAAGCCTCGTACCATAGAAGTAAAAGAACAACCATGTTTACGTATGTAAAACATAAGTACATGGGATACTTTAAACTCTTTCATTTGCATTATAAAAATTACACGAAGAAAAAAAACTGCATCCAGTTAGGACACACTTTGTGTGGCTCTCAACTGTTTAAAAATATGCTTCAAATATCAAGAATACACTACCCAATTGAGGCTGCACTTGAAGTCATCAGACACAGTGCTTTTGCCAATAAAAGAAACTTTCATCCAGCATTACATTTGAACCCAAGATTCCTAGCCTATGCCTTAATAAAAACTCAACGAACTGGGGAGCAAGTCATTCCAGAAGTACACCAAACCATCAAGAAAACAAAACTGTGATGCAGGCACCACGCAACACGGAGAACTCGTGATTTGTACTTCTTTTCCTTCTGGAATCCAGCGTCGGCTCACTCTAAGTCCCCTAAGCAAACTGAAAAGGTCTTGTCTAGCACCACATGAGAAATGCAGAATAACAAGTTGCATCAGTTATCACATCATCTTAACAGGAACCCCAGGGACTCAGGCTTGATCAATGCTATTACACTGCTGCAGTCCTTTCCACTCAAATTCGGACACCAAGGAAATTCTGGATTAGAGCAGAACCAAAGACACATATCGTAAAAGTGAATTTCTTTGCTACTGTATTCAAAGATTTCTTTTTCAATAGTGCTTACGCTCAATGTATCCTGTGCAACAACACACTAATAAGCGGTGGTTTATGGACTACATTTTGATGTACTATACATACAAAAGCCCTAATATTTCAGCACAATCCACCTCAAGCAGTTTAGCATGTAACTTGCATGTTAAAGTTTCAGGATTCAGTCCAGTGCAGAATTGAGAAAGGAGACTCTGCAGAAAGCTATGTGGTTAGGAGTAGAGGAATGGGGGGTCAGGGGCTACAAAAAAATGTAACCTTCAAAAGCTGTTACCATTCTCAAGAGCTAAATTAGAAAGTAACTAATACTGAAACTCTATTAGTAACTAGTATTGACCAAACTCTAGGTCGCGTCTGCACAGAATGTATCAGAAGATCAGTACATCTCCAGGAAAACAGAGGGGGTAGGGGCAACTCTCCAGGTAGTTTTCCTCGGGTCCTGACAGGCCTCGAACTGACAGGTGCTGGTGTGAATAACTTAAGTAGCACTACGGCCAATGAAGACAGGAGAGGGTTTCTCTCCTCAGAGGCTGCTCCGCTGAGGGTTCAAGCCGCCTGACTTCCGGCCTGTGAAGGAAACGTGCTGCCCAGGGCTCAAATAAACAGGGAACCGGCCAAGGAGGAAGTAGGGCTGGCTGAGCCTCCCTGCTCCGCCCGGTAGCTGCTCCCCGGGCTCGCCCCGGATCTCCGGTGGAGCGGGGACTAGACGGGACGAGCGGGCTGAAGGGCCGCCTCGCCCGTGTGCGCGCCCGCCCGCCGGCCCGCAGCGGTCGGAGCCCCCGGCCGCCTCCCTTCCCAGCCAGCGCGCCATCCGCTGCCGGCTCGGGCCTTCCCAGGCGGCGGGACGGGCCCAGCGAGGCTGAGGAGAGGCCGGGGAGGGAGCGACGGGTGTGCGGCTGGCCGGGGAGGCTGACGGGGGAGGCGAGGCGCTTTTTCACCGTTAGCATCGTTATGTTTTTACCTGTAGCGCAGCAGGGCTCCCCAGCTCCTATTCCCTGAATCCTCCTCCCCTCCTTTCTCTCTCTCTCTCTGTCTCTGTCTCTCTCCTCTCTTTCTCTCTCTCTTTCGCTCTCTCTCTCTCTCCCCGTCAGTCTGCCGGGCTCTCGTGGAACACGCCGGGCCTGGCCCGACCAGCAAGAGAATGGGGCGGGAGGTGGCGACGGTGACCAGCGGCCACGTGACCACGCTCCCGCCGTAACGGCGTCCGCCTCCTGCCGCGCGCCCTCCCGGCGCTCCACCTCTAGTAACCCCGCGCGCCTGGGTACTCGTGCGCAGGCGCGCGGCCGGGCCTGGGACAAGCCGGCGGGTGACCCGCGGGTGACCGGCGCGCTGGGAGCCTGGTGTCTGGGGTAGGTCGGGGTGAGGAGGTAAGAGGGGACCCCCGGGACCTAAGGCTTTGCCTGGGGCATGCTGATGCGCATGCGCACGGGGGCCTCTGCACTGCCCTGCTTGAGTGTAGGAGCTGGCCCGCTGCTGCAACCCAGCCCCACTTGCCACCAGCTTCCCAAGGACTGGCGGCGAGGAGAGAAGTTAGCCCTGGGAACGTCCTAAGAATCTGGCATTCCTGCCTAGGATCGCACAATTTTCTTGTCACCTGAAAATGGCCTTCCTTTCACCCTTGGTCTACATCTGTACAGACTGATGGCAGCTCATGTCACCCAACTCCATTTGGAGGGTCTCATTAGCTTTTTGTGAAGACCTTTGTATGAATCCAGAGAGGTGTTGTGTTTCTAGCAACCCCACACCTGTAAAACCACACAGGTTTTATCTTCTCGGACCTTGAATCTAGTCTCCCTAACCGTCTAATGACTAACAATTTTGGCAAATGATTAGATCCTGGTTTTACCACCCTATGCCCCTACTTAATCATGACTTAACCTTTAACCTCCAGCACTGGGATGCTGGTATTTTCTTCTCCAATGGGAAAGCTTTTGAGTAATAATGATAGTTACAGTGATAAATAGCTCATCTGAGCTGGAAAAAGAGACAGATGTATCTCTTTTATTAATCTATCTTTACAAATAGCTCAAAAGGAAATTGGTCATTATGTTCAGAATATGGAACCTAAGGCAGAGAAAGGTCAGAAAGTTAGCTAGCTTCCAAGGAAGGCATACCACACTTCACACAACAATTCCCTTTTTTCTAATGCCCTTCTCGCTGTAGCAGAAACTGAACAGGTTGATTTAAAAAAACAAAAACAGAACACTCATTGGAAGTTCTGGCTAATCTCATGGTTACATTAGTCTCATGAATTCTGAGAGGGCAGAGAAAGAGGACTAACAACAGAATCCTAAGATATGGGAGGATGCATTATACAAGGAAACAGAGCAGAAGCTGTATTTGGATATTGATCTTCTCCCAGCTAGCAGTACTGGTATATGCCATGTGACTGGTATTCTGCAGTGTATAATGGACCAAAAGATCTCACCCCAAACCCTCATCTCCTTCTTGAAGTACTGAGGGTCTTCCACTACACTGCTGTTGTTGTAACTGTAGCGGTCCTTCTGCGCAGTCACCAAACCTGTACCCCCTCTTGGTATGCTTAGTATCACAAATAACATAATTTAAGAAGGGACTGAAACAAAGCCCAAAGGCAATTTTATTAGAGATTAAAAGAACAACTCTGAAGACTATAAACCTCAGCTGCTTCTCAGAGGAGGATAAAGGGAGGCAGAAAGCAGCCATGCCATTTGTGGTGATTAAATAAAAATGGCTCCCATAGGTCATGCGTTTGAATGTTTAGTCACCAGAGAGTAGAGTGATAGAAGGGTTAGAAGGTGTTGCCTTGGTGAAGGAAGTGAGCTTTTGAGGTTTCAAAAGCTCATGCCGGGCCTAATCACTCTCTCAGCCTAGAGATCAGGATGTAGTTTTCAAGTACTTCTCCAGCACCATGTCTATCTG
Source organism: Uromys caudimaculatus (assembly GCA_028551405.1). Classification (NCBI taxonomy): domain Eukaryota; kingdom Metazoa; phylum Chordata; class Mammalia; order Rodentia; family Muridae; genus Uromys; species Uromys caudimaculatus. Next base: position 33,103,693 of record CM052709.1, read on the forward strand.
CCTGTCCCCATGCTCCTCACCATGATGGTAATGGACTAAACTTACACTGTAAGCAAGCTGCCAATTAATACTTTCTTTTCAAAGAGTTGACCTGGTCATGGTGTCTTCTCCAGAAATAGAACAGTTACTAAGACACCATTAAAGCTGGCACAGAGGGTAGATACATGGCCAGAAAGCAGCTACATGGTAGGGACGGAGGCTTTACAAAAAGAAAAAAAGCCTAGGATGTTAAGGAAAGCAAGATTAGAAGAGACAGAAAAGGCTCTGAAAGTAGGCTGATTTACCTAGCTACACAGCTGGGGCCTCTACAGGGATTGGGATTCTTGGTAGGAAAAAGGACAGGATCTCACTGAAGAACTAGTTTACCCCACTTATCTCTCTAACTTAAGGTGAGCCCATCCTTCACTGGGTAGCCCTTTGGCCAAGTGAAGGGCCCAGTCCAGCTAGAATATTGGGTCTCCAGGCCTGAGAGTTCATTGTCTTGATGAGGACTTTAACGCTAGGAAGAGTCAGCTAGGTACCCGGCTTGCCTAGTATATTGTATGACCAAAAATGCAAGAAGATATGAGAAACGGCCCAGTCATCCCCTACAACCTGTGTCCTGGTGGTTCCAAGATTGGCAGGCCCACCTGACCCCACTAAATGCAACTCCATTATACTTTAGATCATAACAGTAACTTAACTAAGGAGCCGATTCTCTTCAGCTTGTTTTTTATTCCCTCAGAACAGTCTGCCTATAAGAGCTCAGTCTATAGGGCACTATGACAAGGTGCGGAATAGCCCCTTAGGTTCAGTCTCCAATGGTTTGTTGGGTTTTTTTAAGTAACCTTAGAAAAACAAACTGAACTGATGAATACTGATTTCATAGAATTCACTTTCGACACTTGTAATACATTTCAAGAGTTACAGCATCTCGGCATTCTTAGAAATGTGGCAATATCTAAATGAACTCTTTTGTCTTAGGTGACAGAACTTGAAGCACAAAGAGATGCAAATCTTTAGAAACAGTGCCAGCTACAGGGGGCAGCCCTTGACTATAACTGACTTTTGTTTGTTTGGTTGGTTGGTTGGTTGGTTTTTGTTTTGTTTTGCTTTGTTTTGTTTTGAGACAGGGTTTCTCTGTGTAGCCCTGGCTGTCCTGGAACTCACTCTGTAGACCAGGCTAGCCTCAAACTCAGAAATCCACCTGCCTCTGCCTTCCAAGTGCTGGGATTAAAGGCGTGCGCCGCTGCCACCACCACCTGCTGTCTAAGTCTCTGTCTTTATGAACATTCAACTTCTTCCACCTAAGTCAGGCTAAGATGATAATAAAATATAAGTCCTGCGGAATAGCATTGTCCACTGGGAAGTGAGAGGATTGTGGCTTTCTCTTTTTCAATGCTTTATCATTGTTGCTGTTTTTGCAATAAAACTCTGGTGCATTCAGTCTCCTTGTGGTTTTCTTGCTCCTCTGAGGAGCTGAAGTGAAACACACCCTCATCTCATCCTCTGCCCCATCCTCACACTGCAGCTACAGGACGCAGGTTTGGCTCTAGAGACATCTTAACTCTCATTCTAGTCATATAAAATAAAATTGACATTATTTTTTAGAATGCCTACCAAGAAAATGAAAATAAAAATGCTGAAACCAGAAATCAATTTGTATGTAGTGTCTGCATACCTATGTGTGATAGACTTCTGGCTCCTCCTCCCTTCCAAATCTATTTTTCTCTTCTTCCATTGGAATTGAGTTTCAGCTGGGAACACAGCCATCCATCTGGAAGCTACATTTTCTATTCCCCCTTGTGGCTGGGTGTGGCCATGTGACTCCATTTTCATCCATGGAATGCTAGAGGGAGCAATGTGTTCATTTTCTATATTACTTGATTTACAAAAAAAATTTTAAAAAGTCCACTCTACACTGTTTCTCCCATTCTATTCCTGCTGTGCACTCTATTCCAGACATACAGACGTAGTGACCTAGCTCCCAGGATGCACAGCCTGGCAGAGCAACTAAACATAGTTGCTGGGTCTCTGGATTGCTTCATGAAAACCTATCTACCCAACGTTGACTGTCTGCACCTACTGTTATTAGAGAGAAAAATGCATAACTTATTTAAGCCATTGAATTTAAGCCATTTCATTAAGGCCAAATAACAATATATAAGGCATTGTGTTTTTGTAAATAAGTTGCTAGGTGCAGAATCCTATGTAAAACTGTCTAGATCATCTTTTAAAGCATAAAAATATAAATGCATTTTCTCACAGAAGAAATAATGTTGCATTTATAGATACCTAATGTTAAATGTTAAACTTAAACACTGTAAAGTCCATTTTACATCATTATAAGCAATTGTCAGCTCCTATCTTTGTTAAAATGTTTACCCCATTCTGTTTTGAGTGGCTGTCTAAAAAGTCTGACATTCCATAGGCTTTTCAAAAGGCAAGCAATGTATCTTATTTATCTCCAGACTTTTAGCACTCTAAGAAATTTCTTGTATTTGATGGAATTGGTCGGTTGGTTGGTTGGTTGGTTGGTTGGTTGGTTTTTGATACAGTCTTCTCCTATATGACCTAGGCTGGCCACATCAATCCTTCTATTAGGTCATCCAAGTTGTTAAAATCAATAAATGAGACAAAAGTAAATATGTATCACATTATAGAAACTATCAACTTAACTACCTGATTAAACAGTATTATTATGTGATGAAAAGTACCAGATTAACACGAATTTAACAACTTAAAACAGCATACATTTCTAAATCCACAGCTTCTGTAGGTCAACAGTACATGTTTTAACTAGGTTCTTTGCTTCCAGGTGTCTCCGAAGGTTTGTAATTAAGTTCTTAACTGAGGTTGCCATCTATCTGTATTTGGAGGTGACAAAAGTGACTTACTTGACAGTTTTACAATCAGGAGCCTCAATCTCTGTGAACTAGAGGCTGCTCACAGATCTTGCCATGTGAACCTTACCACACAGAAGCTTGTTGCATTAAAACAGAAGAGAGAGAGAGAGAGAGAGAGAGAGAGAGAGAGAGAGAGAGAGAGAGGGAGGGAGGGAGGGAGATAGATCCAGAAAGGACAAAGAATATAATCATGGACATGACATTCTGCTCACTATTACATATTCTTAGTTGGGAAAGCATGGCTTAAGAAGAGGTTATTACGGCCATGTATTGTCAAGACACAAGAAAAGTAGAAGTTGTCCTCAAGTCTGTTGGCTAGTGATACAAACACATATGAATAAGGTGTGAGTGTGCAGAATATTCACACAAAGAATCTTCACTAGATCATGAGAATGCTTGACTAGTTGAATCCTTTTTAATTTGGCTTAAAAGGATGAAAGTCTATTGCCAGAGCCCTTTCCATAGGAATAGATAAGCTCCAACACATTAACCCCAGTAGTTGATCCTTGTTACTATTGGCAGTTTATTAAGCTGGTGTCTATGAAGAAATTATTTTTCAAAGGTGGCTGAAATATTAATATTGAAGGCACCCTGGGAAATGTATAGCAAAGATGTCTTATTTGATCCTTGGCACATTCAGTTGGTTCCACCCATTTGAATAACCAGTTTAAAACACTCAGCAGACACAAAGGAAGATAGATGCTTAGGAATCAATGATGTGAATGATATCAGTTAGCTACTGCCCCAACAATGATGTATAACCATCAATCCCAATATCTCAATGAAAGATGAACACTTATTTTCTTCTCTAGGGACCTGTAGGTTGGATGAGCTGGGCCAAAATGAGCTTCATTGGACTTTAGACTTTTGATTAAGCTCAAGTCTGCTTTGTGTGCCTTCCTTTTGTTTCCCACATATATTCTGGGAGGAACAGCTTGTTTCAGTCACTTTTCTATGTCTGTGATTAATCACCATGACCAAGGCAATTTATAGAAAAAAAAGTTTATTTTGGGTTTCTATTTGCAGTGGATTAGAGTCCATGAAGATGGAGGGAAGGCACTTGTTAGTCCTTCCCAAACAGCCACCAAACTGAAGACCAAGTATCCAAACGGCTCAGACTTACAGGGCACATCTCATTCAAACCTCTACACAGCCACATGCAGCACATTTGTATTCTACTCGTGGCAGGCAACAGACGTACAGAGGACAAAGAGACAGTCTGTGCTTCTTAAGGCTTCGTCTCAGAATTCAAGATATCGTCTCTGCTTACATTCAGCTGGCTTAAGCAAGGCATCCCACAGAAGTCAAGTTAATATGTTGCAGGAATATAGTCTACTTAGTCTAGTTAGGGTTGATGTAAAGTTCATGGCAGAAGATATAATGATCATTCCACTATGCGGGCGATCTGAAGATTCAGGACAGTGATATAAGGCGATTGACAGGTAGCCAACAACCGAGGCTGGTCAAAGAGCTTATAATGTATGAGGAGCTTTAAAAAAATAATAAAGCACAATATCATGAAACCATCTCCACAGACCATGCACTGAAGCAGCATTGTGCTACTTTTATGTGTAATTCTCTATAAAATACAAAATCTACTTTATAGTATCATAATAAAGGTAAAGATTTTACAAGTACAGGGGCCTTAAAAATTATGGTTCCCATGGCAAATATAACATAGCCTTTTGTGCCCATATACTGTAAAGACAGAAGTCCTAACTACAAGCAGAAAGGAGAAATGCATATTCAGGAAGAAGGATACAAAAAGAATTATGAGCCTAGTTAGAAAATTACATGGGGAATATCATTATACGGACAAAGCCTCAAGTAATATACAGCACCATACACTGAATGTTTTACTAGGTGACTTTATAAAGTCGTTTTCTTTCCTTTAAAAATGCTACAATGTCATAATCCAAATAAAATGAAATAGGATTTTATTTTCTATGGTGTTTGTTCCAAGTTTCAACAGTTCACTTGATGGTTCTTCTTTGGGGTCTATTTCATCATAAGAAAGTTGACTTCATGAACCTGGCAAACTGATATTATTTTATGGTAACTTTTTGACACACAAAATCCTGTTTTTTAACTTAATAAGTATTTTCTGAATAGTTAAGATCGATTAATATGAAATAATTCACAGCTTGCCATTAAGCTGGCTATTTTAAGGGCATTAGATACTATGCAATAGTTAATTTGAATTTAGTTTGCACACTTAAATACCAGAAGTTGTAATACTGTTCTATCAAAAATATTTAAAGAACATAATGCTATTCCTTCCAAATTCTGTATCGTCATAATGTGTCACATGTGTAGCCAACTCCCCCTGATATCAAATTATCAATTCATTTATGTATGCCTTAAGACATGAACAGATGCATTTTTGAAAAACTGGAGTAGAGCTAAATTTCATATATCAGAATATTCTCTCATTTAACTTTCATATCTTATGCTAAAACATTTGAAGGTATAGACCTACAGCAAAAGCCTTTAGGGGTGTGTCTACTATTGAGATTCACGAAGAGACTGTCTAGACATATCTGATAGGCAACCTTATGATTTCCTGCAAAAAAATGCCCACAAATATACAGAAAAGAAGAAAACCTGGCATATGGCACTATATACTCAAAATGAAAGAAGGCAAGTCACTGAGGAGTCTGTGGAATTTCAACTAACTGCTTCTTTGATAACGATGGACTGAAACTCTTACTGATCCATGCATTCCTCACTCTGAGAAACAACAAAATAGATGAGGAAAATACAAGAACAAATAAATCAATACATCAAAACCAGGAAAAGTCTGTCATGTCCTCATAGGCCTCCTGTAACTCCAGTGATCATATATTTTACTGATAGCAAATAAATGTGAACAAAGCCAATGAAAGCTAAACTTCTGTCTTTCTTGAACTTAATCAGATTAATGTTTATTAAGCTCTCTGGGCATGCAGAGGTAATTTCTAGCACACACCATGTCAGAAAGAAGGTGCTTAGTCAGAGAATTCAGTGTGGGTGAGAGGAGAAGATTGTGACATCAGACCAGTAGTGATAGCGATATATCCATAAACAGGCATAGAAACATTGACATTTATTTACTTGTTTATTTTTATGTGAAGTTGCAATTATATATGCTCATTACCTTATTCATTCTACCACTGAGCTACACACTCAGCCTCTGGTAGGCATATACTAGTGGCTTAGGCCAACAGTTTTCAGAGCTACATTGTTTTTGGAAGGAACATTATGGTAGAAATTAGTGAAATTGTAGTAGAAATTCCAGCCCAGGATTTCTACCCTGTCTTTGGTTATTGAGTTCTCAGATGAAAGACACACTCACAGCCTTTATATTTACAATAAGCCTTAAGCAACACAATAGCTGGGTAGCTGCCTACTTTCCATGTTGTTAGAATCTATTTTTTTTTATCAATAACCCCGAATTATTACTATGTATTATGTTTCACCAGGGCTGCTCTTCACTCCAATTGACTAACCCACAGGGCCACGTTTTTATGGCTCAGCTAACCTATGGTGGTTTCTCCTTGCTCCTCATGTATGTTCTTCTGCTCCTCCCCTTCTCCAACCTGAAGCCCACAAAACCTAAACACCATCTATGTCTCTCTTGCCCAGCTATTGGCTGTTGGCATCTTTATTTACCAATCAGAATTAACTGGGTGCAGGGTCACTTAGTTAGCATCTATGTGCAGACACTCTCCTCTCTGGGAAAACAAGATTTGGGGAACCAAATTACCATTAGAATTCAAGCAACCTCAGGCCAATCCACTATATCTCCTCCTTTTTGTTCAGTAAAGCCACCATGGGTTAAAGGTCAAGAGAACATGGCTCTGAGAGCTGCCCAATTGGAGTTAAGAGCAGCCCAGATGGAACATAGTAAATAGTAAGTGATAACTTGGGGTTTTCAATAGTAAAATTGATTCTAACAACATAGAAGGAGGGCAGCTGACTAACTGTTGTCCTACTTAAGGCTTATTTAAAATATAAAGGCCGTGTGTGTGTGTGTGTGTGTGTGTGTGTGTGTGTGTGTGTGTGTGTGTGTGTTTATCCGGGAACTCAATAACCTAAGGCTGGGTAGAAGCCCTGGGCTGAAATTTAAATAATTTCGACAATGGAACATAGTTTTCTGTCTTGTGTGGGACAGTTGACTTCATGGACACTTGTCTCAGTGTGTTTCAAATATTAATGTGGGTAGAAAAAGCTCATAGTCTTGAGGCAGAGAACAATAATCATTTTATTATGCTTAAAATGTCCACAGGCCAGGAATTAGATAGGCATATTTAAGATGGCTTGGCACTCCAGTTAGGAAAAAGTTAAGATGGGGTGGTTGGCTTCGGGGGCCAGGAGACTGAAATCATCTAAATGTGCCTCTAGCCACACATGTGGCATACAAGCAAGATGGAAGTCTGGACCAAATGTTCATCCTAGTTTAGTTTTCCTGTCAGGAATCTACTGAGCAACTTGAGAAAACTAAACTAGGTATTGAAGACACTATATATTGACATCTAAAGCAATATGGCTTGATTGTTTCTGTGTTTAAATGGGTGAGAAAGGTGGCTTGCTGGTATAGACTGGGGATGGAATATGAGTGCTTAAATGTCTAGTTTATGGATGGATTCATAAAGATCTAATTGAAGCTTGATAAACAGAAAGAGGGAATAAGGTTAGCTGAAAGACACTGGATTGTAGGAAAAAATGCTGAATTGGATCAACCTGTATACTATAAAGATGTTTTAATATCAGAATGGAAGTCGGGGAATGTGTTATGTTGGAGAAGAGGTTTTGTCTATATTTCCACAGATAATGAAAGCCTATAGGTTCCATCAAAATTGATAAAGATCGAATCTGAGGAAGAGAAGCTTCCAAATGAGAAATGCACCAATGAAGATCATGTAGAAAGCTGAGCCCCTGCATGAGGACAGCTAAAAAAACTGACTGAAAAGGACAGATTGTTCATCAGACTGGCAGAACTGGAAAACCTTGATACTGAAAGGGACTTTTGCTGAAGGACAGATGATCTGGACATCAGTTATGAATGATTGTCTCATCAATGGATCTTCATAAGTCATTTTGAATGTTAAATTTGTGGGATTTATAATTGTTTCTGCTGTAATAGTTAAACTTAGTACACTTTTTAGCTTAAACAGAAAGGGGGAAGTAGAGGAATTTGAATCAAGAAACAAGGCTGTTCTGGCAAGCAAACGATCAAATCTAAAGACCTTCTAGGTTTATGTAGAATGACAAACCTTTAATCCCTCTGGCTAAATTACAGACACACCCTTAGTACATATTGTTAATCCCTACAGGTTAGTTTGTAGATGGAAACAACCACGTTTGAAAGTGATATCTAATTGAGAGACAGACAAAGTGAAAATTTGTCAAAGAGAAAGATTTGATAGAATGATTCAGAGATAGTATACACCCAACTCTCAGGAGGATAGGAAAGAAAGAGCAGGTCAGTTCTGTTCACCTGAGTTTACTATAGTGCAGTTGAGTTTGTCCATGAGTGCTCTAGAGGCAGTTTTACTGGGACAGTTTTATAGAGAAACAGGTGAAGACAGAACGATCCAGAAAATAAGGATCTAGAAGGTTAGAACAGATTGTCAGAGTTAGTTTGAGGCCAAGTAGAACAATTCAGTGAGAAGCTGAGAGAAGTGAGTTTGAATCAATCAGCTTGGAGAGATGTTTTGAGCCAGAACAGCCAGACAGTTGAACCTGTCTGCCAAAGTTGAGAAAGAATCAGAAAGGGTGAGCCTATTCAGTAGTAATGACAATAACACATGGTAAATAAAAGCAACTTTTACAAACTCTTTATAACACTATGTTCTGTCTTCCATCCCTTGAACATCCTCTACTCATATCCCCTTACTAATTTCCTGATCTCTATGGGTATTCTTTTGTTTTTCAATGTTTCATTGATTCTTTGTTAGTTTTATATCATATACCTCAGTCCTACTCATCTCCTTGTTCCTTCATATTTGCCCTTGCAACCTCCCTCTCAAGAGAAAAAAAAAAAAAAACAAAAAAACCCAAAGACAAAAACAATAAAACAAAGCATAGAAAATGTCTTGTCATGGAGACTGTAGTGTGTCATAGTCTGTCTCACAGTCCACCCCTCTGTCCACACATCTTCACTTGCAAATGTTCGTTGAAACAAGGCCTCTGGTTTCGGCCACACCATCAATGTTGGATACTCACTGGGACTTCTCTCAGTTATCCTGCTGATGCCCTGTGTCATGGAGGTCCTGCAGCTTTGGGTCAGCAGGACTAGCCTTTTGCACACTCTAATAGTTTGTGGATGATATAGATTTTGGGGTAGATCAACTCCGAACCCTGGATCTGGTCCTGGGTGGTAGCTGGGATGGTCAGTCTGCCAGCTGCCCTGCATCTGTACCACCAAGGCCAGCTCTCTAGCAAAGTTCCTGTTAGCCTACCCAATGCAACAGCAGCTGGAAGGGACAGAGTCAGCCCTCCTGCTCTCATGCCCTTGCGGCCAGCACACCCACACCCACACCACCAGAGCCACCTCCACTGTGCTACTCAGTCAAGGCACAGCACAGGGACTACTCTTCTAAGTGCTGCAGCTAATAAGGGGCAGGACCACTCTCCTGAGCACTGGGCCAGCTCTCCAGACTACCACAGGTGGCAAAGAGTGAAGGAAGTGAGGGCATCACCCCTATGCCTACACTACCTCAGAGCAGATGAGTGCCTCGACCAGATCTCCATCACTTTTGCCCTCGGGGGTCCTGCTCACCTGTGACCCTGTCACCTGGGCCAGTCACTGTGCTGCCCAGGCAAGCTGCAGGACTCACTCTCCTGACTATTGCAGCTGGTGAAGGCCAACTCTCCCACTCTGATGACCTTGTAGCAAGCTCTTCTGAATGGCACAGGTGGCAAAGAGGTGAGGGCAGGGGGAGGGAAGCATATCTGAAGCCTCATGGCTAAGATCCACAAATGAGAGAAAACATGGCATTCATCTCTCTGGGTCTGGGCTTCATCACACAGAATGATTGTGTCCAGCTCCGTCAATTTACCTATGAATTTTATTTCATTTTTATTAGCAGCTGGGTAAATATACACATTTTCTTATTTTTCATTATTCATTTCTCATTCATCCATTGACAGACATCTAGACTGTTTTCATATCCTAGCTATTGTGAATAGAGTGTAAATAAATGGGGATGAACAGATGCTTCTATAGTAGGATGTTAAGTCCTTTGGGTACAATGCTCAAGAGAGGTATAGCTGAATCTGTGGTGGATTTGTCTCTAGCTTTGTGAGTGTCTTAGTTAGGGTTTCCATTCTGTAAAGAGACACCACGTCCAAAGCAACTCTTATAAAAGACAATATTTAGTTGGGGCTGGCTTACAGTTTCAGAGGTTCAGTCCGTTATTATCAAGGAAGTAAGCATGGCAGCATGCAGACAGACACTGTGTGGGAGGAGCTAAGAGTTCTATCTACATCTTGATCTGAGGGCAACCAGGAGGAGGGTCTTTTCCACCTGGGGTGGAGCTTAAGCACAGGACTTTAAAACCTATCCCCATAGTGACACATTTCCTCCAACAAGGCCACACCTACTCCAAGAAGAAAACTTATAGTGTCACTCTCTGTGGGCCAAGCATTCAAGCACATGAGTCTAAGGGGGCCATTCCTATGCAAGCCACTGCAGTAAGGACCTTCAAGACTGATTTCCACAGTGACCGCACCAGTTTGCTTTTCCACCAGCAGTGAGTTTTCCTCTTTATCACATCATACCATCAATTGTCATTTGTTTTGGGGAATCTTGTCATTTTGATTAGGGTAATATAAAATCTGAAAGCAGTTTTAATTTGTATTCCTCTAAGAGTTGGGGATATTGAACATTTAAAAAAGTGTTTCTCAGCTGTTTGCATGTTATCTTTGAGTATTTGTTCAGTGAGGCTTAGTTTTTTAGTTCTTTGTACATTCTAGATGCTAACCCTCTGTCAGATGTGCATTTTTCCACATTCCGTAAGCTGCCTATTTACTTAAGCAATGGTTTCCTTTGCTGAACACAAATTTTTAGGTTCATGAAGTTTCCTTATTGATTGTTGGTCTGCACTTTCATGGTCCTGTTGAAGAAACTCCTTTCCTGTGACAATAAATTCATGTGTAATTCCTACTTTCTTTTCTATCATATTGAGAGTATCAGGTCTTACACTAAGGATGTAGTATAACCAGCTACCACATGCTTCCATTACCATAACTAGAAGTATTCTTGCTGCTATTTCTTCTCTATCCTAGACTACTTGCTCAAGCCATGAACCAAAATAAACTCTTCCAAGTTTCTTTAATTGGGTATTTTGTCAACACCACAAGAAAAGCAACTAGTGCAATAACTACCTTAAACAACTACCTAAATGGTTACTTTTTGTGCTCATGTGTGTGTGCCATGTATGCATGTTTACACATCTGTAGGTGCATGATGTGTGTACAGTACACATGCATGTTTGTACCCATGCCTGTAGAGGCTCAGAGGTAATACCCGGTGTCTTTCTTTTTCACTTGTCACAACATATATTGAGTCATCATGATAAGTTAGAGCTTGCTGACTGCACTTGTCTGGTTGGTCAGCTTGCTCCAAGGATCCCTTCTCTGTCTTCCTTGAGCTGGGATTGCAGGCAAATTGTGATGCTTACGGGGATTTTATGTGTTTTCATGACCCAAAAGTCAAACTTCATTCTTGCTTGGCAAGTGTCTTAGCTATTGAACCTTCCCTCCAGCCTCTTAATCACTATCAACCAATGACTACAGCCCCATTACCCAAAATGTCACTCAAAATGACCCAGAATTGGTAGTGGTGAGTGGTAGAGGTAGGGAGGGTGAAGACCAGCACAGCTTTCAGGTAGATTACAAACTAAAAGTAAAAATAGAAATAGTCAAAGATGAGAAAAATCATTAATCCACCCCAAAGAAGAACATTTCAGTGAAAAAAAAATTAAAAATCACAGAAGATTAATGATTAATAGATTCACTTTTACTGAAATTTACATTTAGATCATGAGACTTTTTAAAAAAGCAAATGCAAATTCTGAAATGTATTTTCCACAAAATAACAAAAAGTTAGTCTACTCAGTCAATAAAGAGCTCCCCAAAACCTGTAAAAATATTAATATCCCTATAGGAAAGATAGGAAGTGAACTAGTTTACAAAAGAAAAATACAAAGGGTCTATACACTTATGAAAATGCAAATTAAAGCAGAAAGATAAAGATTTTATAGAAAGGTGCATAAGAAAAATATAATTGATAAATCATTGAAAATAACTTTAATATTAAACAATATGAAAATGATTAGCTATGATCTATCTCTGAAAAGAATCTTGTATTTGAGAATTACAAGGAAATTTATATGTGTAGATTATGTCATATTTATATATTTATCCAAATTTACATAATGCACCAGAAATATTATTGAAACAGTTTCTTTTACTTTTCTGAGGCAGTATTTCTTTATGTAGCCCAATCTGGCCTGGGACTCACCAGGCTAGCCTTGAACTCACAGAGATATCTGTCTCTGCCTTCTGGGTCTTGGGATAAAATGCATCAGCCAGCACATCCAGCAAACAAAAGCTTTTTAGTTTATATTGCTTCTCTTAGTTGATAAGTTAGAGGCAATTTTGACATTATTTTTGGTGTTCAAAACCTTATAGTAAACATATATTATTTTTATAATTGGAAATTTGGTCTTTGTTTGTTTGTTTGTTTGCTTGTTTTGAAAAGTTCTTGAATTCTACCATTCTGTCCTGTAGTGATAGCTCTAATCTGAAGTTTACACTTCTTTTCATTCTTACCTGAGAGTTCTCTCTTTCATTTCAGGATTACTTAGAGTCCCAAGTTGTTACCTCCATTCTGCCTCCTGGGATAGACATTTTTTAAAAGCTTGCATTGGTTATGCTTTTGTTTTGTTTTGTTTTGTTTTTTTATCAACTTGACATAAACTAGAGTCACTGGGGAAAAAGGGCACCTCAGCTGAGGAATTGACTCCTTAAGATTTTTCTGTGGGCAAGTCTGGAGGGGGCACATTTTCTTGATTAATGATTAATGTGAGAAAGCCCAGTCACTGTAGGTTACACCACCCCTAGACAGGCAGGTATGGGCTGTCTAAGAGAATAAGCTAAGCAAGCCATGGTTGTAAGCCGTAAGTAATGTCCCTGGTCTTCTTCAATTCCTGCCTTCAGGTTCCTGTCTTGAGTTTCTGCTCTGATTTCCCTTACAGGTGAGAGATTGTAAGCTATAAGATTAAATAAACCCTTTCCTCCCCAAATTGCTTTCGATGTCATAGTGTTTATCACAGCAACAGAAAAAACTAACTAGGACAAAGCTTTAGAGATAGTCTCTCTCTCTCTCTCTCTCTCTCTCTCTCTCTCTCTCTCTCTCTCTCTCTCTCTCTGTATGTGTGTGTGTGTGTGTGTGTTTGTGTGTGTGTGAGTGTGTGTGAGTGTGTGTGTGTCTGTGTTATTACAAATTAAACCTAGGGTCTTTTACATTCTAGGCAACTACTATACAACTGAGCTATATCCCTATTTTTCTTTTTTACATTTTACTTTAGACAGGGTCTCACTAAGTTATCCAGGCTGCTCTTGAACTTGCAATCAGCTCTTGCTTCAGCTTCTCAAATAGTTGGATCACAGGCCTGCCATAACAGACCCAACTTAGGATATCTCAAAGATGGAAGCAATGTAAGTGTCCACCTATATTCGACTAAATAAAAAGAAAATTAGTAGTTATATACATGGAACCTTAAGGAAATAAATTTTGACTCAGGATACACATGGATGAGCTTGCAGGACATTATGATAAATGAAGTACGACATAGAATGCACGTGCATGCATGCAACACACACACACAAACACACATTCATTGAGACGGAATCAAAATAGGAGTAGCCAAGAAGTGTAGGGAATGGAAAATACAGAGGTCTTCCTTTAATGAGTTCAGTTTTACTTTTAAAGAAGAAAGTTATAGAGATTGCACATATATTGTTTGAGTATACTAGAAAAGACCAATTAAACATGCCAGCCTTTATGTTAGATGTGCTTTGCCATAGCTTTTCAGAGAAAAGTTTCAAATGCAGATAAATACCAAGAGAAAGACCTGAAAGTGCTGTCTAACACAGGCAAGGTGGCATATATCGCACCACTAGCAGGACCTGAGCAACGGGCCTCTGGGACCTCCCTTTGATTACTGCAAGTCTTCATTTACTAAATTTGTTCCCTGCTTTATTAATTCTCTGAGATGAAGCCTGTGCACATCAAGCTGTTACAAATTAATGGATACCTGAATAACAAGTAGCACACTCACAGGGAAATAAACTTTTGCCTGAACCACAGTCTTTGGGGGACTCAATTCAGAGACCAGCACTGGGGAATTCTTTATTTTCCCGAAAAACTGTGTTTAGTTGAGTATATGTACTTTCACAAAAAGAAGTTCTTTTGCCATTGGCAGGTTTTCAAGGGTTCCCAAGGTTGAAATATATTGTCACCGCAGCAGTACTTTGGCACGAACTTGTAATTGCAGCACATGAAACTTCAAGAAGGGAGGATAAAGAGATCAAGGCTGTTCCATCTGTGGCAGGAGACCTCTGCCTCGGCCACCGGGGTCTCACCAGGAGAAAGCTACCCTCCCAGGAGTGTGGAAAAGCCATGAGTGGGGTGAAGGCAAGCATCACTGCTAACTGGGACCCGCCCGGAACACTCGGGACACACGGACTGAGGTAAAGTCTGGGACAGAAACTTTCTGGTTTCTATCTGTGCCTGGGAACATCAGCTTGGGCCACAGGGTTCCAGGAGAGAGCTGGTACCCCAGGAGTGCTGACACACCTTTGAGCACAGGTAAAACCACCACTTCTGTTCAAATTCACTGGATCAAGAGGGACCCTTGCAAAGCCATCAGGACACAGGAACCAAGGGACAGCTGGGGACATGATCCTTCTGGTTTCGATCTGCACCCCAGAGCTGACCCTGTGCCACAGCTCTCCAAGCCCAAATACCTCTCAGAGAAAGCTGGTCTTCAAGGAGTATTGACACAGAGGCCTGCAGGAGGGACAAGCCACAGCCAGAAAGAATAAGACCAGCTAACATCAGAGTTAACAAGATGGCAAAAGGCAAGGGTAAGAACATAAGGAACAGAAACCAAGGCTACTTGGCACCATCAGAACCCAGCTCTCCCACCACAGCAAGCCCTGGATACCACAACACACCAGAAAAGCAAGATACAGATTTAAAATCAGTTCTCATGATGATGATAGAAGACTTTAAGAAAGAAATTAACACCCTTAAAGAAATACTAGAGAACAGAGGTAAACAACTAGAAGCACTTAAAAAGGAAACACAGAAATCCATTAAAGAATATCAGGAAAACACAATCAAACAGACAAAGGAAATGAACAAAACTATCCAGGAGCTAAAAATAGAAATAGAAACAATAAAGAAATCACAAAAGGAGACAAATCTGGAGTTAGAAAACATTGGAAAGAGATCAGGAGTCATAGATGCAAGCATCACCAACAGAATACAAGAGATAGAAGAAAGAATCTCAAGAGCAGAAGATATCATAGATAACATTGACACAACAGTAAAAGAACACAAAAATGCAAAAAGCTCCTAACCCAAAACATCCATGAAATCCAGGACACAATGAGAAGACAGAACATAAGGATAATAGGTATAGAAGAGAGTGAAGATTCCCAACTTAAAGAACCAGTAAATATCTTCAACAAAATCATAGAAGAAAACAACCCTAACCTAAAGAAAGAGATGAAACATAAATATACAAGAAGCTTACAGAACTCCAAGTAGATTGGACCAGAAAAGAAATTCGTCCTGTCACATTATGGTGAAAACACCAAATACACAAAACAAGGAAAGAATATTAAAAGCAGTAAGGGAAAAAGGTCAAGTAACATATAAAGGCAGACCTATCAGAATTACACCAGACTTCTCACCAGAGACTATGAAAGCTAGAAGATCCTGGGCAGAACTCATACAGATCCTAAGAGAACACAACTGTCAGCCCAGGCTCCTATACCCAGCAAACCTCTCAATTACCATAGATGGTAAAACCAAAATATTCTATGACAAAACCAAATTTACACAATATGTTTCCACAAACTCAGCCCTACAAAAGATAATAGATGGTAAACATCAGCTCAAGGAGGGAAACCACACCCTAGAAAAAGCAAGAAAGTAATCTTTCAACAAACTGAAAACAAGATAGCCACACAAACCTAAAAGTAACATCAAAAATAACAGGAATCAACAATCACTATTCCTTAATATCTCTTAACATCGGTGGACTCAATTCCCCAA